>CM060967.1:57632926-57992926 GCA_030765045.1 Tenodera sinensis | reverse complement strand
TTATTATTATTACTATTATTTTACATTATGTACGTAGTCACTGTTAATATTAGTGCATTTGGATAGTAAAGTGAATCACATTTACTGACACTACTGTAGTGAATCACAATAAAATTACTTAACTTACTAAATCTAAAATAAGAACAAATTAGAAACTAAAAGCTTTACTTATCTTAGTAATATTGCAGGATCTTCCAAGGCTGACTAGTTTCAACTTGTATCCAACGTATTTTCGGGGCTGTACAAACAAGTTACCATAGTTACTGGTGCTCAATTTAAAAAACCCATCTCGCCATCCTCTGAAAACAGGAACCTACAAATGTAGGCTATTGGTGATATTTCAAAATTCATAACACAATTTTTGTTTTTTAAAATAAATATATTTTCCCAAACCGTTAAATCTATAGATCCATTTAGTTGTTTTAATGGTTTGGCCTCTGGATTGATTTCTTGATTAAATGACCAAAAATGAGGTACCCAAGCTGAGCATTACTTCCACTTACTGGTGTTTTGCTCCTCACTGTAACTTTTCTATCTGACCTTACCTTGGTCATCTCTTGTTCTCTTCCGACCCCGACGCTATTAGGGTTCCAGAGGGCTAGGGAGTCTTTATTTTTCCAACCTCTCCATTTCTCTAATTTCTCTATAACACCTTAACCCCTAACATGCTGATCTGTCATGGCACGTAATACGTCCTCTGATTGGTAATCAGAGGATATGGTCGGTGAATTTATTTTGATAATTCTCCTGGTCAGGTGGGTGAGACCCATAAACCAACAACAGGTGTGGTCCTCCAGACATTCTGGGGGTTGTGAGAGAGCGATGTGACCGCCAAAACATAAAAATATGGTGCTCTCTAAAAAGCGGTTACATTTACTGCTAAGTCTCTTCAATATTTATTTAGTGAAAAATATTGGAGAGCAAGAGGATTAATGACTTCATTCTCAGAAATCCAGCATTAGCTAACAACAACAACAACAACAACAACAACATTATGTGCACGAATTATGGAATTTTCAGTCATTTAACATAATTTTATGGTGCATATAACTGCATATTTTCTTGATTTTGATAAATGCATAATATTTCAATACTATAGCCCCTATATTGCATATTTTAATGATTTTTATAGTTTTTTATTATTTTTTTCCATGTGGATAATAATTTTCATATTGGCAGTATTGCACATGATGATGCAACTCGCAAAGATTTCAATATTATAGCCCTATATTCCATATTCTAATGATTTTTATGGTTGTTTATTATTTTTTCCATCTGTATAGTACTTTTCATATAGGTAGTATTGCACATGATGATGCAATTTGCGAGGTGGTGAGAACTAATGCTGAGTCATGTTGTCATTGCAGTGAGTCCCCTGTTTCCATCCCTTCATTGTATGTATGTGCATAGAGAATAATCAGTGCATTATCTGAGAGGTTTATATCAACAAAGATAAAGTGTAGGTCAACGTTTTGAGCAGCATGATTATAGCAACGCTTGTCTGCCCACCAGTAGTGTCATGGTTTTCAAACATAACAGTGTTGTGAACTGGTCGCCACCAAATTAAATTAGGCATATAAAATGTTAAGAAGTTCTTCAAATGCTGAAAATAAAACCAACTTCAAGTGCTAGATTAATTAATTTACAGAAAGAGTTTTCGGGTGATCTACAGATGAAAGGGTACAGTTTTGTGGAGGTGTGAGAAGAATGTAGGGAGTGAGAAAAGATTTCAAATAGTTCAGCACATAAACACAGCAAAACATAAGTATAATTTAATCAGAAAACTCGCAAACAAAGAACTTGTTCAAAAACAGCTAGTAGAGTTTTTAGGAAGTAGAGTTACTGAATTTTCCTATGACTTGTGCCAAGCATTTTTAGCTGCTGATATTCCCTTGTTCAAAATTAATAATCCGACATTTAAAAACTTTCTTGTCGAGCACACTCGACAAATGTGCCTGAAGAAAGTACACTGCATAAGACTTATGTAGGACATGTTACAGTAACGTATTATCAAATATACAAAATGATTTAGTAGATCAGTTTGTGAGGTTGTCTGTTGATGAAACCCCTGATTCTGAGTGCCGTTCTATTGCTAATATAATCGTTGGTGCTTTAAACAATGAACAAAAGACTACACCTTATCTTCTTAATGTGTGCAAATTGTTGGCCACTGACAATGTAACTGTGACCCAGTTTGTGATGGACTCTTTGAAATTACTATGGCCATGTGGAATCAAATACGACTGGTTTAATAAGTTTAATAAGTTTATTAGCCCATAGACAATTATACAAATTGTTTCGAGCATCATCAAACTACAAATACAACAAAACAAAAATTACAAAAAGACTTAAGATAATCATATTCTATGAAATACCACTAAGTAGAGTCATATACAGCATATTTACAATTCCTCTATACAGTATAAACATTTTCCTATAAGATATTTCCTTAGTTCTTTTTTAAAACTTTCTCCTTGCTTAGCTTTAATAGTATGTGGCAATTTGTTATATAGTTTGACACCACTTATATATGGATCAGATTCACTTGTTCTTTTATTAACATTAATTCTATGTATATTATTCATACCTCGTGTATTGTAACTATAATATTGATTATTACTACTAATAATATGTATATTTTTACTTACAATAAGTATTATTACTTTATATACATATAATGAAATAATAGTGAACAAGTTATTATTTTTAAAAATACTGCGGCACGAAGTCCTGTTATTAAGTTTATACACTGTTCTTATACAATTCTTCTGCAATATTAACAACCTATTTAAATTTTGTTTACTAACATTTCCCCAAACCTCGATCCCATATTGAAAGTTATGATATATTACGCCAAAATATACAATTTTTAGAACCTCAGTATTGAGGTATTTGGAAAGCCTCCTTAGTAGATATAAGCCTGAGCTTACTCTACCACAGATTAAGTCTATATGAGGTGCAAATGACAAATTTTTATCTAACATTAGTCCTAAAAATTTAATTTTCTGTACGTGTTCGAGAATTGTGTTTTGTACATTTATAGTTACAGAGTTATTAGTGTTTTGATTAGAATACTGAAAGTGGAGTAATTTTGTCTTTCCTATATTCATGTTTAAGTTATTATCCTTGAAATATTTCTGTATCTCACTTAATGAGTCCATCATTGAATATTCCAAAGCATTTAGGGATTTATTCCAGTATAGAAGTGTGGTATCATCAGCATAAGAAATATTTTTACAATTCTCAAACTGGGGGAGGTCATTTATATACAATAAAAACAATAGAGGACCCAAAACTGAACCTTGCGGTACACCAAACCTAACAGTATGGTATGCATATGAAAAACTTTTCATTGAACCATTGACTTTGTGTGTAACTACTGTGCACTGCTTACGATTCGTTAAGTAAGATGTTATTATTTTGTGCATTTTCCCCCTTATCCCATAATTTTCTAATTTGTCCAATAATACTTTTATTGATACACTATCAAATGCCTTAGTAAGGTCGAGAAACAGTGCTACAGAATGATTGTTTTTATCTAATTGAGTGTATACGTTATGTAGAAGTTCAACAATTGCAGTGCTTGTAGAGTAATTCTTCCTAAACCCGTGTTGTGTTTCTACTAGAACGTCATATTTATTTAGGAAGGTGACCAGTCTTGTATTTAGAACTTTTTCGAAAATCTTGCTAAAAACAGAAGTAAGAGTTATGGGTCTATAGTTTTCTACATGTCTTTCATCTCCCTTTTTAAAAACTGGTCTTATTATACTATTCTTTAAGCATTCTGGGAAAATGTTTTGTTCAATTGATGTATTTATTAGATGAGTTATTATATTACCCAGTTCATTTTTACAATACTTTATAACCCTAGTGGAGATGCCATCCCATCCATATGAATTTTGATTTTTCAGTTCCCTAATTATTTTATTAATCTCAATGTCAGTAGTGGGGGTAAGATAAATAGAATTTTGAACGGTGGATTTTTGTTTAGAGTTGCCCGGTATATTTTGTGATGGGTTAATCACATTGGTAAAATAATGATTAAAGAAATTACATATATCTTTAGGATTAGACATCATTAAACCATTTATTTGCAAAGAGATATTATTATCTTAATTTTTTACTTTTCTTTGGTTATTTATTATGTTCCATGCAGTTTTAGTTTTGTTTGTTGACTGACTAATTATAGTTCCGTATGTTAGCGATAACTGTCTAGCTAGGGCCTTGGTATATTGCTTTTTCAAAGTTTTGTAGGATTCGTTATATGTTTCAAATTTTGTCATTTGATAAAATTCATACATGGATTTCATCCTCTCTCTCAGATTTTTTATTTCATTATTCATTTTCACTTTTTGTTTAGCTTTAGTATTAATTCGCTTTAATTTTAAAGGGCACGCAAGATTGAAGTGTTCTAACATAGTGTTAAAAAAGGCATCCCATTTTTCATTAGCATCAGCTGTCAATTGCACAGAGTCCCAGGTTTCTATTTTTAACATTTCCTGTAGGTGGCCTAAGTTGTGGTCATTGATTGACCTTCTATGTGTCCACATTACATTTCTTACCTCACTATTACAGGTCCTTATATGGTAAAATCAGGACAAACTCTGAAAGGTATTTTTTATAACTTAATTCATATAACTTGTTTGGCACACGCTCTTCATCGCATTTCTGAGACAATACATGATTCTTTCCCATTGGTAGATAGATTTGTGTCCAGTACAAAGAGAATTTTTGTTAAATCTCCTAAAAGAGTTAAGTTGTTTAGATCAACAGCACCTAATATCCGACTTCCTCCTGCACCAGTGTTAACTTGATGGGAAACATGGGTTGATGCAGTTTTATATTATGCTGAGCACATAGAAATAGTCAAAGAGGTTGTTAATCTATTGGACTCGAAAGATGCTTCATCAACAGAAACTGTGCAAAATATTCTGTCAGGCACTGAATTAAAAGAGGATCTTAGTTTCATATCTGCCCATTTTTCTTTCTTACCAATGCTGTGACGACATTGGAAGCTGTAGGATCTCCTTGGCATGAATCACTTACTGTCTTTGAAAAAACCATATGTGATCTAAGTTCGGTTCCTGGTAGCATAGGACAAAAAATGAAAGAGAAAGTGCATTATGTGATTTGAAAAAAATTCTGGCTATAAACAGATGTGCGATATTTGAGACATCCTTGAAAGAAAACCATCTGTCACACCAAGAGACTTGACTCTTTCTGTAAAGCAGTTAACATCACTTAAATATGGCGGCGCCGTGGCCGAGCGGTTAGCGCGCTCGCCTACCACCTAGGCGGCCCGGGTTCGATCCCAGGGACCCGCATGTGGTATTCGTGCTGGACGAAGCGGCGTCAGGGCGGGTTTTCTCCGGGTACTCCAGTTTCCCCCGCCATCTCATTCCACCGGTGCTCCATCTTCATGTATCATCAGTGTCACCGCCTGCGGTGCCGTAGTAGTAAAAGCGGGCGTTAAACACTACAACAACAACAACAACAACAAATAACTTAAATATATCCCAATAACATCTTGTGATGTGGAGAGAAGTTTTTCACGTTACAAAAGTGTTTTGCGAGACAACAGATGATGTTTTACAGTTGAAAATTTATGCAAAGTGTTGGTTGTGAACTGCAATTTAGCAGGTAATACTAGCAGTAGGACCGCTTCTGCTTCAACCTCTAAGGAATAAGGTAACTTTATTTATTATTTATACTAACTCGTCTTGTCTACTGCAAAGGGACATTAATTGTTTTAATTAGATAGTGCATATTTCATGGCATATTTTCAAGTTTTAAAGAGTATATTTGCATGCACATTTCAGTGCTTTTTAGGGTATGAACTTCCGAGCCCTACTAATCAGTCTTACTTATCACGTACATAAATTTAACTTAATACTGTATGGTATGAGAAATACATTATTTTCTTCAGCTTGGTCACCAGACTGGGAATCATAGCAGGCAAGGTCTGATCAGGCAACAAATCCTGGCAGCTATTGTCGGTCTGGGTATCTCAATTGATTAGGAGCTGGCCTACTGATCCCAAGGTTGCGGGTTCAACTCCAGCCAGACTGATGATTTATAAGCGTACTTAAATGCTTCAGTTCATACCAGTAGATTTACTGACAGGTAAAACAACTATTGCAAAATGAAATTCCAGCATACTGATGGTGCTGATATGATTCTGGTAATTGACAGTCTTGTTAACAAATAAAATATTTATTTACTTCTAGTGCTACTGTTCTGTGGCAATGGGATAGTTGAATTCTTTCAAGCCAGATGACTGATTCTGGCAGTGCTAGAAAATTTAGCTAAAAGATTTTAACAGATGCAGTGCCTAAGAGCTAAAATGTTTCTTCAGAATGCTAATATTTTACCTCATCACACTATTTTTATACTATGTTCTTTTAAATAGGGGACTGGAGACATGATACAAAACATGGATATGGTGCTTACTACTATCCAAATGGAGACAAATATGAAGGGCAATGGAAAAAGGATCAGCGTCATGGCTTAGGAACTTATACTTATGCTTCCACTAATACCATATTCATGGGAACATGGAATACGGGAAAAATAGAAGGACCAGGAAAATTAATTCTTCCTCGCCATTATTACCATGGCAGCTGGATTGAGAATGTTGTGTGTAACATTGATCAACTCTTGTGGTTTTATACACAGTAGTTAGTGCCTTAAATGAATTGTCCTGTATAATTTTTAAGTAGCTATATTATTTTTCTATTCTTTCATCATAAAAACAGTCTCATAAATTTTAGTTTTAACACATAAAGAAATAAAATTTTAATATATAAAATCTACAACACTCCAAGTAAGTTCACAAGTTCATGTAAGTTGTAAGTTCATGTTTATCATATTTTAATCAAATTCAGTAGACCAGAAGAAAGAACAATTTTTTCAAGTGAAGGTGTGTTTGGGGAAAGGAGAAGAGTTCTATGAAAGCTATTGTTTGTATCATTTTTAGAAAAGAGGTGCAAGTTTGTGTGTGTGTGTGTGTGTGTGTGTGTGTGTGTGTGTGTGTGTGTGTGTGTGTGTGCACATGCACACATGGGCATGCCTGTTTATCTTATATATTTAAACGAGCAATTCTTGTATATGTATATATTTATTCCGCGCAACTTGGAAACGGCTCTAACGATTTTGATCAAATTTTGTATTCAGATAGAGTTTTGCCTTTTAAGTTCATCTCTATAGGTGTAATTCCCGAAAAAACGTGATTTTACATAAAAAATAATATTTTTTTATTCCCGCTTCTACAGTGCAATTCTTGTATATATATTCCCTGTATTTCAGAAACGGCTCTAAAGATTTGGTTAAATTTTTGTATACATGCATATTACATTCAGAGTTTTTTCTACTCACTTTTGGGTAACACATTCACATCTCTTTCTCCACTCAGTCTTCTATAAACAATTTTCCATAAAAAAACATGATTTTGCACCAAAAACATTTTATCCCCACTTTTAAAATAAGTCATACTATGTTCTGTATGTTTGAAACAGAAGTGCTATTACATTCACACTGTTTTCTCCTCTCACTATTAGGTAACACATTCACATCTCTTTTTATACTCTTCTATAAAGAAATCATACAATTTTATGTATGTTTGAAATAGAAATGCTACATATTATATTCATACTGTTAGGATTAATGACTTCATTGTCAGAAATCCAGCATTAGCTAACAACAACATATGCATACTGTTTTCTCTACTCACTCTTAGGTAACACATTCACATCTCTCTCTACTCACTCTTCTACAAATAAGTCATACAATTTCGTGCATGTTTGAAATAGAAATGCTACGTATTACATTCATACTGTTTTCTCTACTTGCTTTTGGGTAACACACTCATAACTGTTTCTCTACTTACTCTTCTAGAAATAAGTCATACAATTTTGTGCATGTTTGATATAGAAATGCTGTATGTGACATTCACAGTGTTTACTCTACTCACTTTTAGGTAACACCTTCACATGTCTTTCTCCACTCACTCTTCTACAAACAATTCATATTATCTATACAACTTGAATGTTTGTATATATCTGTTAATCTCGAAAACAGCTTAACAGATCACCGCGAAATTCGGCACATATATGTATTTTTTTCATTGAGAGTTTTTATGGTAACAATTTTACTACACAATATATTACTTTCAAATAGTTTTCTACTAGCTTTTCTTTTACGTAGCACATTCATGTATTCTCTGTTTGCCCTTCAACATACAAGTCATATAATATTCTAAGATTGAAATATAAATGCAGCGTATTACATTCACACGATTTCCTCTACTAATTCTTCCTTTACGAGACACAATCAACTTCTTTCGCTATTCACCCTTCAACATATAATTCATACAATTTGCTATATGTTTGAAACAAATACAACGTATTACATTCATACTACTTTCTCTACTCACTTTTGTTTTACGTAACAATTCACATGTTATTCCCTATGGTTTATCAACTTCATACATAACAAGGCCTATACATATCTTATGTTTAAGAGTGATTAAAATCCAAAACAGGTTGACCGATCGCCATGAAAAGTGACATTTTTTTCATGGCGAAGGTTTTTATGCAATGCATTTTACCACGCAATGTATTACGTTCACATGGTTTTCTCTACTCCCTTTTCCTTTACCTAACATACTACTCCTTCTTCTGCAAACAATCCATACATTTTTCCATACACTTGAAATATAAGTGCAACGTATAACATTCACACGGTTTTTCTACTCATTTTTCTTTAGTAAAACACAATCACATTTCTTTCACTACTCCCACTTCGACGAACAATTACGAACAATTAATACACTTTTCAATATGTTTGAAACATAAATGCGTAGTACATTCACATGGCTTTATCAACCACCTTTTCTTTCTGTAGTATTTGTTATTCTTCAACATTGCTTTTGCTTAGTGTCGCTCCAGTGTTTTAATAAAAAATAAAGAAATAGTTAAAAAAGTAAATTAATCATAATTGGTGTCCGGAGTGCGACGAAAAGCATGATATGGAACAGTTGATGAAACAAATGTTAGCCAAGATGGACATAATGGGAAATGAAATGAATTCCGGAATACGGCAGAGGAAACAAATATGAAAACCGGATTGGAAAAATGTAAACTACGGAATAGAAAATATGGGAACAAAAATGGAAGGTAAATTGAAAATGTAAACTCCGAAACAGAAAAGATGAAGACAGGAATTCCAATATGAAGACAGGTCTATCGAAGAATACTAATGAGCGACTGGCTGGGGTTAAGGAAGCCATGGAAGAACTCGATGGAAGTATGAAGGACCTGGTCAACGTGTTAACGTCCTGGAGTCAATCACAGCAGCAGAGAACTGAACTCCATAATGGAACAAATGCTCGACCTAAACCTCAAACTGGGTGGATATCTATGGGGGAGGCCTGCTTTCAGCAGTACACGTTTTACAGCTGAAATGATGGTGTGTATGAAATATTTTTATGTATTTCTATATCTCTTGTATCTCGGACATTACTCTTAACAATTGCGACAAGTAGTTTTATTTAGTTAACGTTTTGCCTTTCAGGTTTGTCTAAATAAGTATCTTCTCCCAAAAAAAATAAGATTTCACAAAAACAGAAGGAAAACGTCGAACGAAGCTCGGTCGCCCAGGTACTATGGCATAACTTGAAAGTCCCCCAGAAACTCTATGTGTTAGTATTAAAAACATGTTACATTTGTTCCGTTTGAATGTAAAGGTCCACTGGTCAAAGAGGTCAAAGATCAGGTTTATGGAAAACAATAATGATTGGCTTGACCCATCTTTGCTTTCTCTTCATCGTTTGTTTAAGAAATGGGTCTAGATTCACTTCTAATTTTTTATTGATGTTGCTCTTCTTGGTGATGCAGTGGACAACTCTTTGGCTAGATCAGCTGCATCTGTGTTTCCAGACCATCGAAAGCTACTCTCCACTGCCTGTGAAATTTCCGTTGAGCTTTTATATTCCAATAGCTGTCTTACTTTTCTCCTTTTGCTTCTGATGCTATTTGGCTCAACTTCTGTAGCAGGTCTTCAACATTTAGTTTGAATGTAGACGCAAACGTTCCTCTCCGTCGAAGACGTCGCCTTTAAGGCCTATAGGATCTCCTATTTGATGTCCGGACTAGCTCTAGCAAGGGGTCTTAATCTACAGGGTGTGCGTGAGTTATGGTAGGAATGGAACCAAACGAAGAATTAACCAACATATCATTTTATTTGTAAATTTCCAGATTTGTAGAGAACTGCCAATGATATTTAAATAGAATGTAACTTTTTAACTTCAACTACAATGTTATAACACTTTAACTTTGTCACCCATTAGCAACTGCCGGATTATGTATACACGCTAGCTTACGTACAACTCCCAAGTTGCACGTGCATTATCTCGGCTCGATTCAAGACGAGTGTGTCTTGCGTTACATTTGTTTTTGCGCGAGCAACACGAAGGAAGCGATTTCCATTGGCTAACTTTAGAGCATGTCATGGTAAGATAGGAATCAGTCTGCTGAATCACTAAGGCTGAGTACAAACAACAATTGTAACCTTATCACTCATTTAAATCTGCCTAGGCTTCCATTCTTGAGACTTTAACATATTCAGCTTTATTACGTCTTCCCCTTAACTATTGACTAGAATCTTCTTTTGTTTCTTTCCATTATCAAATATATATTTACATAATTTCGGTTTCAAATGCCCCCATAAACATTATTATATTATGACATAATAAGTTAATGTTTATGTTTTGCCCGAATAATAATTTTTTTAGTGAATACTAATTCTCATAGTCGGCAATTCTCCATCCACATACATTTTTTACAAACATTTTAAAACATTCATTCCAAAACAAGATTAAATTTTACTTAAAATCCTATTGTTTACATTTCTTTTTTCATCTTCGGAAGTTACATAATTTTACAAAAGTTCCTTGGTTTGGTATTTATTAGTTTCTTGATACTCTTTCTCTTCTTGGTTTGCACAACACTTTCACTTAGTCACTATTATGCTAACTTAACTATATTTACAATATTTATACATTTTCTCGTTCTTGGCAACACACAATTATATCAATGATCTAACCATTATCTCTAAGGTTTACTCTTTTCCGGTTTTCCCATAAATTGTCATTTCTAGGTATGAGACCACGATATCTCTCTCGAACCTCGTAATTCTGATTCAAATTTGGGGTTGCCCCCTGCCCGAAAAAGTTTTGGAAAGCTCTTTCACCTTGATTTTGATTTTTGCTTTGATCAATCTCTTGTTTGGCTTTGTTTGCACTATGATTAGTACTTTCGCTAAGATTTGCGCTTACACTAGGATTTATGCTTACACTAGGACAAGCAGAATTAGCACGACTATCCCTTAATTTTAAATTTTCCAGTGCTTGCTTTACACCCTGGATTTCCGTAACCACTTCCTTTACATGCTCATTTAAATCTTCCATATTTACAGTTAACCTCCTACCTTTGCTTTCTCCCTTTTGTAACCTAGCCTTACTGCCTTCCAATTCTTTGCAGGTTGTTTCTCTCTCGTTATTCAATATCTGCCCTACTTCTTCCCTAAGCTTACTACTCTCTCTCTCAGATTTCTCAACAAATGGAACAAATTCTTGATTAATTTCTTTCTTTACATTTTCTATCTCCCCCGTAACCTGAGTTCTGTTCTCCCTAACCTCAATTCTTACATTATCCACTTCACTTCTAATTTCCCCCTGAAAATTTTCTATCACATGTTGATTTTCTATTCTCTGTGCTAATTCTGTCAAGCCTCGATTATTACTCTCCAATTTCTCTGTCAACACTTTGTTATGACTCTCTATCTCTTTCTCTATTTTTTCAGTTAAATGTTGGGTGGTCAGTTCTAGCTGTTCAGTAAAACAAAGCTTCTGAGGGATTTTCAATACCAGTTTTTCTTAGAATGTAATTAAAAAGCATATGCTCTTATTTTGAGAGGTAGAATTGGAACTGAAAAATTCAATGTCACAGCTGGAATTTGAACCATAGTCCCTCAGCTTACCAGGTGGGTGCTCTAACCATTAAACTACTGTAACAACCTGCCAGAATGACATTGAATTCTCCAACCAATTCGTATTTCTCCTGGTAATACACAAAGACAGTCTCATACCAGAGACAATCACTCTAATGGTGACTTACTATAGTAAATACTTTATTTCCCAGGATTAAATAACCTTCAGATGGTAATTATTATTTATTTATGCTGTGGCTCAAATCCCAGCTATGACATTGAATTCTTCTGTTCCAATTCTACAGTAGATTTAAAACAACCATTTTTCCTCCTGTCACTCTCAAACAAAATGTCAAAACCATCTTCACAATCATGTTCTTTCATGACTTAACATGTTTATGTTCTAGTGACTACGCACATGCTTTATTTTGAGTTTTCAGATGGTGATGTTGTTGAAGATGGCAGCAGGACTTTTCATGCCTTATATGCAGTCATACTTTTAATTATATCATAAAAGACAGTGAGTTGTAGCTTCTGCAATTGTTTTTCCAGGTTAGCTAACAGCTGAAATATAAGGCTTAACACATGGCTCCTTCTTTTATTATTTACATAAGTTTACAGTACTGGTGTTGGATGTGCTTCAGGCATTTAGTACTTGAAGTTACTGTTTGAGTTGGTTAACCACAAAAGTAAACCAGTATGATAATGCAAGAGAACAGCAACAAAAATAACATGATACAGTGAAATGCACAAGTGGTAACACTGCAATATCGTCAATGATGCTCAGTCGCTACTTTAACAAAGCATAGGTCTTCTTGACTCAAACCATTTGTAGTAATAAATTCCAGGGCTCAAGATAAAGTGTGTGAGTAGTACATGTTTTGTTAAGCCTTTTTTGTTTTTTTTAATGATTTAGAAATTGAAATAACTGTCTTATAGCCTATGCCCATCAGGAAGAACAGAGCTTTTCAATGGGGTAGAATTATCAAAATCAATTTAGTGATTTCCTAGATGTACCCCCATACCCACAAAGTTTCTTTTTTATGATATGTACAAGTACAGATTTCCTGTCAATTTAAATTTTTCAACACACTGCTCAAAAAAATTAGGGGAATACATGTTGGTGCAGTTTTTGTAATTATTATTTTAAAATGTTGTGTCTTTGAGCTATTGAGATCTTTGTGATCTCAGGGCGTGCTAACGGATGGAATGAAAAATCACACAATGTTTCTTCACCACAATGTATTATTTTATTAACACTTTTTCAATATTTTACATTAAATAATTCCTCTTAGCACCATTCTAAATGATTTAAAACGTTTCCACTTTTTCATTTAGTGGAACTAATGCTTGATGAAAGTCTGGCATTAGTTCTGTGTTCACACGTTATACCAATACGTCCTCATGCCTTGATTACACACACGCGAGTGGGAAGATTATGGCATCACCTCACGTGACACCGCCTTTTTCGTATACATCCGCGTATGAGTCCATCAAAGAGTTCTTTCTTGTTAGGGAAGCGATCCCTAACCATCCTCCCTTACTTTTATTATGGAACACATATAATTCTAATATTTATACATATATATTAAAATCAAATATGTAAATATTTATGACGTCTTTAAACTAACTTAGTTGTTCGTAACAATGAACATTATTAACACGTTTTCGTCATTTGACCAACACATACCAACATCAAAAAACAAATTACACTTTTAACAAATATTCACATAAACAATTTTCTTTTGGGGTCTTCTAATATTCTGTCTCACATGCCCCTTGTTTTGTTTTTCAAGTTGTCACCTATATTTACAATCTTGAAACACAATACAATACTTCTCCCTATTTCTCTGTTACAATCACTTTGTGCAATATGATACCGAAATTTAGATTTCCGATCGAATGGGCTTTTGAAAAAGACACGTTTTAATTTAATTGCCGGATATGAGATTTGCGATAAGTGTTAAGTAATAACATAAATAGATAATAGAGCAGGAAGTGTTGTAAGGTGAGCAAGATATGAGTAAATAATAGTCGTTAAATTTGTAGTATAAACGCATTATTGGTTTGAAATTAGCGAGTCATGACGTCATACCACATAGTTTAAATACACGTTCGAAAGTCAGTTCTACAAACCTTAAAAGTCGCGTGATATATCTAATAAAATATAAAGTAAACATCGTTTAATCCTAAAAAGGTAATTATATATTCGAAATTCATAAAAGAACATGTTATAATAGAAAGGGACATTTCTAAATTGCGGGAAAAGGAAATAGCATTTTGGATACGAGGCTTTCTTGGATGACGTCATGACATTCAAATGAACGAACGGTCTTCTTAGCGTGGGTAAGAGAGGAAGCGTCATTACTCAACCAGAGACCAGTACGGGAGGTCGTGCTGCGTGGATGTGAGGACGATTCCTCTACATACACATATAGAATCGGCATATCTCCCGAAAATATTTGAAATAAATGATATGCAAAGTTGTTCTTGGGTTGTCCATTACACTTACGCAAACCCGAGATAAAGAGATTTCTTGCAGAACTAGCCGGAGCGAGCTACATCGAAGGGCAACGTCACGTCACCAACGACTTCAGCTTCAAATGGCGATCCAATAACTAGGACACAACGATTTTACAGCTTCAAATTGGCTTCCCAACGTGTGGCGTCGAAAGAATGGACCAACCCCCCAAGACGACCAGATCAGCATCGAGCCAGCAGACAAGAAGGTGCCCAGCGTGTCAACATCTGTGAAACGTGTAGTGAACAAGTTTAAGTGCAGTTAAAGTGAAATAGTGAAAATATTGAAAATTTTGGTGAGTAGAAAAACACATGTAAATAGCTTAGAAATGGAAGACAGTGATAGCGAGTTTATAGGTTTTGACAGTCCGGAAATTGAGAAAAGTGTAAGTAGGATGGAAGAATTTAATCAGAATGTAATTGGTAGCAGAATATGCCAAGAATTAGAAGATCAGAACGTTAGAGAAACACCTAGAGGTAGTTCAGAAATGTTTAGTAGTAATTCAGAAAGGCCAGCATTTATGTCAGAAATAGAGAATATGTTTCAAATGATAATGAAAAAGATGAATACAGAGTTAAGTAAAAAGATAGATGAAAATAGTAAAGAATTAAGAACAGAGTTAAGTCAAAAGATAGATGAAAATAGTAAAGAGTTAGGACAGAAAGTAGAGAAGGGACAACAGGAATTGGGAATGCAATTGGAAAATCAGAAGAGAGCTTTCGAAACCTTTAGGGAAGAAGTTAGGGAGGAAATTAATAAAGTTAGTAGTGAAGTAAAAGAAAATAGAGAACAGGTTAAGGGAGAATTAGAGACAATAAGGCAAGAAGTAAAGAATTCTGAAAAGAAATTAGGTCAACAAGTTAGTGAAAAATTAGAGAAAGAAAGGGAAAGAGTAACATATAAATTAGACAAACAAAGGGAAGAGGTAGTACAAAGGTTAGATAAAGACAGGGAAGAAATTAGAGAAGAGCTACAGGGGTGTAAAGTTAGAATGGAAAGATCTAATGTAGAAAGTGAAAGGCAGGCTAGAAATTTGGAGGATGTTACAGACAAAATAAAAGGGGTAGTAACAGAAATTACTCAGGTAAAAGAGGCCTTAGAAAATTTGAAATTAAATGAAAATGCAGGTAATCACAACAATCTTAGTGATGAAGTTGCAAGAAACGAGGCAATACCAGGTGTATCAGCTGACATTTCGATGCAAAATAGGGGTAACAGTAATTCCCATTCTGATCTCGGAAATAGCTCAGGGATAGGTGACAATTCAAATTTACATTGGCCTAACCATGTCTTAAATGAAATGACACCTCCAGTTTTTGAAAATGAAGATTCAGATGATCCTAAAGCCTTTTTAGAAGGGTTACAAGAGTACTTCACGGTGAAACGTATACCAGAGGAGTACAAGATGGTTATAGTAAGAAAATGTCTAAAGGGTAATGCTGCTAATTGGCTAGGCCTTTCTATGGGTAACAATAATGATTACAGGACCTTTAGAAACATCTTTTTAACCAGATATTGGGGAGCTAGTAGGCAGGCTAATATTAGAGTTGAATTAAGCAATGGAAAGTTTAATCCTAGATCGGAGGAATCGATGGTAAACTATTTTATGAGAATAGCGAGAAAATCGAAGATGTTGGATCCTCCTTTAGATGAAAAAGATCTAATAAATATAGTTACTCCACATTTTCCGGAAACGCTTCAACACTACCTAATCATAGCCCGACCCGATAGCATTGCAGCTATGATAGAATTATTATCAGCCTTAGAAGTCAATAAGCCAAAACACGCATTTGGAAATAAATATGAAGAAAAAGAAACTGTAAATTCTTTCGGGCAAGGGGCACAGTATTATCAGAATAGAAGTGAGATTAGGGAAAGATATAAAGGACCAGTACCAAGGATGGAATCATTCCGGTGGGAAAATCAAGGTAGATATAACCAGGAAGGGCGTCACCTAAATAGAAATGGTAATCAAAGGGGAAGAAATATAAGGGTGAATTATATGAATACAAATAGATTTGATCGAGGTAGACGGGGTCGTTATTTTGGACATAGTAGAAATTCAAATGATGGATATTGGACAAACGGAGATAATGAGTTTAGACCGAGGTCACCAAGACAGGGAGAAAGGTATTCTAATGGACGAAATTCCCCCGAAAATGCAGAAATGGTTGAGGCCATTAACACGGTCAAAAACATGGTAGGAAGTAACCCCGATTTAATGCAGGAAAACAGAAGTAACAATTTGGGAAATAGTACAGGAGCAATACCTAAAAATCAGGGAAACGCCAGACCCGGTCAAACGCGCCTTCAGTGAGAACTGGGTATCCTAGTAATGATTGTGATAAGTACTCGGAAATAAATAGTCCTGGAAGGCAAATGATGATACAAAAGAAAAGAGAATGGAAAAATAGAAACGACGAAAACGAAAAAGTAGGAGATCCACCTAAAATCAAAATTGGAGTAAATGGAAAACAATACAATGCAATTATAGATACGGGATCAAATAGCACAGTATGCTCACAAAATTTTTATGATAATTTACAAAGTAGTGGCTTTAAAGTAATGTCTTTACCAGTTAATGGGATATATTGCTCGCTAGCTGTGGGAAAACGAAAAGAGAGAGTAAAATTTCAAGCAATGATAAATATTGAAATAAATGGGAGAATACTTGGAATTTTATTTCTGATTGTAGGAAGACTTGTGACAGATATTATAATAGGTTGTGATTGTCTTTATGCCTGGGAAGCTGTGGTGAATTTTAAAAACATGATTCTAGAAATGAAAGTTGAAGATGAGATCATTATAGTGCCTTTTGTGGAAGATAGTAGTTCAGAAACTATTGTAAGAGAAAAAGAGGAAGAAGAAATCCAAGGGGATACATTCTTTGTGGAATATGTTAAAGTAGGAGCTATGGAATTAACTGAAGTAAATGTCAAAGAGTACAGAGTCGATAATAAAGAAAATGTAGAATGGGATAAAAATGATTTCATAGACAATTTGAGGGTTTCTGATGCAACTAGGTACTATGATAGGGAGAGTAGTGAAGACTTAGAAGAATTGTTGAGGGAAAAAGTAACTCAGGCTGATCAACTAAATGAACAACAGAGGGATAAACTGTTTGAAATATTAATCCGAAATAAAGAAGTATTCTCTGAGAAACCTGGTATATGTAATATTTATACTCATTCGTTTGAGATGATACCCATCAAACCTTTTACACATAAAGCGAGAACTATCCCTAGTACAATAAGAGAAGAGGTAGATGCAGTTATAAAGTCAATGCTAGAAGATGAGGTTATTGAGATTTCTAATTCAGAATTTGTGAATCCCCTATGTATTGTAAATAAGGCCAATGAAAGATTAAGGTGACATTAGACACGAGAAAACTAAATTATTGTTCATCATACTTTCCATCAGGGAATCCAACAGAACGTGTCCTCCGAGATATAGGAGTTTATTTACGTGTACTTACACATCATAATCACAAGGATTGGGTGAAATATTGTCCATTGATAGAAAAGATTATCAATCACACCATTAATGTAACTACTGGGTTTGCACCAATAAAATTAATGTTAGGAATTGAACCAGAACCAATATTGATAGGGGTACCAAAAACACTGAAAATTAATGACATTCAGTTAAGTGAGGAAGAAAGAGCGAAAATTGCTTTTGAACGAATCAAGAAAAAGGCAGAGAAGCGAAAATTAAAGAAAAAGAGTAGAAAACATAGATGGGAACCTAAGATAGGCGATTGGGTACTAGTTAAAGACCATAAGTTATCAAGTGCCTTGCGAGGTAGGAACAAAAGGATGGAATTGTTATATAAAGGTCCTGCAGAAATTATATCAAAATTTGGTTATCATACCTATGAATTAAAAGATGTTAAAAATGAAAAATGTCTGGGAAGATGGCATAAACAACTCCTTCGACCATACAAGAAACCGTGTGGTGCCTTGGAACCTTGATTTAATGTAAAAGAAAAATTGGAAGTGTCATTTGTATATTGGCGCCCAATCAGCTTTGAGATAAAAATTTAAATGTTAGCTTACTTGAAAACCATACCTTGGTCAGGTACTTACATATTCATGAAAAATGCAGAATGTGAATTGCTATCTACTACAAAGAGCTTAAAAATATATTGTATAGAGCTCACAATAACAGCTTCAGAAAGATTGTTAAATTGTTCATTTCCGCATAGAGAGAAAACAGAATATTTACTTTGTAAACATTTGTTAAAATATTTAGATGTATAGATAGTTATCACAGCAAGACAAAGAAAGAATTTGTCTGAAGAGTGTAATGGATTTATATAAATATATGTACATTTTAGTGCTTAAAGGATATAGTACAGATATGTGTTACAATAACAAAAGTGAAAAATCACAGTGCAAGTGATAGTGAGAGCGAAGTGAGCAAACATGAACTAAAAGAAGGAAGTGTAAAGAAAGACTCTTGAAATTTAACCTTTATATAAAAGCTTCACAGAAGAAACCATAACATATTGTAATTAGTATTTAAGGATTAATGTTAAGTCAAGTGTATAATTGTTTGTCATGTTAAAAAGATTAATGAGAAAATGTGTTAATAACCAATTTCAAAAACAGTGTAATTGAAAATTGTATATAATGGGAGTGTTGCCGATTATTCAAAATACAGGAGTAATTTTAATTTTTCTTTCGGGCAAGACATTTACATTATTTTATTATGAAATAATAAAATAATATAAATGGGGGCATTTGATACCGAAATTTAGATTTCCGATCGAATGGGCTTTTGAAAAAGACACGTTTTAATTTAATTGCCGGATATGAGATTTGCGATAAGTGTTAAGTAATAACATAAATAGATAATAGAGCAGGAAGTGTTGTAAGGTGAGCAAGATATGAGTAAATAATAGTCGTTAAATTTGTAGTATAAACGCATTATTGGTTTGAAATTAGCGAGTCATGACGTCATACCACATAGTTTAAATACACGTTCGAAAGTCAGTTCTACAAACCTTAAAAGTCGCGTGATATATCTAATAAAATATAAAGTAAACATCGTTTAATCCTAAAAAGGTAATTATATATTCGAAATTCATAAAAGAACATGTTATAATAGAAAGGGACATTTCTAAATTGCGGGAAAAGGAAATAGCATTTTGGATACGAGGCTTTCTTGGATGACGTCATGACATTCAAATGAACGAACGGTCTTCTTAGCGTGGGTAAGAGAGGAAGCGTCATTACTCAACCAGAGACCAGTACGGGAGGTCGTGCTGCGTGGATGTGAGGACGATTCCTCTACATACACATATAGAATCGGCATATCTCCCGAAAATATTTGAAATAAATGATATGCAAAGTTGTTCTTGGGTTGTCCATTACACTTACGCAAACCCGAGATAAAGAGATTTCTTGCAGAACTAGCCGGAGCGAGCTACATCGAAGGGCAACGTCACGTCACCAACGACTTCAGCTTCAAATGGCGATCCAATAACTAGGACACAACGATTTTTACAGCTTCAAATACCTTTTTTTCTTTACAGTCTTCCTCGCTGTTTGTTTTTGTCTTTTGTTTTGGCACGACACAGCATGTTTTTATAAATTTCACATGTTCAGTTACTACACAATACATGTTCAGTTATTATACATCACATATTCAGTTATTATATAATACATATTCAGTTATTGTACAACACATTCAGTTATTATACAACATATGTTCAGTTATTATACAACACATATTCAGTTATTATACATTTGACATTGACATAAATATAATTTAAGTGTATCATGGTTTATTGTGTGGCTTTTGACTTATGTTCCTTGTTATGAGGAGAGAAAAACAGGATACAAATCTTGAGCTAATGATTATGATCATATTTATAGCAATATTTTATTCAGTTCTTTGCCTTTTTTGTCTTGTAAGCTTATTATGTATAGGCAGGTCGTTGAGTCGGTTCTTAAACTCTGATGTTACTAATGGTATCATTTTTTAATTGGGTTCTTATTCATTATTGTTTAGTTTAACATTTCTTCAAGCTTAGCATTGGCTATATCCAACTTAATTCATGGGCATTGCTTTTCTGACTATGGTTTTCCTCACTTCACTAATTGTCACCTCTTTGTCTCTTATCCCTATAAGAGAAAACTTCTGTACTTATAATTATTCTGCAATTGTATTATTTTTCTTCTCTATTCACCCTCGACATCTTTGTGTCATAAATATTTTATTTTTGTCATCATAATTGATTCCTTTTTATTGTTTTGTCCCTGACATCCTTATGTCAAAAACACATTATTTTCCGCCACTATCCACTTCTTTAATGACAGTGTCCTCATCTGTCTTTGTTGACAATGCTCTTGGTGGTCACTATAGCCAATGACTAGGTTGATTTTCTTTCTTGTTGTATTTTCCAATCTGAACATAAACTTTTATAAGTAACCCATTAAAAATTATTATTTTCCATCATCTCTACTATTCCTGCCTTACATGTTTGTTGGGAAGGACTATTTGGTCCTTTCTTTGTATGGTTTTAACTTATTTTTATGGTATCTTCCTACCAACTTGCCATTTGTATTTTGTAGCTCATACGTATGGTCACCCAGCTGTTTTGTTATGACCAGTGGTCCAGTGTACAGTAGTTCCATTTTCTTTGTGTAGCCATCATTGTGTCGATGTCAATTGTTAATCTCTTGGGTTTTGTGTTGTTGGTCATCCACTCGGTTGGGACGAACTTAGTCGTGGTAATTTCCCTGAGTGTGGACACAGCTTGAAACCCCAGGGTTAGCACCAAAACAATAAGATAAGTGAAGTTTTTAGTTTCTAATTTGTTCTTACTTTAATATCTGAGTTGTTTATTTTTTCTTTATATACATAAGCTTTGAGTTGATTAAGACTTGCCAAATATTGCTTTTTTGCCTGGTTACACTTATTTTTATAACATCCATTTTTCATTGCTTTATGAATATTATTAAACTCTTCATTTCATCTTTTAATTGTATGGTTTCTTCATCAAGTTTAACTCTGGGATTATTTTTGTCCATGCAAACTTTAATTTTAATTGGACAATTAGTATTAAAATGCATCCTGAATACATGATAAAATTCTTCCCAATTTTCATTTACGCTGTTTGCTGAGTACATTGTGCCCCAGGTTTCATCATATAATTTATCAACTAGTTTAACAGTGCAACTAGCATTAAAGTGATGGAAGGTTAAATTCTCTTTGTGTTTCACTCTCACTTATACCTATAATATCAACATACTGGGCAAGATGATCCGAAATATACATATTGTGACTTTGGTGGGTGTAAAGTAAAGAAGACAGATGTAGTCGAGGTAAAGAAACACTTATTTCCGTAAACAGTAACTTTGTACACTCGTTGCAACAGCAAGAAAGTCTTTACCGATTCACCAACAGCACGGCTCCGAATTAGTAACACAAAAACTGTCCCTTCCCACACTTTACCGCTATTTATATCTCCCAGGTACTATTCTGGAAACTTCAGTTATTATTGCGGTGAAACACAAAGCAGAAAATTCCAGAAGTCTCTACCCCTTTCTCTCTTTAGGCAGGCGCCCCAACAATGCGGCCATTCTCTGTCTCTTCCCTTCGGGTCCTTTGCGGTAGTGCCGACAATAATGCGATGGGCGACACTGCTCCCTCCTCAAGGCTGGTCGTCCCGAACAGCACCATCGTAACGGACCAGACGATCCAGGTGTACCACTAACATCTTTCCTCGGGGCACCTTCTGGATGCGGTAGACTACGTCGTTAATCCTCTTTACCACTCGGTACGGTCCTTGCCACGGTTGTTGAAGTTTTGTACGGCGTCCCTTGGTCCGGGTAGGGCGGTACAACCAGACCATGTCACCTTTCTGGAATCCTCGGCTGTTGGCTTGCCTGTCGTACCGGGTCTTCATGCGGTCGCTCGCCATCTGGATGTTCTGACGAGCCATCTCGTGCATGTCGTGGAGATGGTCTACTAGATTCTCCACATACTCGGTTGCCGGCTGTTTCGCTTCCGGGGGGCTCCCAAAAGTCAGGTTACAAGGGAGGCGTAGCTCTCGGCCGAACATTAGGCTTGCTGGTGTCATCCCGGTGGTGTCGTGTGTCGACGAACGGTAGGCCAGCAAGAACAGTGGTACCTTGAGGTCCCAGTCTCGCTGATGGCTGGCCACGACCTTCCTGAGGTGCTCCTCTAGGGTCTTGATGTATCTCTCGACCATGCCGTCCGACTGTGGATGTAGGGGTGTTGTGCGGGTCTTGTTCACCCCAAGTCTTTCCAATGCCTCCTTCATTAGGTGCGACTCAAAATTGGTGCCCTGGTCGCTGTGGAGCTCTAACGGGACCCCAAAACGGCAGAACAGCTGTTACACGAGGCAGTCAGTAATCGTCTTCGCCTCTTGGTTCGGGATGGCATACACCTCCGGCCACTTGGTGAAGTAGTCCACAGCTACCATCAGGTACTTGTTGCCTCGATCGGATACTGGGAATGGTCCAGCTATGTCGACGGCGATGCGTTCGAAGGGCGCTCCGACGTTGTACTGCTGCAAGCGACCCCGGCTCCTAGTCTGGGGGCCGCGACTCGCCGCGCACACGTGACATTGACGGCACCAGTTCTCAGCGTCTGCTCGGAGCCTCAGCCAGTAGTAGCGCTGTCGGAGTTTGTCGATCGTCCGGTTTGCCCCTAGGTGTCCACCCGAGGTACCGGCGTGCACTTCCTCCAAGACTTCCGGGACCTTACTTCGGGGAAGTACCAACTGCTCTTTCTGGGTCTTCCCATCAGGTGATTCCCATACCCGGAACAGCACGCCCTCTTTGGTCTTAAACGAGTCCCTTTGGGCCCAGTACGACTTGTATGTAGCGCTTCTGGGTGCGATGTCCTCCCAGGTTGGTCTCGTCCCTGCCTGCACTTCTCACAAGAGTGGCCCCAAGTCGGCGTCCGCCAGCTGCTCCCTCCTCAGGCCCGCGCTATCCCATCCATCCGCAGGCACTGCCATGACCACTCTGACAGCTGCGGTACGCTGCTTCTCTTCCACTCTTGCGCATTGGCCGCACTCTTCTGGGCAGGGTCTTCGGGACATGGCGTCTGCGTTGCCGTGGCTCTTCCCTCTGCGATGTTCGGAGGTGAAGTCGTACTCCTGCAACCTCTGGACCCCACGGGCTGTCTGGCCCTCCAGGTTTCTAAAGCTAATTAGCCAGGTTAGGGCGGAGTGGTCTGTCCTCAGGTGGAATGACTGACCGTACAGGTACTTGTGGAAGTGCTCCAAGGTCTTCACTACCGCCAGTAGCTCTCGTCGGGTGACACAGTAGTTCTTCTCTGCCTTGGACAACGTCTTGCTGTAGTAGGCTATCATCCGCTCGTGGCCGTTCTGGACTTGGGATAGGACGCCTCCAATGCAATGGTCACTGGTGTCGGTGTCCACAATGAAGGCGTCGCCTGGTTGTGGGAATCCCAAAATAGGAGCACTGCAGAGCGTCCTCTTCAGCTGCTGGAAAGCGCCTTCGGCGTCCTCCGTCCACACATAAGGTCGATGTTCTTCCGTCAGGCGAGTGAGGGGTTTGGCGATGCTGGAGAAACCCTTTATGAAGCGGCGGTAATAACTGCACAATCCAAGGAAACTGCGTAGTTCTCGCTTATCCTTTGGGCGAGGCCAATCTCTCACGGCCTGTGTCTTCTCCGGATCCGTGGCCACTCCGGTTGGTGAGACTATGTGGCCCAAGTAGTTGACTTCCCTGCGGAAGAGCTGGCACTTCTTGGCACTTCAGGTATAACAGGCAGGCGTCATAAGTCAATCCTCTCATTACTGACTCCATGAGGCGTTGGAAGGTAGCTGGTGCGTTGCAGAGACCAAAGGGCATAACTGTGAACTGCCAAAGCCCTTGGCCTGTCGAGAATGCGGTCTTCTCCTTGTCTCTCGGGTCTAGAGCCACCTGCCAGTAACCCGATTTCAGGTCCAGGGTTGAGAACCACTGCGCACCAGCAAGCGTGTCCAGGGTATCGTCAATCCGGGGTAAGGGGAAGCAGTCCTTTCTGGTGACAGCGTTCAGCTTCCTGTAATCTACGCAGAAGCGTAGCTCGCCATTCTTCTTCTTCACCAGAACTACAGGGGAACACCAAGGACTGTCAAGACTCTTCGATTACTCCCTTGGTTCTCATGTCGTCCAGCATGTCTCGTACCGCCGCTTGTTTAGCCAACGGAACGCGTCTAGGTGGTTGCCGAATAGGCCGGGCGTCTCCGGTGTCGATGTGGTGAAGCACTCGGTCCGTGCGGCCCTAATCGCTGCTCCCTTGGCTGAAGACGCGCTGATATCGTCTCAGCAGTTCTTGGACCTTCTCTCTCTGTTCAGCGGTCAGATGGTCGGCCGCCCTCTCCAGTTAGCCTTCCAGCCGGGGCCCCAGGTGTTGCATCGGCACCGGCTCCTGGGTCTTGTCTATTGGTGTTACGCTGACCACGGGCTCGCACGCCCCCAACTCCGTCCCGGCCTGGACGTCGTGATCGGTGTCTGTTGGGTTGAGCAGTCTCACCGGCACCTCCTCTCGGCACGGCAACAATGTCCCGGCTACACAGAGCCCGTGCAGATGCGTCTTCCGGTCCAGCAGCATGTTCTTCTTGCGCTGGCCTTCCAGTCGCGCCGTCACTACCATCTCGCTTCTCGCGGGGACAACTACGTCTTCCCTGAGAATGACCCTGCAGATTCCAAGGCGTTCTTCGGGGTGCCGGAGCATTACTTCCTCTCCCTTAAGCCTCAGAACCTTCTTGCCGATGTCGACCGTCGCCTCGTGGCTCCTGAGGGCATCCAGTCCCAGTATCACCTCCTCAGCCACCTCCGCGACGAACACCCACAAACGCAAGACACTTCGCCCCAAGGTCAACTGCAGCAGGACCTCCCTCTCCACAGGCAAGGTGTCACCCGATGCCGTCACTAGTGGGTGCGCCGGCTCCGTTTTCTCTACGGCAAGCCCCTGGCTACGTCAGGTCTGATAACAGTCACGGCTGCTCCAGTGTCAACAAGCACGCGGCACGGCTTCCCTCTCACCCAACCGTCCGCGATGAGGCTGTCATCCGTCCGTCGGCTGACGGCGCGCAGTGTCACTCGAGGGGATGATGGTGATGGCGCCGACGTGCCCTTCGCCACGCCGGCCATTACTCGTTTTCCGGCTGCTCTTCTTGGTGCCGGCAGTCTCTCATCAGGTGTCCCGGCTGGCCACACCCCCAACACACGCCACCTGGTCTTCGTCGGCGTCCCTGGACTGGTCTGCGGTCTTCATCGTAGCGGACACTCCTTGTCTTCGAGGTCGGGGTAGCCGTCACTTTGGCCGCTTCCATCCTTAATGCGGCCGTTAGTGCCTCGTGGATTGTCTTGTAGTCGCCGAGCATCAGGCGTTGACGTATCTCGGTATCGCGTACCCCGTCGACGAAGGTATAGGCGGCTTCTTGGGATACGAATTCGGAGGGGAGATCGACCAAGGCTTTGCTGGCCAGCTGTTCGATTGCCAGGGAGAACTCCTCCAGCGTCTCCACTGGCAGTTGCATCCTAGATTTCAGTTGGCTGCGGTAGGCTGCGGCTAAGCGGTGGTTTCCGAACCGGTTCTCCAGGGCCTCCCAGATGTCCTTGGGCGCCGCCGCTGTCTGGATTACGTTCAGCACCTCTGCGGCTCGTCCCTGGAGGCTGGCTATTAGCTGCGCGGCCTCTTCTTCTGGCGACCATTTGTTGTGCTTGGCCACTGTGTCGAATTGACGGCGGAAGACCTCAAACGTTGACGTGCCATCGTACTTCGGTGGTTTGACGCGCGTCGATGTTGTGTCGCGTGCTGGAGCCTCGGCCTTGTAGTTCTTGAGCTTTTCACTAAGCATCCCTTCCACCATTGCATTTAGCTCCTTGGCGCTACCTTCGACCCTGTCTTCGAGAACGCTAAGCCGTTCCCCGACATTCTCCAGGGCGTCAACGCGTTGGCCGAGGTCCTCCAACTTTCCACCGAGCTCTTCCACCTTTACACCGAGCTCTTTCACATCCTTCCTCACGCCAACGCTCGTCAATTTTCGCCGATAGCACCGGCTTCATCTCTTTCAGCTCGGCAGCGAGGTTGTCGTTTGCCGTCTTCATCTCTGCTTTCAGCTCTTGTAAAAAGCTCACCAATGTAGCCTCCATCGTCATATCCCGCTTCTGACACCAGTGTGACTTTGGTGGGTGTAAAGTAAAGAAGACAGATGTAGTCGAGATTAAGAAACACTTATTTCCGTAAACAGTAACTTTGTACACTCGGAACAGCAAGAAAGTCTTTACCGATTCACCAACAGCACGGCTCCGAATTAGTAACACAAAAACTGTCCCTTCTCACACTTTACCGCTATTTATATCTCCCAGGCACTATTCTGGAAACTTCAGGAAAGTTCAGTTATTATTGCGGTGAAATACAAAGCAGAAAATTCCAGAAGTCTCTATCCCTTTCTCTCTTTAGGCAAGCGCCCCAACAATGCGGCCATTCTCTGTCTCTTCCCTTCGGCTCCTTTGCGGTAGTGCCGACAATAATGCGATGGGCGACATTATTAATTTTACATGCACTAATCCTTACATTATTTAAATTGGATGCAACATGGTCAATTGTAGAGGATGTCAATGCAGTTTCCCTAGTTGGGCTGTGTATTAAATCAACCATCATGTAGCTGTTGAATATATGTAGTAGTTTTTTGTAACAATTATTAGAACAGTCCCGATTTATATTAAGATCACCTGCAATTATTAGATTTTATATTTAGTTGATAATTTTAATAATAGCTCATCCAAATGAGTAAGAAATAGATCTACTGTGTTTGGAGACCTATAAATCTGTATGATTACTATACTTTGTTTCTTAACCTTTAGTTTTAAGACTGCAGTCTCGAATAACTTCTCAACTTGGAAGGCACAATTATAGGCAAGGCCTTCAACGAGCTTCCCACTAGCATAACTATCCCACCTTCCTTACAAACAGACCTACTGAAACTATTTATTATGTTATGTTTATTAATTTTACAAAGACTCACTTGTTCACTATTGAGCCCATGCTCAGTTAGTACAACAATTCCAATTTATCATTTTTCTTTTGCTTACATCAAATCTACTTAGAACTACAATCTTTTGACTTGTTAGACTGAGACCTGATACTATGCACCAGATCCAACATTTCCCCCATGATTTCCTCTGCCATTTGACATTGTCTGATGTTATTTGTACCATCATGCACCAATACTCTTTATTTAATAAGTGAATGTTTGACATTTTATTTGTAATATTGTAATATTAGTTCCGAAAATATCATACAAATTGTTCTTTTGACGAAGCCCATATCATGAAACATGATCTAAGTGGTGAATAAACATCATCACCATCACCACCGTCACTGTCACCACCACCGCCACTGCTGCCACCGCCATCACCATCACCACTTCCCATATGTGTACCTTTGAATCATTTTCATAAGAATGATTACTATGCTTGTAATATTTAACTTGTTTCTTGCCTACAGCCTTGTGGTCGAGGAGTCTACTCCTTCCAAGATATTTCGTGTCTACAGCATGGATCATATTGGCAGACAAAAGATCCTGAATTAGAATTTGTTCGAGAGAAGCTTGATGAAGCAGTAGCTAAGGAATCTACTCTTCCTACAGGGATAGTTCCCACATGGCACGTGGATAAAATCACCAAGTATGATGAAGAATTGATGCCATATCCACCAGAACCTGTAGAAATAACTGATTCTGGACCTTCTTCAAGTGAAGAAAGTGATGAATTAGAACCGGTGCCAGAAGATGATGAATGTTTGGGACTGATTTCTGCTAGATTCAAGAAACTTGGCGAGGAAAAGACTGAATCTAAGGAGATATTAGGTACCTACTCAATCTTTTTGCTGTTGTTTATTTTGGGCAAATACTGATCATATAATCTGATTCAGCTATTGTGATTTTAATTTTCTGTATAAGAATATGATTTGAGACAATCTCATTTGTCTTATTTTACATTAGCTGACAAGCCAGCTGTATATGCTGAATGTTAACATAATTCCTATTGGCTTTCTATGAATGCATATACTGTTTAGCTAGCCCTGCATTCAGAAGAAGCTCTAAGAGCTATGGCAACATTTAATGCATTAACCTGGAAGTAAGAGTCTAGAAACATTGTTTCGAAGATCCACTTCTAAGAAATCTTCTGGAGTGGCCTCTGATCAGTGACTTTTATCTTTGTTCTTTTCCAATTGGTTTGATTATGAAACTGAAATTCTCTAATGGGAAATGGTCCTCCTCGTGGAGGAGATGGAACAAGATGATCTGCCCACACTGCAAGAATGCCAGAGGAAAAACGGTAGGATGAACCTCCAGTAAAAGGTGTTAGCCCAATACCAAAGAAAATGTCAAATTGAATTGACCACTGCCGCCTTCAAAGTACATTTGAGTACTTATCCCATAAAAATAGGCATGGAACATATGTGGAATTAGAACACTGGGATACTATGATGCTCATCAGAGACAATAGATTCATGGAATCTGTGCCCCTGCAGTTTGACATCAAGTCAGCCGTCATAAGGATTGTATTGCCATCCCTCTGATTTACCATTTGCAATATTTATCTGCCTCCATCTTATGACGTCTAGCTCACTGATTTAGATCTAATTTCCAAATTACCAACAACTTTTCTGATGGTGGGAGACTTCAATGCTCATCGCCCCCTTTTGGGGCTCAATTCAGGCTTGTACGAGAGTCAAACTAATCACTGATTTCATGAACAACCATAACCTGGTTCTCCTGAACATTGGAAAGCCTACATTTCTGGCTGCTTTAATAGCTTTTCACAACTTGATCTAGCAGTTAGTTCACAATAGTTAGCACTTTCCTTACAGTGGAATGTCATCTCTGATTTACACTGATACGGAAATTTAGATTTCCAATCGAATGGGCTTGATAAAGACACGTTTTAATTTAATTGCCGGATGTGAAATTTACGATAAGTGTTGAGTAATAACATAAATAGATAATAGAGCAGGAAGTGTTGTAAGGTGAGCAAGATATGAGTAAATAATAGTCGTTAAATTTGTAGGATAAACACATTATTGGTTTGAAATTAGCGAGTCATGACGTCATACTACATAGTTTAAATACACGTTCGAAAGTCAAGTCTACCAACCTTAAAAGTCGCGCGATATATTTAATAAAATATAAAGTAAACATCGTTTAATCCTAAAAAGGTAATTATATATTCGAAATTCATAAAAGAACATGTTATAATAGAAAGGGACATTTCTAAATTGCGGGAAAAGGAAATAGCATTTTGGATACGAGGCTTTCTTGGATGACGTCATGACATTCAAAATTGAAGGGAACGGTTTCTTAGCGTGGGTAAGAGAGAAAGCGTCACTCGACCCCATACCAGTACGGCAGGTTGTGCTGTGCGGACGTGAGTGCGATTCCTCTACATATACAATCGGCATAGCTCCCGAAAATATCTAAGATGCAATAAATAATATGCAAAGTTTTTCTTGGGTTGTCCATCTCACCTACGCAGACCCGAGATAAAAGTAAGAGATCTCAAGCTGACTAGCGGGAGCGAACCACATCAAAGGGCAACACCACGTCACCAACGACATTTAAGTATCAATGGCGATATATCAAGAAGCGAAGAACGACTTATAGCTTCAAATGGCGACCCAACGTGTGGCGTCGAAAGAATGGACCAACCCCAAGACGACCAAGCCAGCATAGAACCAGCAAACAAGAAGGTGACCCAACGTGTAGCGTCGAGAGAAGAGACCAACCCCAAGACGACCAGGCCAGCATCGAGCCAGCAGACAAGAAGGTGCCCAGCGTGTGAACATCTGTGAAACGTGTAGTGAACAAGTTTAAGTGCGTGAAATATTGGTGAGTAGAAAAACACGTGTAAATAGTTTAGAAATGGAAGACAGTGATAGCGATTTTCTAGGTTTTGAGAGTCCGGAAATTGAGAAAAGTGTAGTTAGGATGGAAGAATTTAATCAGAATGTAATTGGTAGCAGAATATGCCAAGAAGTAGAAGATCAGAACGTTAGAGAAACACCTAGAGGTAGTTCAGAAATGTTTAGTAGTAATTCAGAAAGGCCAGCAATTATGTCAGAAATAGAGAATATGTTTCAAAAGATAATGAAAAAGATGAGTACAGAGTTAAGTCAAAAGATAGATGAAACTAGTAAAGAATTAAGAACAGTGAAAAAGATGAATACAGAGTTAAGTCAAAAGATAGATGAAAATAGTAAAGAATTAAGAACAGTGAAAAAGATGAGTACAGAGTTAAGTCAAAAGATAGATGAAACTAGTATAGAGTTAGGACAGAAATTAGAGAAGGGACAACAGGAATTGGGAATGCAATTGGAAAATCAGAAGAGAGCTTTCGAAACCTTTAGGGAAGAAGTTAGGGAGGAAATTAATAAAGTCAGTAGTGAAGTAAAAGAAAATAGAGAACAGGTTAAGGGAGAATTAGAGACAATAAGGCAAGAAGTAAAGAATTCTGAAAAGAAATTAGGTCAACAAGTGAGTGAAAAATTAGATAAAGAAAGGGAAAAAGTAACATATAGATTAGACAAACAAAGGGAAGAAATTAGAGAAGAGTTACAGGGGTGTAAAGTTAGAATAGAAAGATCTGATGTAGAAAGTGAAAGGCAGGCTAGAAATTTGGAGGATGTTACAGACCAAATAAAAGGAGTAGTAACAGAAATTACTCAGGTAAAAGAGGCCTTAGAAAATTTGAAATTAAATGAAAATGCATGTAATCACAACAATCTTAGTAATGAAGTTGCAAGAAACGAGGCAATACCAGGTGTATCAGCTGACATTTCGATGCAAAATAGGGGTAACAGTAATTCCCATTCTGATCTCGGAAATAGCTCAGGGATAGGTGACAATTCAAATTTACATTGGCCTAACCATGTCTTAAATGAAATGACACCTCCAGTTTTTGAAAATGAAGATTCAGATGATCCTAAAGCCTTTTTAGAAGGGTTACAAGAGTACTTCACGGTGAAACGTATACCGGAGGAGTACAAGATGGTGATAGTAAGAAAATGCCTAAAGGGTAATGCTGCTAATTGGCTAGGCCTTTCTATGGGTAACAATAATGATTACAGGACCTTTAGGAACATCTTTTTAACCAGATATTGGGGAGCTAGTAGGCAGGCTAATATTAGAGTCGAATTAAGCAATGGAAAGTTTAATCCTAGATCGGAGGAATCGATGGTCAACTATTTTATGAGAATAGCGAGAAAATCGAAGATGTTGGATCCTCCCTTAGATGAAAAAGATCTAATAAATATAGTTACTCCACATTTTCCTGAAACGCTTCAACACTACCTAATCATAGCCCGACCCGATAGCATTGCAGCTATGATCGAATTATTATCAGCCTTAGAAGTCAATAAGCCAAAACACGCATTTGGAAATAAATATGAAGGAAAAGAAACTGTAAATTCTTTCGGGCAAGGGGCACAGTATTATCAGAATAGAAGTGAGATTAGGGAAAGATATAAAGGACCAGTACCAAGGATGGAATCATTCCGGTGGGAAAATCAAGGTAGATATAACCAGGAAGGGCATCACCAAAATAGAAATGGTAATCTAAGGGGAAGAAATATAAGGGTGAATTATATGAATACAAATAGATTTGATCGAGGTAGACGGGGTCGTTATTTTGGACATAGTAGAAATTCAAATGATGGATATTGGACAAACGGAGATAATGAGTTTAGACCGAGGTCACCAAGACAGGGAGAAAGGTATTCTAATGGACGAAATTCCCCCGAAAATGCGGAAATGGTTGAGGCCATTAACACGGTCGAAAACATGGTAGGAAGTAACCCCGATTTAATGCAGGAAAACAGAAGTAACAATTTGGGAAATAGTACAGGAGCCATACCTAAAAATCAGGGAAACGCCAGACCCGGTCAAACGCGCCTTCAGTGAGAACTGGGTATCCTAGTAATGATTGTGATAAGTACTCGGAAATAAATAGTCCTGGAAGGCAAATGATGATACAAAAGAAAAGAGAATGTAAAAATAGAATCGACGAAAACGAAAAAGTAGGAGATCCACCTAAAATCAAAATTGGAGTAAATGGAAAACAATACAATGCAATTATAGATACGGGATCAAATAGCACAGTATGCTCACAAAATTTTTATGATAATTTACAAAGTAGTGGTTTTAAAGTAATGTCTTTACCAGTTAATGGGATATATTGCTCGCTAGCTGTGGGAAAACGAAAAGAGAGAGTAAAATTTCAAGCAATGATAAATATTGAAATAAATGGGAGAATACTAGGAATTTTATTTCTGATTGTAGGAAGACTTGTTACAGATATTATAATAGGTTGTGATTGTCTTTATGCCTGGGAAGCTGTGGTGAATTTTAAAAACATGATTCTAAAAATGAAAGTTGAAGATGAGACCATTATAGTGCCTTTTGTGGAAGATAGTAGTTCAGAAACTATTGTACGAGAAAAAGAGGAAGAAGAAATCCAAGGGGATACATTCTTTGTAGAATATGTTAAAGTAGGAGCTATGGAATTAACTGAAGTAAATGTCAAAGAGTACAGTGTCGATAATAAAGAAAATGTAGAATGGGATAAAAATGATTTCATAGACAATTTGAGGTTTTCTGACGCAACTAGGTACTATGATAGGGAGAGTAGTGAAGACTTAGAAGAATTGTTGAGGGAAAAAGTAACTCAGGCTGATCAACTAAATGAACAACAGAGGGATAAACTGTTTGAAATATTAATCCGAAATAAAGAAGTATTCTCTGAGAAACCTGGTAAATGTAATATTTATACTCATTCGTTTGAGATGATACCCATCAAACCTTTTACACATAAAGCGAGAGCTATCCCTAGTACAATAAGAGAAGAGGTAGATGCAGTTATAAAGTCAATGTTAGAAGATGAGGTTATTGAGATTTCGAATTCAGAATTTGTGAATCCCCTATGTATTGTAAATAAGGCCAATGGAAAGATTAGGGTGACATTAGACGCGAGAAAACTAAATCAACATTGTAAACCTGATAGATTTAGACCAGAAAGTGTAGAGGTAATATTGAACAAATTGCAGAAGGGCAAAATTTTTTCTACTCTAGATCTTACAGCATCTTTTTGGCAGATCCCACTTAGAGAAGATTTAAGAAAATATACAGCGTTTTTACATTCAGGGATATTATATCAGTTTCGAGTTTGTGCCTTTGGTATGAATACCAGTGGTAGTGCACTATTAAGAGCTTTGTATGAAATTTTTGGAGAAACCATAAAGAAATTTGTAGCTCAGTATGTGGATGATTTTGTAATTTTTTCAGAAAATATAGAGGATCATTTAAATCATATCAATTATGTGCTTAGTCAGTTAAAGAAAGCAAACATGACAATAAAGCCAAGTAAAACTGCATTCTTTGTGAAACAGACAGAATTTTTAGGTTATGTTATTTCAAATGAGGGAATCAGGCCTAATCCCGACAGAATTGAAAGCATAAATAAAATACCAGCTCCTAAAAATATAAAACAATTGAGAAGATTTCTTGGTATTCTAAATTATCAGTCAAGATTTATCCTGGAATATGCAACCGTAGTAGCCCCATTAAGACAACTTTTGAGAAAAGATGTAAAATGGCAATGGTCATCAGTAGAACAAGAATCTTTCGAAAAGGTAAAAACATTGTTTGCAGCGTCAATTTTATTGGAAAAACCTAGGGAAGATCTCCCCTACATAATTTATACGGATGCTTCAGGACTTGGTTATGGTAGTGTCATATTACAAAAAGATGAGGAAGGAAAAGATCACCTCATTGCTGTAGCTTCAAGGGGGCTTTCAAGGACTGAATCACAGGCTTGCACTACAGAAAAAGAGATACCAGCTATTTACTTTGCACTTGTAAAATTTAAGCAATATGTATATAACAACCCAGTAATAGTTTACACAGATCATGTTAGTTTGGCATTTATGAACTCTTGCAAACTCACAAGCACACGTATTTCTAGATATATACATGAGATCACATCCCATAACATAGAAATCAAACACATAGCAGGAAGTCAAAATATTTTTAGTGATTTGTTATCAAGGATGAAAACCAATTACACAATACCAGATACAATTAGTGACAACAAACATGATGTAACCATACTATATTTGAAAACCTTAGAAGGGACTCAATTAGCTAAAGAATTTCGAAATTTGGAACAATTACAGACAGAGGACGATGAACTTAGGAAATTGAGAGAAAAGGCACAACCAATCACAGAAAATCTAAAAGATAATATAGGTATTTATGAGGGAAAAATCTATAAATTTCATGGAAGAATTGAACCTAAATGGAAAGTAATGGCACCAAAAGCTTTACAAGAGAAACTTATACTTGCTTATCACAAAACACTAGCTCATACAGGTAGTGAAAAGCTAATCATGGTAATTAGTGACCATTTTTATATAAAACATTTGGCAAAGAAAGTGAGAAAAATATGTTCAAGCTGTGATTTATGTCAAAGGGCCAAACCATTTAATATCAAATTTGATATAGAACCTCAGACAATCATAAGAGAAGGGAAAAATGTACTAGTTACTGCTGATGCACATGGGGAGCTACCAGTAGGACAATTTGGATGTAGATATATGTTTGTTCTTCATGATGTTTTTAGTAAATTTATTAAAATTTATCCTGTTAGGAATATCAGCAGCAAAACATGTGTAGGAAAGATAATAAAAGATTATGTGCCTAAATATGGCAAGATTCAGGCAATCTTAACAGATAATGCTACAGTTCATCGGAGCAAAATCTTTAAAGAAACCCTAGAAAATCATGAGATAAAGTTATATCATTGTTCCTCATACTTTCCATCAGGGAATCCAACAGAATGTGTCCTCCGAGATATAGGAATTTATTTACGTGTACTTACACATCATAATCACAAGGATTGGGTGAAATATTGTCCATTGATAGAAAAGATTATCAATCACACCATTAATGTAACTACTGGGTTTGCACCAATAAAATTAATGTTAGGAATTGAACCAGAACCAATATTGATCGGGGTACCAAAAACACTGAAAATTAATGACATTCAGTTAAGTGAGGAAGAAAGAGCGAAAATTGCTTTTGAACGAATCAAGAAAAAGGCAGAGAAGCGAAAATTAAAGAAAAAGAGTAGAAAACATAAATGGGAACCTAAGATAGGCGATTGGGTACTAGTTAAAGACCATAAGTTATCAAGTGCCTTGCGAGGTAGGAACAAAAGGATGGAATTGTTATATAAAGGTCCTGCAGAAATTATATCAAAATTTGGTTATCATACCTATGAATTAAAAGATGTTAAAAATGAAAAATGTCTGGGAAGATGGCATAAACAACTCCTTCGACCATACAAGAAACCGTGTGGTGCCTTGGAACCTTGATTTAATGTAAAAGAAAAATTGGAAGTGTCATTTGTCTATTGGCGCCCAATCAGCTTTGAGATAAAATGTAAATGTTAGCTTACTTGAAAATCATATATTGGTCAGGTACTTACATATTCATGAAAAATGCAGAATGTGAATTGCTATCTACTACAAAGAGCTTAAAAATATATTGTATAGAGCTCACAATAACAGCTTCAGAAAGATTGTTAAATTGTTCATCTCCGCATAGAGAGAAAACAGAATATTTACTTTGTAAACATTTGTTAAAATATTTAGATGTATAGATAGTTATCACAGCAAGACAAAGAAAGAACTTGTCTGAAGAGTGTAATGGATTTATATAAATATATGTACATTTTAGTGCTTAAAGGATATAGTACAGATATGTGTTACAATAACAAAAGTGAAAAATCACAGTGCAAGTGATAGTGAGAGCGAAGTGAGCAAACATGAACTGAAAGAAGGAAGTATAAAGAAAGACTCTTGAAATTTAACCTTTATATAAAAGCTTCACAGAAGAAACCATAACATATTGTAATTAGTATTTAAGGATTAATGTTTAGTCAAGTGTACAATTGTTTGTCATGTTAAAAAGATTAATGAGAAGATATGTTAATAACCAATTTCAAAACAGTGTAATTGAAAATTGTATATAATGGGAGTGTTGCCGATTATTCAAAATACAGGAGTAATTTTTAATTTTTCTTTCGGGCAAGACATTTACATTATTTTATTATGAAATAATAAAATAATATAAATGGGGGCATTTGATACCGAAATTTAGATTTCCAATCGAATGGGCTTGATAAAGACACGTTTTAATTTAATTGCCAGATGTGAAATTTACGATAAGTGTTGAGTAATAACATAAATAGATAATAGAGCAGGAAGTGTTGTAAGGTGAGCAAGATATGAGTAAATAATAGTCGTTAAATTTGTAGGATAAACACATTATTGGTTTGAAATTAGCGAGTCATGACGTCATACTACATAGTTTAAATACACGTTCGAAAGTCAAGTCTACCAACCTTAAAAGTCGCGCGATATATTTAATAAAATATAAAGTAAACATCGTTTAATCCTAAAAAGGTAATTATATATTCGAAATTCATAAAAGAACATGTTATAATAGAAAGGGACATTTCTAAATTGCGGGAAAAGGAAATAGCATTTTGGATACGAGGCTTTCTTGGATGACGTCATGACATTCAAAATTGAAGTGAACGGTTTTCCTAGCTTGGAGACGCCAGAAAGCATCTGGTCACTACCCAGACCAGTGCTGCAGGTTGTGCTGTGCGGACGTGAGTGCGATTCCTCTACATATACAATCGGCATAGCTCCCGAAAATATCTAAGATGCAATAAATAATATGCAAAGTTTTTCTTGGGTTGTCCATCTCACCTACGCAGACCCGAGATAAAAGTAAGAGATCTCAAGCTGACTAGCGGGAGCGAACCACATCAAAGGGCAACACCACGTCACCAACGACATTTAAGTATCAATGGCGATATATCAAGAAGCGAAGAACGACTTATAGCTTCAACACTCTGGTGACCACTTTCCATGTCTTATTCATCTCTAAAAATGAGATACATGAATAGGGTAGAGTGACACTGAAAAATTCAACGCCATGACCAGGATTTGAACCACGGATCTACTGGTTACTGTCTAGCTGCTTGACCTGGACATGGCATTGAATTTTTCAGTCTCACTCTACTCTTTCCAATCCTGTCCTCGACTCGGCTACTGTGTGGAAGAACATTAATTACAAACAAGATACATGCTCCATATGTATGCCTAGATGGCACTTAGATCATGCCTACTGGAACCTTTACACACAGTTGGCTGTGTTTACTTACAACAAGCATAACTCGTGAATGTTTTAGCTCAATATCTCAAGAAGGCAATTCTTTCTGCTGCTGAGCAATCTATTCCCTGGTTGAGTTCCAAATTGTTGGTGGATGGATGAATGCCAGAATGCTATTTGTGCTCGAAGGCATGCTTTCAGGGCTTTCCAACATCACTTGCATTGGGTAACCTAAATCCAATGTAAGAAACTGAGTGCAAAGTCTGGGAAACTCATTCAGGATAGCAAAATGACATCATGAAACAAGTTTGTAGCTACATTTAAGTGAATACACCTTCCTCAGTTGTATGAGGTAGGTTAAGATGTGCAACCAGAAAATCACCCCACATGCCAATTGTTAATCTTAAAAGAGCTACAAAGCTGTAAACGATTCACATGATGTGGCTAACAACTTTGGCAGTGCTTTTGCTCATGTGCCTAGCTCAGATAAGTACTTGCTTGAGCCTAATTAAGACTCAGGTGGTATCTCAAGGTTTCACGTTTTGTTCTAGAAACCTAGAAGATCATAATTCCCTTGGCTCTTGGCTTTTCACAAGGTCTTTCATCTTTGCGACTATCAGCACCAGAACCAGACAGTATTCACATACAAATGTTCAATTTTTTGGGGTTGATGGTAGTTTCAAGAAAATGGTACCCATTTTGAAAACTGGAAAGGACCATCATCTTCTTTCCAGCTACTGTCCTATTTTCCTCACCAGTTGCGTTTGCAAGGCGATGGAATGCATGGTCAATAAACAGTTGGTGTGGTGGTTGGAAACTTACAACCCACTGACAAACATCCTGTGTGGTGAGGCGGGGTTTTATTAAATAAGTCTTTACCTAGCAGCAGGAATATAGCAGCAGGAGCAATGTTTTTACTAAAAGGTGGAAAGTTTGTTATAGTAGACGCTACTCTTATTTTCAGGGTCGATGGTTAAAGAATGGAATGCACAAACCAACGTTCTTTTATCACAAACACATTTATTCGTTATTTACACTTTTTATCACAATTTCAGTTAGTTAACAACTTTTAAAATTCGATAGCGTCTACGCTGGTTAAAAGTTTGGGTGTAATTTACATGTTCACACGCCATCAGCAAAAATACACTTCCTTTCACTCTGAGCTCACAGACGCCAAAGAAAAGAGTCCAAGCGTCCTATGACGCAACACCGCCATTCTTATGTATTCATCCGCGCAACAATTCTCATTGGTTGAACTCAAAGTGACGAGAAGACATTGGATCTTGAATATTAAAAGAAATAAGTCCCTGATACACCCAAATTAAAAGAATTAAAAATTTACACACTCTTACAAAAATATTTACATGAACAATTTTCTATTAGTCAATATTCTGTCTCATATGCCCCTTGTTTTGTTTTTCAAGTTGTCACCTTATTTACAATCTTGAAACACAATACAATACTTCTCCCTACTCCTATGATTCAATCACTTTGTACAATTTTTTTTTTTTTTTTTTTTTTTTTTTTTTTTTTTTTTTTTTTTTTTTTTTTTTTTTTCCAGTCCTCTTCACTGTTTGTCCTTGTCCTTCGTTTTGACATGATACAGCATGTCTTTATAAATTTCACATATTCGATTACTACACAATGCATTCAGTTATTATACAATACATATCCAGTTATTGTACAACACATTTAGTTATTACACAACATGTCCAATTATTACATAATACATATTCAGTTATTGTAGTATATATCCTGCTATCATACCACATATGTTCTGTTATTATGCAATACATATTCAGTTGTTACACAATACACATTCAGTTTTTGCATAACGCATTTAGTTATTACTCAACATATTCAGTTATTACACAATATATCCAGTTATCATACAATACATATTCAGTTATTGTACAACACATATTCAGTTCTTATACAACACATACTCAATTATTGTACATTTGACATTGACACAAATACAATTTAAGTGTTCCATGTGGTTTTTGACTTGTATTCATTGCTATGAGGAGAGAAAAACAGGATACAAATTTTGAGCTAATGATTATGATCTTATTTATGGCAATACTTTATTCAGTTCTTTGCCTTCTTTGTCTTATAAACTTGTTATGTATAGGCAGGTTGTTGAGTCGGTTCTTAAACTCTGATGTTACTAATAGTACTAATTTTCTTGATTGGGTTATTATTCATTGTTGTTTTGGTTCAACATTTCTTCGAGCTTAGCATTGGCTATATTCATCTCAATTCATGGGCATTGTTTTTCTGGTTATGGTTTTCCTCACTTCACTAATTGTCATTTCTTTGTCTCTTATTTCTATAAGAGAAAACTTCTATACTTACAATTATTCTGTAATTGTATTATTTTTCTTCTCAATTTACCCTCGACATCTTTCTGTCGAAATATTATATCTTTTTCATCATAATTGATTCATTTTTATTTTTGTCCCTGACATCCTTATGTCAAAAACATATTATCTTCCGTCGCTATGATTCATTTATTTAATGACAATCAGTGTCCTCATCTGTCTTTGTTGACAATGCTCTTTGTGGTCGATATAGCCAATGACTATGTTGATCTTCTTCCTTGTTGTAATTCCTAATCTGAACATAATTTTCTATGAGTAACCCATTAAAAATTGTTATCTTCTTTCATCTCTACTACTCCTGCCTTACACATTCGTTGACAAAGACTATTTGGTCCTTTCTCTGTATGGCTTCAATTTATTTTTATGGTATCTTCCTACCAACTTGCCATTTGTATTCTGTAGCTCATATGTGTGGTCACCCAGCTGTTTTGTTATGACCAGTGGTCCAGTATACAATAGCTCCATCTTTCCAGATCTTTTTTCAGATGCCTTGGATGCTTTGTGGCTTTTTAAGAGCACCTTTTCTCCAATTTGTGGGGACCATTTCCTGACGAATCTTTTCACCTTGTTCCTCCCTTTTTCAGCCTTCTGCTGTAACCTTCTGAATGCCAATTGACATTTTTCCTTCTCTGATAATTCTCTCTGGGCAGCCATCGTAGTGTCAATGTCAATTGCTAATTTTCTTGGTTTCGTGTTGGTCATCAGCTCGATAGGGGCGAACTTGGTCGTGGGGTTCACCGAATGGTTAATCACCTCCTCTATATATCCGCATTTTTCCGTCCAGGAAGTGTGGTCTCTGTGGCAGAGTAAACGAAAATAAATACTAATATCCCTCATGATTCTCTCAGTCGGGTTTCCCTGGGGATAATATGCTGAGGAATAGTACAATTTTATTCCTAATGTTTCTAAGGTGTTCTGAAACAACTTGCTCTTATGCATGGTTGCATTGTCCGATAGAATACATTTTATCCTCCCATATTTTGGGATGTAGTCCTTGACGATTTTATCTAAGCATGTTCTACTTTTGATGTTTCTAATGGGGTATATTTTGGTGAATTTTGTGAAAACATCAAACATGACAAAGATGTATCTGTTTCCATCTTTACCCCTTGGTAATTCTCCATGCTCGTCAATACACACCAATGCATTTTTCTCGTTCCTCACAATGGATTGTGGGATGACATCGTACTTTACATTAATTGGCTTGGCCTTTTGGCATAGGTCGCATGAGGAAATTAACTTCCTGACCTTCTTGCCAAGATGCTTGATGTACAATACCTCCTCGATGGCAAGCATTGTTCTCTCAGTACCGGAGTGAAGCATCGAGTGGTGGAATGCCAAAATGACCCTGTCCTGTAAGGAATTTGGTACCATCATTTTCCACTTCCTTACGTCGCGACCATGCAATTTAAATAGGATGTTCCTAAATTTGCCTATCTTGGCATCCAATCTTGGTATTATGTCTGGAGCCTTGTCGAATAGCCTCTTCAATTCAGGGTCTTCTTGTTGTAGCTTCGCTATGTTTTTGAAGTCTTGCAAGATCTCGTTGCTTTCTCTGCTATTCATCTGCATGATTTTGATTTCATGGTGTGGATTGTATATCGTCTCGGGTATGCGACTCTCCGACCTTAATCTTGACAATAAGTCACTGAAGATGTTCTCCTTCCCCGGGATATGTTTGACCTCTATGTCGTGTGACATTACTTCATGTATATACCTTGAGATTTTGGAGTTGGTTAGCTTGCATTTTTGAATGAAGGACAGGCTTACGTGATCTGTATATACAATTATTTTATAGAGATATATATATTGTCTGAACTTTTGTAACGCAAAATGGATTGCACCTATTTCCAATTCGGTTATGCAGGCATTGGCTTCTATTTTGTTTAAAAATCTAGAAGCTGTGGCAATCACATGTTTGTTGCCATCTGCATCTTCCTGTGCTAATATTGCTCCATATGAGTGTGCACTAGCATCGGTGTATACTAGAAAAGGTGAATTTGGATCCGGTCGTTCCAGGAGAATACTGTGCTTGAAAAGTTCTTTGATATTCTCAAAGGCCACCTGGTGTTCAGCATTCCATTCCCACTTAGTACCTTTTTTCAACAGTGCTCTAAGGGGTACCAATTCCTTAGCGTAGTTGACCACGAATTTCGACTGGTACTGCAAAATGCCCAGAAACCTCCTCAACTGTTTTAAGTTACGTGGGGGTGGTATATGCTCTATGGCCTTGACCCTCTCCGGATTAGGTTGTATACCATCAGGTGTAATGATGTGGCCTAGAAATTCAGCCTCTTTGACGAAAAATTCACACTTCTCTAAATTTAGGGTCATGTTGCTTTCCCGGAACCTGGATAATACATAATCTATGTGATGTAAGTGCGACTCGGGATTCTCACTGTATATTAAAAAGTCGTCTACATATTGCGTCACAAAAGTCTCGATGGTATCTCCAAAAACTTTGTCCAGAGCCCTCAGTAGTGCACTGCTACTGGTCGATAGTCCAAAGGCACATTTTGAAAAATGGTATACCTTTCCTTTGTGCAAGAAACAGGTATATTTCCTGACATCTGGATGAAGAGGAATTTGCCAGAATGATGCTGTCAAGTCGAGACTTGTGAAATGTTGACCTCCCTTCAATTTCGATATTAGTTGGTCTACCCCCTCAGGCCTGTAGTGATCCGGCAAGGTATGTGCATTTATCTTCCTTGCGTCGATGGTCATCCTCAATTTTCCCCCTTTCTTATGGACCCATACTACTGGATTCACATAACATGAGTCCGACGGCTCTATTATTCCGTCCGCTAACATTTTCTGGATTACTCTGTCAGCTTCCTCCCTGATGGAGTTGGGGATGGGCCTGGATTTGTGTGAATAGGGGGTAATATCCGTTACTGTAAAAGTATGTACGTACTTGTTACACGTACCTGGCTTTTTATCGAAAACTTTCCTGTTTTTAACCAATATTTTCCTAAGTTGGTTTCTTTCCTCTTCAGAGATGCCATGTGCCCCCCAGACCTTCTCATCGATTAGCTGTAACATCGATTCTTCTCCATCCGTTGGTAGTGGTTCAGGTTGGTAGTTATCCCAGGTAACATATTCGTCTTCTGTGCAGATCCAATGGCTGCAAACGTTAGTTTCTTCATCGCTCGTCCAACCTGTTTTCTTCTTATTTACCCTTAGGTCTACCAACCTATTCTCGTGGACATTGATGTTCTCCACAAAGAATTGTTCATCCGGATGGATCCCTGTCTGGTCTGGTTCCTCCTGGCATGTTTCTTCCTCCAGGAACTTCGCAGTGCATTCTGAGGCTCCTTCCTTAATAATAAATTCATGTAGGTCATAGTTAATTACCGACCTCCAAAGGTTGAGCAAATCACTGCCAATGATTAGGGTAGCTGTTAGTCTAGGTATTACTAGGGCAATAAAATCGAACTTCCAACTTCCGATTTCAATTACCAGCCTTACCTGGTATTTAACATGTTCCTTTTTCTTGCCAATTGCTGTGCTGCAATACACTCCACACACAGGCAAGAATTCAGCATTTCTTTTAGTTATCAGTTCCTGGAATAGCTGTTCGTCACATACTGATGTGCTGGCTCCTGTATCAATCATCGCTGGCAATTCGATGCCCCATACCTTCAGCCTAATCATTGGTGGATTGGTTATTTCCTTTCTTTCACTCGCCTGTCTTCTCAAGGTATATACATTACATTGGTCAATATCGCCCCTACTGCCACACAGGTCAACTTCCGGGACACAAAGTTGACTTGTACTTAGTTTTCCTGGACGTTGGAGGTGATCGTCGTTTCTGTATTCTGTGCAGTATCGGTCCTATCCGGCACATTTTCATTCTGTTCCTGTTGTCTTACGTTGTCGGTGTTCCCTTGGTTTCTGCCCCTTTGACGTGAACCCCTATTGTATGACGGCCTATGGCTGTTCAAGTATTCCCTACAGAATCGTATATGATTCACTTGATGGGTACGGTCTCCTGGTCTTCCACGATCATACCTGTGCGTTCTGTATCTCGATTCACCCCTCGGTATTGTGTCGTGGTACCGCTGTCTTGTGTTCTCCATCCTCTCGCCATGATTATGTGGTTGTGGGAAATGGTGTGCCCCTCTCCCCCTTTCATGGGTACTCCTAGTATTTCTATGTTCTCCCTCACTCTGGTTGTTCGTAGCCGTGTTCCGGTTTAGGATGGGTGAGTTTGGGTGACCGTTCCTATGTCTATGCTCATTAGGCCGACCATTTTGTGTTTCGAAGGCTGTCAGCAGTTCTATCATATCTGCAAAATCCACTGGCCTCGCAACAATTAACCCTGTCCTCACTGTGTCTGGGAAATGTCTTGTTATACTGGCAATTAGTTCTGCCTCCGACAAGTTGGGGTCTAATAACTTTCCTTTGTTGGCTACTTTCATAAAATAATCGACTAGCGACAACCCTTTGGTTGGATCGTATCTACCTGTCGCTAGCTCTACCCTAGTTTGGTTTTGTTTAGCTGGGCCCCAATACCTTGATAGGAATAAATTTCTGAATGAACTATACGACTCATGACCAGCTAGCGTTAACCTGAGCCATTCTAATGCCTTGTTTTTTAAGCTTTTCTTAACTATCATCATTCTAAGCTCATTTGGTATCCTCTTCACTTTAAAATATTCTTCCATCTCTTTAATAAAGAGTTTTGGATCGTCTCCCTTCTCCTCGTCAAATGTAGGTGGTGTGATTTCATGTAATATGCTGTTGGTGTAACATGTGTTATGTGTTGTGTCATTGTTTGGTTGTGAACCTCTTTCTCTGTATGGTGAGTCAACATTTTGTACACTACTCAAGTAACTCTCATCTTGTACATTACTTACATCTAAATCATCTTGTCTTTGTAATGCCTTCACAACATCATTTACGTTAGCCAAACTTTCTTTCCCTTTTTTCATTTCTTCACAAATTGATTTCAAATCATTCTTTATTTCTAAGTGGCTTTGTTTCATATCATTTATAGCATCCTGTTGTGAAAGCATCACATCATTCATTGTCTTAATTTTAGGAATTACAATTTGTTCTACAGTTTCATTAATAATGTCTTTCTTTACTACCTCAATCTCTTTCCTTAATTCCTCAGTTATTTCTGCTTTTACATTTGTTATCTTACAGTCTACACTTGTATTACATTCTGTTATTTCATCCCTACATCTAGCAATTTCTCCTTCTAACACAATTTTATTCTCTCTCATCTCTGATTCTATCTTTCCCATCCTATCTCCTACAATTTCTATCCTAGCTTCTAAGGCTTCCTTTGTTTCATTTAAGTTTTTATGTACTAATTTTAAATTAGTTTCCATTACTTTCATATTTTCTTTACACTCCTGTCTTCCTAATTCTATTTTCTGTTCTAAGTTCTGTCTACCTAATTCCATTTGCTGTTCTAAGTTCTGTCTACCTAATTCCATTTTCTGTTCTAAGTTCTGTCTCACTTCCTCCAGTTTCTGACCTATACTTTGACCTAAACTTTGTTCTATGTCATGTTTTAATTCTGCCCTATTCTGTTCCATGTCCTGTTTTAATTCTGCATTATTTTGTTCCATTTTCTGACCTATTTCTTTTTTATTATTTTCCAAGTCCTCTCTCACTCCCTCTATTTTCTGACCTAAACTTTGTTCTAGTCTTTCAAACATCATCATCATTAACCTTTGGTCTTTGCTTATTTCCGCCTGTTCCTCACTTTCTAATCCTTCCTGATAACTAGGCCTATCTGCCCCTTCCCCCACTCCTGTTTCTATCTCTTTTCGCGACATTTTAATTCCTTTATCCAATTCACTTAATGTTGAAAGTCCTGCTACTTTGCCACTTCTGAGTAGCATTAACCAATGGAAATAAAATGTATGTAAAAACAAAAATTTTGGATCCTACTTTTTTTTCCGTTGATTCTTCGTCCAGTTATTTACGTCTCCTGGGTAGTTGGCTTCGCCAGATGATCTTCGGTGTTTTTCCCACGTTGATTCTCCGTGTATCGATGTTTTGTTGATATCAGACGATGGTCTAATGGCGTCTTTCTCCTGCACGATGAGATAGCGTCATTCGATGTTAACACTTCGTACTCGTAATTTTGCATTCCATTCTAAATTCGCGCTCCACGTTGGGCAAGCCATTTGAGGCGGGGTTTTATTAAATAAGTCTTTACCTAGCAGCAGGAATATAGCAGCAGGAGCAATGTTTTTACTAAAAGGTGGAAAGTTTGTTATAGTAGACGCTACTCTTATTTTCAGGGTCGATGGTTAAAGAATGGAATGCACAAACCAACGTTCTTTTATCACAAACACATTTATTCGTTATTTACACTTTTTATCACAATTTCAGTTAGTTAACAACTTTTAAAATTCGATAGCGTCTACGCTGGTTAAAAGTTTGGGTGTAATTTACATGTTCACACGCCATCAGCAAAAATACACTTCCTTTCACTCTGAGCTCACAGACGCCAAAGAAAAGAGTCCAAGCGTCCTATGACGCAACACCGCCATTCTTATGTATTCATCCGCGCAACAATTCTCATTGGTTGAACTCAAAGTGACGAGAAGACATTGGATCTTGAATATTAAAAGAAATAAGTCCCTGATACACCCAAATTAAAAGAATTAAAAATTTACACACTCTTACAAAAATATTTACATGAACAATTTTCTATTAGTCAATATTCTGTCTCAGTGGTTTTTGATGATGTCATTCAACTGTGGACCATCTTATGTCGATATGGATGCAAATTATGAATGAATTCATGAAGATCTATCAACCCATTGGCATATTTTTCGACTTCAAGAAGTCTTATGATATGTGTTGGCAAACAAGGATACTACATTCCCTGCAACAGCTCAGCCCATTTTTTTCGAACTTTTTGTACAGGAGAATGGAGTACCTCAGTAATTGGTACTAAACATTACTCTAAAATAAGAACAAGTTAGAAACTAAAAGCTTCACTCATCTTAGTAATATTGCAAGATTTTCCAGAGCTGACATGTTTCAAGTTGTAATCCAACTCATTTTCAAAGCTCTACAAACAAGTTACCATAGTTATTGATGCTGAATTTAAAAATTTATCTGTCATCAACCTCTGAATCTGGTGACAGATAAATTTTTAAATTGAGCATTGGTAACTATGGTAAATTTTTTGTATAGCTTTGAAAATAAGTTGGATTACAACTTGAAACATATCAGCTATGGAAAATCTTGCAATATTACTAAGATAAGTGAAGTTTTTAGTTTCTAATTTGTTATTATTTTAGACCCTGTTGCATCACTGTTAATAGCTTCAATTTTCCTTAATTGTTAATCTGTTTGCTATAGCAATTAATTCTATCTGGAAATGTGTTCCTTCAGGAGTTTCATCATACTTATTTGTAGACAACTTCACCATCTATTGTATTGTTTAGACAAACTTCGAAAATGGAGCCCAAAAAAATGGCCTTTGTTTTTCAACTGAGAAGAGTGTTAACTCTGGCGCTGTAGTAGATGATTACCACCTTTGTTCTGTTTAAGTCCAGATTTACTTCCATTTACAGATGAAACAGGTTTTCCAGGGCTGATCTTCCACAAGAAGCTTTGCTGGGGACCCTGCTCCTCTTTGTCCACTGTACAACAAACCTTTGTCTGTCCGTCACATTCTGCTAGAGTGTGTTTCCCTGGCACACCTGCTAGTCAGTTCTGGCAGATGATAAGCGGTCGAAAGAGTTTTGAAGTTTGAATCAATGTTAAACATCAATCTAAGGATTTAGAGTTTTAGATATCAATATTTCATATCTTTAGGACTTTTATAAAAATTTGTTTTAATTCTGGCTTTTGCCTCATTGGTTTGCTATATTTATCTATGTATATTTGTGGTTTTACTAGGATTTTTATTTTATATTGAATTTTGGCTCTGGCTTTTGCCATGATGTTTTATAAAGGCACTGATGACTAATTAGTTGAAGTCCCTTAAAATTTACATCATCAACCAATCAATCATTCATGATAATTGATTGCTCTAACACTCACAAACCATGTGTAGGTTAACTTGAAAGGTAGAATCAGAAATGAAAAATTTAATGCCACAGCCAGGATTTAAACCATGGATCTTCCGTTCTAGCGCAGCTGCTCTTAACCACTGAGCTAACATGGCAACATGCCGACACGGCCCTAAATATTCTGATTAAAAATTTCCTGGTAGATCAGAAAATCTCATATTCGAGACATGTAATCCCAATAGTGACCTAGAATCATAAGCAATAAGTTATTCAAATGCTAAACATAAAATTACCAAGCTGAATTTTTATTCTATGACTACGATGCTAACTTTCACATACATTCTCTTTAAAATGAACAATTTTTACTTTCTCTACTGGTAAGTAGAGGAAGTATTGTATTCCATCCAAAAATTCAATGTCCAGATTTCATCAAAAATGTTTTGAGGCCCCCTGAATAAAAAAAAAAGCATTTTTAGAAAAAGGTCTGCATGTGCATGGGTATGTGTCAGTCTGTGGACTGCATATCTCAAAAACGAAAAGTCGGTTAAAAACCAAAGTTGGTATTTATGGCTAATGTCTTTCAAGGATACAACATGAAGATTTTGAAGAAAATTCCTCCACCCTAAACTGCCCTTTATATGGAAAATTTTTTGAAAGTTTTGATTTTCTTGAAAATGGCTGTAATAATTTTGATTAAAATGCCATATGTTTGAAATATTTTTATTGCAAAATGTATATTTTGAATTTTCTGGCAATGGCCCACGTAGTCATGTTTACTCTGACGTTTGCATAACTGGTAAATGGTAAGAGATGGACCATATCTTACTGCACAAAAATGTAACTCTTACTAAAACATCCAATTTATGCCAAATAAATCTTTTGTAGAGTGAACCATTTCAGAGATATTCCTGGTTATTTGTGTGAGTTTTGGAATGCTTAAACTTTCATCAAATGGAAGATTGTTATTCATTTTTTATATCTTAACCGTGCAAAGAGGATGGAATCTCAAAGCTTTAAAAGATTTGACTATCGCTCAAAGCCTACTGTATTTCCATATTCCCCTTGCATCTGCAAGGAAATAAGCAATAAGATAATTTCTGCAAATGTTTACCTCAACTAACATGAAGATCTAGGAATAAGAGTTTGTAAGAATGGTTAGTACAAGAGTAGAGAAAGTCATATCCAAGTTAAAATCATAAAATCTGTCACTAAAACTAACCGAACCAAAGTATGCAAGAGGGATTTTTCCATAGTAAGTTTTTCCTATCCATAATTTCCTGTACACATAATTTCCTTCATCATGTGTTTCAGGGTTAAATACCATGTGACAGTATTTGATGTACTGCATTTGGGCGATGGTGGTTTGGTGAAAATTTATCCCTGGCATTTGTCAAACTACTGGCCGACTCACCCTCCATGTGCACATTCCCTTAAGGGATCCCTGAGGGTGTTGGAGCTTGTGGGCATTGCATGACATCCAATGATCCGATGTGTTCAATCTGGAATTGTTAGGGAACTGCCTCATTTGTGCACATTGTCTCCCAGATCTGGTCACCCTTCAAGCAAGAACCCTCCCTCCTAGGGGTCACATTCGAAATGCAGAAGACCACTTTAGCCTATGTGCAGCGCTCTGATGTGGTTTCAGGGGCCCATCCATAATATGTACCTTTATCTTCCTGCTAATTTCATTCATTTACCTTTTCTAAAGTTGTTAACTTCACCAGATTTGTTCATGTCTGAGGGTGACCATAAAGTTTAGCTTCAGATTCTGTGTAGAGTATCCATGGACCATCACATTTTTCACTTCTATAATTTTTAATGTTATTTATAAGTTTGTAAAAATGTTTCTTCTTGCAATGTTTTGGCTACTTGTCTTGTCAGTGCACCATATTACACATGATTTCTGGAATTTATATTTGAACACTTTTTTTTACTTTCATGGTACATAGTTTAGGGCAAATAAAACCAAATGAAAAACCATTCCATGTAATGCCATACTTATACTGACTCATGAGTTGATTTGCACAATTGGTATAAGCAAATCAACACTAAAGTCAGGGCAAAAATTGGGGAGGGAAATATGGTCAGGGTGGATTGAGTTGGGAGACTGTATGACCTTGGTGGTGGTCAAAGCTAGAATCATGATTGAAACAATACAAGTCTGGTATGGCCTGCATTTGTTGTTTCTGGAGATGCATTCCAAGATTCTACTGAACCAGTTTGTTTTAGAAAATGACTTGGTTGTGGTGCAGTTTTTGTAATTATTAAAGACGTTGTGTCTTCGTGCTATTGAGATCTTTGTGATCTCAGGGCTTGGTATCGGATGGAATGAAAAATCACACAATGTTTCTTCACCACAATGTATTATTTTATTAACACTTCATCAATACTTTACATTAAATAATTCCTCTCAGCACCATTCTAAATGATTTAAAATGCTTCCACCTTCTCATTTAGTGGAACCAATGTTTGATGAAAGTCTGGTGAAAATTCTATGTTCACACTACCTAAATATGTCCTTTCACTTCGCTTACACACACGCGAGTGGGAGTTTATGGCATCACCTCACGTGACACCGCCTTTTTCGTATACATCCGCGTATGCGTCCATCAAATAGTTCTTTCTTGTTAGGGAAGCGATCCCTAATCATCCTCCCCTACTTTTATTATGGAACACATATAATTCTAATATTTATACATATATATTAAAATCAAATATGGAAAGATTTATGACGTCTTTGGGCAAACTTAGTTGTTCGTAACAATGAACATTTTTAACACGTTTTCGCCATTTAACCAAATCATACCAACATCAAAAAACGAATTACACTTTTAACAAACATTCACATGAACGATTTTCTTTTGGGGTCTTCTAATATTCTGTCTCAGTTGTTAAAAACAAGGAATCCTCAAATTATTTCTTTCCAAAATATAACTTCTATTTTATAATATAGTTTTCCTAGTTTATAAATCCAAATAACTTGAAATGCAAGTACATTTTATTTTACTAATATTTTAATATTCTTTGTATCCACACAAAATTTTTCAAATGACATATCTTTTAATATTTATAATATTCTGAATTCAAAAAAATTATTGCAAAATATTACTATGAAAAATCAAAAAATAAAAGATGGGAACTACCAAACATTCAAACAATAATTCCTAAGTGTCTTCGAAAAACAGCAGTTGCAAGCTTCAGGTTGATTACAGGACATGATTGTCTGGCAAAACATTTAAACAGCATTGGTATATATTCTTCACTACTCTGTCCTCTATGTGATCTGCAAGAGGAAATGGACCAAGACCACCTTCAAATATGTCCATCCACTTCTAGTGCCCTATCCATCAGTGAAAACTATTGGAGAGCAAGAGGATTAATGACTTCATTGTCAGAAATCCAGCATTAGTCAACAACATATTTATAATATCTTGAGGTATATTTTATATGGTATGATTGTTATGAAATTAAAAATATAAACTATCATAAACGTGCTTTCATTTCCAGTTATTGTGGAATGGCTTCTGGTATTAATTGACCACACTCATATCTAGATAAATGTTTTACTCTGATTTTGTCACTTTTTTTCCTTTGATTAGAATCATAGGCTCTGTATATTCTACATGTTTCATGCTTACTGGAGTAAAATATAAACATTTTATCATGCCTATAATTGCCCATTTACATAATGTGATCCTTTCCATAGCCTTTGAGCTTATTGTCTCTCTTTTTTGTAACCAGGACTTCTATCAAGCTTTTTGTCTACTATAATTTCATTACTTTTGTTATTGGCATTATTTATTAATACATATTAAATACTCATTATGTGCTGTTAAACTTGTTATTGCAATTTGTACTCTATTCTCTGAGCTAATGAGTCATTGTTGAAACATACCTAAGGAAGTTCATAATACCAGCACTCCTTTTTTAAGGTCAATAGAGGCATTGTTTCGAGTAATAATAAAACAGTGGCTATTTAGGACAATTAAGTGTATGGTAAATATTTAATAAAGGTGGCTTTATAATTTTTAGTTCCCATATGGACCAAGTCGAAATGCTTATGTCCAAAGGTAAGACTTACTAAATTGCAAACACAATAGCCTGTTTAACAATATGTTAAAACTCAATAATTACAAACCCACATGATAGGTAAAATATATTTGAGAAAGAAATTGCTTAAAAATTGATAATTGGGCTTGCCTTACAAATTTGTGGTAACTAAAGAGTACAATTTAGAGAAATAATGTTTACAGTTTATACTCCACTAAGAGAATGGTAAAATTTAGTACATGTAATATATGGCATATTGCTGTTTGATGTGATATTCCTATTCTGTTGTATTATATGGCATATTGCTGTTTGATGTGATATTCCTAATCTGTTGTATTATGACAAAATGTGTTTCTAAATGGTAAATGAATAAATGAGTCTACCTACTTCAGTGCTTATTATTACAAATAGTGCCTATTTTCAACTGGCCTAATTTAATTTTTAATGGCTATTGCATGAGCATAACTGATTCTTATGGTGCATGTAAATTTAAATAATGAATAACCCAAATCTTTTCTGACTGTTGATAATGTTTAATTTTTTCTTCCAGGGGAAGCTTCAGAATTCAGTGCAGATGAGGGGGAGGGACCTTGAAAGTGAAATATCATCTTGTTATTGTTTGCTATATTCATATTTAATAACAGCTATAACTTGACCACATTCTAAATAAATGTGTAGATAATGGTGTTAAAAGTGCAACATGCAAATGATGCAAAAGTTTCTGCAAGTAATTCTGCACTCACAGAACAGTTTAGTAGCTTTAACATTAATTTAACAATGAATCTAAGGGAAAGGTGGGCTGTTGTATGTTGCATAATTCAGGAAAAAAGATAACTACATATGTAACATGTACATTATATATTTGCACAACAATTTATGTAAGTACTTCAAGATAAACTACAAAAATAAACATGAATTATCTACAATGAAAAGTTAAATCAAATACTGCTGAGCTACAAAATCTATAATTTGTAAATAAAATATAATATATAATTAAATAAAGCAATTCTAGTAATGAAATATATTTAAAATTCATTTGCAATTCCAGAATATATTCAGAGTAGTGAGAATGAAATGCAAAGTTAACACTTTTAAAAATGAGCATCATACATTTTCATGAGATTCTTTACCCATATTAATTATTTTTGTGCAGAACAAACCCTGATCCAGCTAGTCTTCTATAATTAAAACAAATAACAAACATACCAACCCATTCACACATCTGCATACACTATCCAAAATTGTAGATAAACCTACTGTTGTAATCATGCATGTTCATTCACTGATCTTACTGTTTTCTAAGTAAAAATATGTGAAGTTGTAATCATATCTAAAACCAGTAAATTTGTTTAAAGTACTTGTTAATATTACTGAGATTATGTTATGAGTTTTATCATGATTTAGAGAAAAGCTAAAATAAGACACACTTAGTAGTTAATTATCTAAACATTTACATAACACGTATGTGTTAAAAACATGAAGATCTGAAAATATATGTGATGAAAGGAACACAGACAATTTAGATCAAACCTGAATCAGCTCTAATCTAAATTGTGAGTAACATTGTCAAACCTCAAGGATTATAAACTAGAACATCTATAAGTTCTTGGTAGTACAAGAAACAATCTCCATAGGTCTTGCCCTTTTATTGCTGGCTGTAGTCAAACTCAGCACTTAAATGCCTATCGTATTTTCTAAATCAATATATAGGTATTTATGACATACCTGAACTATTCTTCGTCTTCACTGAGATAATATAAAAAAAAACTTCAAGAGTAACTTTGTTGCTTTTATGAAATGTTAATACTATTAAACAAGTACAAGCATACATTTTTTAAATAACATGATCAAAACAGCTTTGTGTTTGTATATTAATAAAATGTAACACAACCATGCAATTAATTTTGTAATACCTATTAGCTTGCTCTAAACAACACAATCATCTATTAGCTTCAAACTATTTTTAATGATTTTCTAAGCATTTACAATGATGATAACAAGTACCAAGATATTGCTTTGCATTGGCATAACCTTCATTTAGCAATAATTTTTACACCTATGGCACTAAATAACTATGGATAATAGACTAGATATTTTTAGCAGCCATCTATTAAAGTATACATGCTTGATCAAAAATAAAACTATACTGTACATGTTTCTGAAGCATGTTTACAGTAAAAATTTTATTTGTGGAATGCATAGCTGAACTGGCAGCCCCTAAAATACAAATTAACCTTACAAAGTTTGCTTGAGCACATTTAATGAATGTAAGAACCAAGCAGCACTTAAATGTTGATTTACAACTATTCATGCATGCTGCATACTGAAGACTCAAAACATCACACATTTTATTCTTTTCAGTCTGTATACATTGCAAATTCAACTTGAAAACTAGTAACAGAATTTATTCACAATTCATGATCTGCCTTTAGATAATATCAATAAAATCACTTTGTTAATCACAATGACCAGGCATTTTTGACCTGGCTTCACCATCATCATATTGTTTGTTTTAAACATGCAGTTTTAATTATTGGATAACCATAGCATTAATCTCTGAAATATAAGTGAACAGTTATAAAAATAAACTTTATAAAAATTATAAACAGTGTAACAGTAGTGCATAGAAAATCTGAAGTTACCTGCCGCAGTCTTTCATATTATTTAGAGAACATGAATTTTAAGTTTTCATCATGAGCTGCATGCTGGGAGAACAAGGATAAAATAGCTATTTTCATAACTGATAAATTACAACCATACTTTTGGTAATGCATATGAGCTATTTTTATTAATATTTCCATATAAGGATGCTCAAAATTAATTTTTCCAGAAGAAGTGAAGTTTTACCTGAGTATCCAAGCTCCAACAAATGAAGAATGGAAATGAAGCATTTGAAAGTGCTACCATATTTTTAAGGATTTTTAAGGGTTTTTAATGGTTGTTCTCCTATGGATATTATGAACAAACTGAAGGGAAAAAATTGCTTTTTTCTAATTCAGGTTTTACACAACCTTTTCTTAGCTCATTTAAAACAATGAAATAAAACTGTGCACTTATGCTTCTATTACAGCAAAGTTGTAAATAGTAACTAAATTAGATGTTAAGCTTTTAGTAGAGTTCTGCTTTATCTATTTCTTTAATACAGAATGTCTAAATTGAATATATTTGCTAGTTTAAAGGAAGTATACCATTAACAGAACCACAGTACCATATTTCATCACATAATCATCACATTTGTTAGGCTTTTTCTTTTAAGTAATAAAAGAATGTGGCCATTATGCGAAGAATAAACTATTTAAGACTGGCCATATTAACTTCCAGTGACTAGTGTATAGTTATGGGAGCAAGAATGAGTTTACGCATAATTAGGCATGGCTGCATTTTGCTGCTCATTGTTGAAAAAAAAAAAGGAGAGAGGAAAGAAGGGAAACAAAAGTACTGCGTGATGCTAAAACCACATTGCAAACACCAGCACCAATAAAATAAAGATAGGTAGATAAATAAAGGTTCCTTTGTAAATCATATTTTATTCATAAAAGCATCAACGATACTGTTGAATCACACGTAGTTTTTAACTAAAATCAGTATTATCAGACTGTGGACAATGAAACAATATCCATTACTGCGCAACCATGCAATATAACTAGCACCTGACTATCAATTTCTATGAACTTTCAGATTTTAGGGTCACGAAAAGCATGCTCAGAATAGCATTTAGATTCCAGTTCCACTTTCTTTTTGCACCAAGCTCCTGCAAGTTTTTCACTTACTGAAAATTCCCTTTCTGCAGTTTGATTACCATTCTGTACTGCACTTAGTCAAAACCTGCCATATAATTTCTGTATGTCCCTATGCTGGCGTTTCATAAAATAAGCACTCGTTAAAATAAGTAGTAGAAACAAACAGCTGTACACAACCAAGAATAAAATGGTTATTAACTTGGTGCATGTTAACCATGTGTAAAACGGATTGCACCCCTCCCCTCTCTATTTGTTTATGGCTAGTCACATCTTTAGGTGCTTGAACCAGTCAGATTCACTGGGGAGCTAGCCATCTCAACAGGCTGATGGCATCAGTGTATCTTCAATGAAACATCAATGGCTTTAGTAACAGGAATGGTGTGCTTGCATTGAGCTTCGGAATACACTGCATATCTACTCTATTCAGTGAACCTAACAGGACTAATGCTAGAAGGTTGCAGTGGTAGCAAGTTAGTTTTCAACATTTCTTGATAGTGAACACCCGGAATATTAATGTGACGATTATGCAGTGAAATGCTTCAGTTCTGATTGCTTGAGAGGTAGAACTGGAACTTAAAAATTCAGTGCCACAACTGGGATTTGAACCACAGACCTTCTGCTTACCAGACGGCTGCTCTAACCATTGAGCTATGGTGACAAACTGCCAGAATGGTATTAAATTCTCAAACCAGTTCGTATTTCTCCTGGTAAACCACAAAGGCAGTCTCACATCAGAGACAAATTATCCCAATGGTGACTTACTATTGTAAGTGCCTTTGTGGTTTACCAGGAGAAATACGAACTGGTTTGAGAATTTAATGCCATTCTGGCAGTTTGTCACAATAGCTCAATGGTTAGAGCAGCCGCCTGGTAAGCGGAAAGCCTGTGGTTCAAATCCCAGTTGTGGCATTGAATTTTTAAGTTCCAGTTCTACCTCTCAAACTATGCCCACACACGGCTTGTGTGTTTAAAAACACCAACAGTAAGTTTGTTGGCATAAATAAATAATAATTACCTTCTGATTGCTTGTCTATAAAATAACGTGCAACCACTATGTGATGGTGACGATTATGCCATGAGATATGGTATATAACAGCTGCAATCAACAAAGGTGCCTCTATAGTAAAATATATTGGTGCACAGTTTAAAACAATATCTATATCTAATTTGAGGCTTTCTGTATAGTTCATTAAACATAAAAAAGGAAAGAATCTTTAGGAGGGAGAGGGAATGAAATGCATATTCCTAAAGAATAAATACAATAATTAAAGAATATGCTTTCATGCCCTTACTGCATGAATGATGAAATCAATTGAACTACATTCTAAAGATGTATATGCATCCCAATTAAATCAAAACTGAAATATAAGAATTTGGAGAATCACCGAAACAATGTGACACAAGACATACTGGAAGAAAAGTTATGGAAATGAATAACAACTGAATTGTATTGAATTGTAAGAAGAGATAAAGTGTGAAAACTGATTTAAACAATAACTTTTAAAAATGATCTTGTATAACATACAATTTAAGTTGATAACAGTTTATGTGAAAATAATTACCACCAGATTCCTTTACACAAACCTTATCAATAATCTAATATTAACCTGCTTAAATGATTTATGATTACCCTGTGTACAGCCTAACATATTTTGGCACATATAATTTACAAATCTGAAAGGCCCAAAATATACTAACAAATTTTTTTTTGGTGTAATTGACCCTATGCAGCTCTTAAGAATTATTGTAAACTACAAATTAAAAGAGCAAAAATGAAGGGCAAAACCAGTATTAGAAATATCGCATTTTCCCGTTTACACAAATTAAATATACAGGTAGTATAAGTGCTACAAAATATAATTAAAAATTTAACACTATTGCTCCTATCAGTAAAATTTGGAAGAAAAGGAACAATAGTAATCTTGGGTTCTACTAGAAAAACATTAATAATTCTTTAGATTCCTTCCTTTTGTGTTTGCTTTTCTGATCAGAAATGCCATGTAATGTCATATGTACCTATTATGCAAATATATTCAAATGTGCATGTGTGCCCAATAAACTCATTTACCAACCATTCACACCAAAACCCAAAACACTTAAGTTTACTGATTAACTCACATATGCCAATGTGATTATAATATAACAGTCTTCATTATTCATCTTGTAAATATTACTATTGTTCTGGGAAACTATCACATCTTTTATTATTTCAGGAAGTACAAAACCCTGTCTTTAAAAATATGTAGTTAAGAGAGATTAACCAGCATTAAAGATAAAAACAAATCTATTTATGCAATGATAACAGTTTTTAATATACTATAATAATTCTGAAAATATACAATTAAAACTAATTAAAAAATTATAAGCAAAATATTTTATACATTTATAACCCTAAGTCATGATATTTGATACATGTAAAAATAAGCTTTAAGACAAAAACTAAAATACCTGTATACCAACATTAGACTTCTGAGCGATCTAAGTGCTGCATAATAATTTAATGTAGTAGAATAGAAAGTTCATACTAAAAGTAAACTGCCCCTATTCACAAAGGCAAATGTCAGAATTAAGAACATTCTTCCTTACATCCTCCAACATAACATTTTAAATGTTAAAACTATTTAATACTGTTTTCTTTTTTGTTGAACAATATTTCTTTTTAAAAGAATATTTTTTTCCATAGTTGCATGGGCCTGAATACAGATGAACTTATGAATATAAATTAATATTTATTTTACATTGAAATTTAACATGCTTTAACATACTTAGTGTAAAACAGTTTCAAAAATTGCTGTTTTCATATACACCGGAATTCAGATATGAACAAAGTAACATTTATGCATCATCGATAAGTATGAGTTTAACAACTCTCAATAAAGAAAAAGAAAGTCTTGAAGAAGAAAATTACATCAGTAACATTAACATATTCAATTATTAGGCTTTGCAATAAACAGCATATTATAACATATAGATCCTGCATTGTTTAATGAAGATCACCTGGAACCCAAGTCTCACAATGATGTTAGATTCAGAAATTTGGGAGTTTTGCTGACATTCTTTGAATTTGTGCCTCCACCCTCCCAAATAACCACACTGCCATCCGCTGCTGAGGCATAGAGATGCTGGGCGTCTTGGGAATATGTAAGGCTGCAGAAAAGTAAAGAATCAGATTAAAGGTAAATAACTATATGGTTTAACTCATTCAATACATGCTTTATAATGGTGTAAAGAACCATTCACAGTGATTATTAGATATAACCTTAAAATAATCATAGAAACTTAATTCACCTTATCTTAATACATATGTTCACATTAGTGAGATTGAAGCAGACAATGTATAATGTAAACAAAGAAGTTTGTGAGATCCAAAGATTTCATGTTTATATCTATTGGAAATTAATTGTTCTTCCATACTAGCCGTGTGTAGGACAATGTTGGAAAAAGGTAGAATGAAACTGAAAAATTCAATGCCACAGCCAGGATTTGAACCATGGATCTTCCTGTCTCCATTGGCCGATCTAACCACTAAGCTACCATGGCCAACGTGTTGACCTGACAAACTCTCCAACGCACTTGCATTTTTCCCAGTAAATCACAAGGAGATATCAAATTCATATGAGATAACATACCTTAATGGTGACTTTTTATGCTATAAGTACTTAGGTCTCAGGCTTCATAGTTTAAGCAACTCTAAGGTTAATCAATGGAAATTAATTGTTCTTCAACACTAGCCGTGTGTAGAACAAAGTTGGAAAGGAGTAGAATGTCAATTAAACTAAACTAGACATATATCTAGGAGTTATTTCCAGGCTGTTATGCCGTGGTCTGCTGGAGTTTAAGTACCCAGACGTTTCATCCACAACTGCGGCAGACATCTTCAGTGGCGCAATCGTAGTCTCCTTGGAGAAGTTAACGTGGCGTCTGAGGTATGGACTGTCTGAGCTACTGTATTTATCCCTCGAGTGGCCTCCGCTGATTGGTCCGGATGGCAGACAGCAGGAGGGAGGGGGCAGGCTTCATCCAAGGTATTGTTTCTTCCTGATTGGTTCACTTGAATTTCTCCATGGACCAATCAGCGGAGGTCACTCGAGGGATAAATACAGTAGCTCAGACAGTCCACACCTCAGACGCCATGTTAACTCCTCTGAGGAGACTACGATCGCGCCACTGAAGATGTCCACCGCAGTTGTGGATGAAACGTCTGGGTACTTCAACTCCAGCAGACCATGGTATAACAGCCTGGAAATAACTCCTAGATATATTGACTCTGGCCGTGAAAGTTTATGTTCTCTCTAAACTAGACAATCAAAGTGTGGGTTCCACTTTAGAATATCCACACACGTTATTACATGTTCTGCAATTTCAGTTAAAATTTTCCTAATAACTTACTGACTGATTCTCTTCACAATATCTTAGGCCGAAATATATATTTTTAAGTCTTTCTTTGGGGAAAACATAATAAGTTATTTTAACACTGACAAAAAGGATCTCATCATACAATAAATCAAGCCTGATGATGGAGACAAGTCTTCAAAATGTTCCAGTAAGTTCTGGTGTAGAAAGTAAAGTTAGAATAATAAAAAAAATCCAAATTTTGCTTAAATGAAAATAACTTTGTTGTACTTCATCCAAAAAAGGTTTAAAAGTGGAGTTTTTGTTATTGAATTATGCTGTTCACAGACATGCGTAAGTATTTTTTGGGGGTTCAGGGGCCTTAAGAACATGTATTTCTGATGAAATCTCTTCCTTGCTTAAATAATATACTCAGAACTAATACAAAGGACAAAATTCCCTTGGCAAAAAATGGCTGGTATTTGTGAAATTGGATGTAAAGATTGCAAAACAATCTGATGTGCTGCACTCACAGACTTTCTCTACTCTTGTACCAACTATTCTTACAATCTTTCAGCTGATGATATGTGAACTGAAAATGCTCTGCAACTATTGATTTTTCCCTTTGTTTATACAAGGCATTTCTCACATGTTCTTTAAATCTTGTATTAATGTTCCCCTTTATCTTTCTCTACCACATATACAATAGGTAGAGAAGGTATTACATTCCACCCATAAATACTAATATTTCAGTGAAAATAAACGTTTTGAGCTCCCCTGGATTTAAAAAATCATTTTTAGAAAAAGAGAGAGAGTGTGTGTGCATATGTGTTTGTGTGCGTATGTGTATGTGTGTGGGTGTGGGTGTGGGTGTGGGTGTGGGTGTGGGTGTGGGTGCGTGTGCGTATGGTATTTAAGTTCAGTGTTGTCCAAGAATGCAAGATGAAGATTTTCAGGAATGTCCCTCCACTCCTGACTACCCTTTACATGGAACATTTTTTGAAAATGTTGACATTTTGAAAATGTCTAACATTTATCAACATTAACAATTTTGACTAAAATATTATATGTTCAAGATATTTTCATAACAAATGAAATGTACATCTTGAATTTTCTGGGAATGTTCTCTGAAGTCCTTTACAGTTTAGATAACTTTTGTGTAACTAGAAAACCAAAAGAGATAGAAAAAATCTTATTGCACAAAAAATGTAGATCTTGTTATGCATACAATTTATATCAAATACATATTTTTTTCAGAGATATTCCTTATTTGTCTGAATTTTCCAATAATTAAATTTTTCTCAAATGGGAAGTCATTCACATTTTTATCTTTAGGCTATGCAAAGAGAACTGAATTTCAAACCCATAACATAACTACCAAATTTCAAAAGATTTGATTATTGCTTAAAGCCTAGTCTGTTCCCATTTTCACCTTGCATCCACAAAAAATTAGCAATAAGGTAACTTCTGCAAATGTTTATCTCAATTAGAGGAATAAGTGTTTGTAAGAATAGTTTGTACAACATTAGAGAAACTCGTGCAAGTGCTACACATCAGATTTTTTCACTAGTGGCTCCTGCTTAAAAAATCTGATGTGTTGCACTCACATGACTTTCTCTACTCTTGTACTAACCATTCTTACAAACTCTTATTCCTATATCTTCTTCGTCTTAGTTGAGATAAACATTTGTACAAATTATCTTATTGCTTATTTCCTTGTAGGTGAATATTAGAATACAGAAGGCTTTGAGTGATCGCCAAATCTTTTAAAGCTTTGAGATCCTATTCTCTTTGCATGCTTAACATATAAAAAAAATGAACAACAATGTTCCATTTCACGTAAGTTCCAAGTTTTCTGAATCTGACACGAATAACAGGGAATATCTCCAAAATGGTTCACTCTGCAGAAATGTATTTATACATAAATTGTGTTTTAGGCAGATCTATATTTTTTTTTTGTATATTAAGAATTTGTCTATCTCTTACGGTTTAAGAGTCATTCAAAAGTCATCCAGAGTAAACAGGACTACAAGGCTATTGCCAGAAAATTCAAAATATACATTTCATTTGTCATATAAATATCTTAAACATATGACATTTTAATCAAAACTGTTAGAGCCATTTTCAAGAAAACAAAAATTTTCGAAAAATTATTCCATGTAAAGGGTAGTTTAGGGTGGGGCTATTTTCTTCAAAGCCTTTGTGTCGCATCCTTGAAAGACATTAAACTTAAATATCAACTTTGGTTTTTAACCAACTTTTCCTTTTTGAGTTATGCTGTCCATAAACACACACAACTTTTTTCTAAAAGTGCTTTTTTTGGATTCAGGGGGTCTCAAAACACATATTTCCGGTGAAATCTCGACATTGAATTTTTGTGTGGAATACAATACTTTCTTATACTTATCAGAAATTAAGAAATGCACATTCCACCCACAGACAAGACAAACTGTAGCAAAAACATGTTTCACATAGGAGAAAAGCAGAAGTGCCTGGCAATAAAAAATGATTTGTGCTGCCCTTCATTTGTAGATCTCAAAACCATTCTCCAACACCCAACAATCATATTAGGCCATCAAAATCTGAGTCAATGTTTTCAGTATCATGTGTGCAAACCTTCATGACAGAAAGTATATTGGTTCATTTGATACAATTTTTGAACTCTTAAAAGGCACTTGTGCAGCTGTACAGGAATTTAAATCATTAGGTAGCCATGAGGGTATTTAAATAAGAAGCCAATGGGTTAAGTTAATAAGTTAAAGGCTTGCCAGCATATTGCTGAGGAGAATTCTACCATAGACCTCAGACTTGGCTGCCTATACTTAACCACTTATCCTTTTATCTATGCAAATAATACAGATAATAAGCTTTAAAATTGGTTCAGAGGTAGAATCAGGACTGAAAAAATCAATGCCATAGCCAGGATTTGAACCATGGGTCTTCCGCTTCACGCAAAGCTGCTCTAACCACTGAGCTACTATAGCCAACTTGCCATTATGACATTAACTTCCCCAACTGATTTGTATTTTCCAAATAGACCACAAGGGAATCTCACATCTGAGATAAGTACTCCAAGGGCGACTTACAATCACAAGTACATATTTAATGTACTGGGTTTAAATAACCTTTAGATGGTAATTGTTACTTTGTTATGCCAACCAAATTACTGCTTGTATCACAAGCAGTGTGCCTAACTGTGTCTTGTGCCTAAAGGTTATTTAAACCTGGGACATAAAGTACTTAAGATTGTAAGTTGCCCTTGGAGTAATTATCTTAGGTATGAGATTCCCTTGGCCGCCTCCGTAGCGCAGCTGGCAGCGCGCTTGCCTGTGGCGCGGAGGACCCGGGTTCGATCCCCGGTACCAGCATGGGGATTTTATCCCCTCTGGGAGGTCTGGCACAGGGTGCACTCAGCCTCGTTAGGTCCCGGGGGGACCAATTGAGGAGCTACTTGATGGAGAAGTAACGGCCCCAGGTCGAGAAGACCGCATAACTGGCCGGGAGGGCTCGGGGCGCTGGCCACGTCCCACCCTCCAGTACTGCACCTCACCAATGACGCCTGTAGTGGGCAGAGGTGGGGGACGCAGCGGCTGGGCGGTAGGCCTTGGCCCTTCGTGGGCTGTCACGCAGGGTTTACATTACATGAGATTCCCTTGTGGTCTACCAGGAAAATTTGAACTGTTGGGTCTCAAACATTGCCCAAACATGGCTTGTGTGTAAAAACTCCAGAAGTAAGTTGGTTGGCATAAAAAAAAAAACAATTAGCATTTAAAAGTGGTGTTTAATATTTTCATTTCTTTTTTTGTTTTACTTTTTTGGACATAAAACATACTATGCAATGTTTATAGTTGGCGCAGCTTATTGAGATACCCCAAAAAACAACTTTGACATTTTTCCCCCATTATGGTGCAGTCTGGTTATATTTGGTGATATCCCATCCGTTGGGTTGCATTAGTGCTGCCAACTGTTTGTAACATATAACCATGGTAAAACTATGGCCATAGTTGGTGTTATTGCATCTGTTATGTTGCCAGTTTATGAACGTGTTGCATAGAGGCCAACTGATAGATTTTAAAACAAGATTCTGTTTAGACGCCGTATTAATTAATTTATCAATCAGTGGACATAATGCTCCTTTTTGCGTGATTTTGATTTGAATTGTTTTAGAACAGTATATGCAATTATAGTTAGTGTGTTATTTTTGTATTCGCTACACAGTAGTACATCTCGTATATATTACGATATTTAGCACTCAGAAGTAATTTTATCCAAAAGTGTTATTGCAGAACAAGATTTGCCAAAGGTGAGTATGTTGTTCATCATGTGTTGTCTGGTAACAATGTTCAAGCATTATTATCGTTTGAAAGCATGTTAATTTAACACTGTGATATTTGAGGTTAGAAATGGCTTTATTATGTACATCGGCAGGACTGCTTTTTGTGATACTTCCGTCAGCTGTTTAGTGTAATGTCGGCCATTTTGAACTCCTGGGGACTGCCAATAAACTGCGTCGACTATACCAATGAACAACAGATCTCTAATTGGTAGCCTATTATGTTGTTAGCTAATGCTGGATTTCTGACAATGAAGTCATTAATCCTCTTGCTCTCCAATATTCTGGTAGCCTATTATGGAGCTATCAAAAGATCTTAAGATCTTTATGTAACTATGGTAATGAAGTTTCTTGGGACCTGTAGTTTAAACAGCAAGTTATGCATTCAATACTTTCAGGATTGAGAGATACCTTTTTGGTAAGAATAATTAGAAGAGATGAGTGAATGTAATTACATATGCATCTAAATTATTTGTAAATATGTAATACGATTTAAAAATAGTATTTAAATACTTTTTACTTTTTTTTAACATAATATATTGATATGAATCAAATGCGCTTTAACATCCAATCCTGCTGCACTGAAAGAAGCATGCTGTTTTGACAACATTGCTGGAGACAACAAGGCAGCGCATGGCATCACTAGCTGCTAATCAAAAAAAAAAAAGATATAATGTGTACACCCATTCTAAGGCCAAAAGTACTGTAGGTCTGCAAACAAGTCCCTTGAAGTCATTTAAATGGTTGGCCCATGGATTGAAACATCATTTTAAGGGCTAGACTGGAACACAACATACTGAATATAACTACTAGGACATACTTTAAAGCCACACGTTAATGACCTGATCACTAAAATGGCTATTAGAAATAAAAAATATAGGTACCTTATTATTGGGCGTGAGATGAAATTTGTTGTAATCTCACGAACCGGTGAGAGATCCCAGGTGCTCCACAACCTGAAACAAAGTCATAAATATAGTTATCATTCACAAATAACAGAAAAAGCAAAATTCTAAAGTAAGAACAAATTAGAAACTAAAAACTTCACTTATCTTAGTAATGTTGTACATTCTTTTTGCACAAACTGACCCAGGGTTTCAAGTTGTCTCCAACTCATTCTCATTTCAAGTTGGATAGTAAGATTTGATCTCCTCTTACGGTTTACCAGTTATGCAAAAGTCATCCAGAGTAAATAGAACTACATAGCTATACCCAGAAAATTCAAGATATACATTTCATTTGTCATAAAAATATCTCAAACATATGGCATTTTAATCAAAATCGTTACAGCCATTTTCAAGAAATCAAAATTTTTGAAGAATTTTCTATGTAAAGGGTAGTTTAGGGTGGAGGAACTTTGTTGCAAAATCTTCATGTCGCACGCTTGAAAGACATTTACCTTAAATACCAACTTTTAACCAACTTCTTGTTTTTGAGTTATGCTGTCCACAGACTGACACATACACACACGCGCACACACACACACCCCCCCCCCCCCTGCGCACGCACACACACACACAGACCTTTTTCTAAAAATGATTTTTTTTTTTTTTGCATTCAGAGGGCCTCAAAACATATATTTCTGATGAAATCTTGACATTGAATGTTTGGAATACTACTTACATAGTAGAGAAAGTAAAATGGTCTCTGGTAGATTACAAATCAATCAAGGAAACATGGGAAAGGGAGACATGTTGATAAGGTAAACAATGAACAAAGGGAGGCAATAGCATGGCTAATAACTGGTGTTTGTAGGTTGAGGGGACTAAGAAAGGGTGTCTCTCAGAGGCAGTGTCCTATTTGTGAGGGGGAGGAAGATCTGGAGCACACAGTCTTTGAGTGCCAAGGAACGGATGTATGGAGGAAAGAATTTCTGGGGCAGAAATGGGAGAAGGGGAATAGGAGAACAGCATTTAAGAGGATTCTTAGAAAGGTCAGGAACTTAATAGATAAATTAGGAATAAAGGAAGAAAAGAGACTTACAAGTGTGAATGTGGCTTGAAAAGAATGCTGTGGGTGTAGTTCTGGAGGAAAGGAACCATTTAGACAGCAGGATGGTTTTTGGAGATTGTCACAAGGAAACTTTGGAGCACACTGATTTGTACAGCCACAGTTGTACATAAACTTATGAAAACTCCCGAGTGCTACCAAATTGCCTCCGAAGCCTGCTTTTGGATCTCATCCACATGTTCTCCGTCTTCTGGGTGTACATGACCGGGTTGTGAGGAATAATGTAATGGAGAGCAACACGGTGATGTATACACCATTGTTGATGTTCTCCACATTGGCGTATGCTGCCTGCCATTGGAGATGATGTGGGACCTAGGCAATATGTATTGCTGGATCAGGGCTTCCAGAGTTTGGACAGTCCTGTCCGGAACCTCAAGCGAGAAACACTTTCCTGATCTTTGTTCAACACCCCTGAAGACCCAGTGCCCTTCTCTCAACTGACCCCGGTGGTACTTATGATGGAAGCACTTAGACTCATCGATCTCCACGCTGAGAGGGACACCATTTTCATCTAAACCTCTGATTTCAGAGGTATGCCTCTCCAAATAAATATGGCATTCCTCCCTACAGTATTTCGCCCATTCCACGGAGGTGTGCCAAAACCTAATGGTGGATCGTGAGTACTTTGATACTACTGGTAATCTGATGCCCAGCAGTATATAAATAATATAATATGCTTAAGCGACAGTTTACTGCGCTCAAAGACGGAAGCGTATCTCACGGTTCTTCTCCTTCTGCAGGGTGAACAGCACCATCAATTCCCTTCTGGGCAATGAGCATATGCCTGGAGATGGCATGGTTGCTCGCATCTCTCACATGTAGCCTGGTTTCGCAATAGATGATGAAGTGCACATCAAATTATTACTTGTTCTGCAGTACATAAGTCTTCAATAAGGCACTCTAGTGTAAAATCCTCTGCTAATATTTCGGTCACATTCATTACTTCATCCACTAGTACAATGTGCAAGTTCCCAATATTCATTTTGTGTGAGTTATAGTTTCCTGCCTACTTGGTCATGTATGTATTGCTGGAAGTTAGTGTCATTCTGATTTTATGGACTGCCAACTACACAATTCCAATGTCATGCAACTTCTATTGCTGGTTACTTTCATTTCTCATGCATTGGCACCCTGCATTATGTGGTCCCTAAGCCTGCATTCGGCAATATTACCAAAGGTTGTATCATTTGTAGACAATTGTATGACAGGGCTAACATTTTGATAGGTCTTTCAAAATTATTAGAAAAAGTAGGGACCCTAGTACTGAACCCTGAAGAGCCCCAATTTTCATCTCAGTGATATCTGATTGCTTTCCTCCTACTGTCACTAGTTTTTGAGTTTCTTTTTCAATTGAACCCAATGTTATGTATTTGGATTTCCTTGAAAATTCACATAGGTTTGTAATCTGAAAGATAATTTGTGGAGATTGCACATCTCTTGTAAGTAGTTGCTTAAGTATTGCTATTTTCTAAATTTATTGTTAGACTGAAACACCAAATTTTGAGACTTGATTCCAATACTGAACCCATACATACCTGATAGCACCTGTGGCAAACCCAGCAGCAATCACATTGACAGATACTCCTTCTGGGGCCCCAGAGAAACAAATAGCTGTTATAGCCTCTCTGGTAGCTACTGTACCAATAGGAACAGCATTAATTGAATGCAGCCTCAGCATGCTACCCCCTGCCATCTCTCGGCAACCAGTCACAGTTGCAATGTCTCCTAATGTTTCACTCACAGATACATGACTTACAGGCAGTGGTACTTCTGAGCCTTCTATGCATCTCACATATGACAGACTGAAAATCCAGAGAATTGGTAGTTCAGAAAAATAATAGTAAGTAAATGTCAACTATAACAATTGTGATGTCATCACTGCAATTCATAAACTAATTGGCTCCACTAGCATACTGGGGTTTCAAACTTTGTATACATGTTTCTTTAACCCTTACATACTGCTGCACAGTATAGAATACAGTGGAACTGGGATAGTTCGAAGATTTTTCTTGGTCCCTTGAATTTTGTATTAAAGCAACATAAAAGAAAATCACATGTAATTTGATTTCATTTTTTTTTTAATCTGAAGTTTTTGTTGAGAATGTCAGTTGAAAATTAATCTAAACGCGGAAATTTAACATGACAACTTCGCCCATGTGCTTCTGCAAAAGAGGTCATCGCTCAGATGTTGCTTGTTTTGTCAGAAAGCAGTTGTTAATAGTTAGAGACAGGCATGATATGAAGCAAAATTTGTCAAAATGTAAAAAAACATATGCAAAAACTTCTGTAATATTGAACTATTGAGAGCAGGTTTACATCATTAGTTTGGAAAAGGGGGAGGGAGGAGAAAGAACCATTGCAGTTTGTTTTGTCCATATTTAATAATATGCTATCAAACGATTTACAACAGATGCAATTATTATTTTATAGCATTTCAGTATCATGAAACCTTACATCAAGAGAACAGAACACTGCTTGGGTTGAACTTACAATATGCTACAGTAGTTTTACAATATTTTGTTATATCTTCTGTCAGTGTTTTTTGACAATGAAAAACATTGTTCAACATTGCACAATGCAGTGGGAACACACTGGTACCCTGCTACATTTAGGTATATAATATTTGTTGGTATTTACCTTTAAGTGCTATACAAGCTTGATGCAGAATGGAGATTGACAGATTATTTACTATTAGTTTATTAGATTTAAAAAAAAAGACTTTTCCAACTATTGCTGGAATTTCAGTCCATCCTACCCCCACAGCCCATCTGCACACTGTGCCCATAGTTATTTGGAGAGCCTGATTTTAGCTATTGAAAATATAACAGAGCGAAACAAATTGTGCAAAATATAAACAAAATATATTTCTAAAAGCAAAAACTTTACAAAGTATTAAGTACCATGAACATCTTGCTACAATATTATGATATATTAACATTTTTAATATCTGTGTGAGTTCTACACAACATAAATTGTAAAACTTCTAAACCTCTGCCACTGTAACTTTGCACTTGACAACTAGCAGTTAAGTTGGTACACTCGCAGAATAACAGATGAAGAGTGCCTCCGGTAAGATTTACTGAACCAATCATAAGGTAGCATTACTGTAGGTCGGTCACAAAGTGGAAACGGGAGAGGAAGAAGATCTGTTGCCACATATCACTGCTTCCAGCCACGTGCTTTAGATCATGTGTGTCTAGTTCTTCGCAAGTTGTTTATTATATTTGTCATTTTTATTGTGATAGTGTTGTTGGCGTTAGTTTAATTATTTATATTTATCTATATTTATTCCTTATTTTATATTATATTTATATAAATTCTTCGTATTATATACACAAAATTTAACACACAAGATGCGTCAGAAGAGATGCTGATCACAAGTGAAAATCTTTTATGTCGAGGTGTGCCACTGAATAGCCAAGCATTGGAATTATTGAGAAGAACGAGGGAATTTTATGAACAAGAGAAGGAATACGTGGATATCCATAGGCATCCCTCTATTCCTGCTGATGAAGTTATAGAGCGAACTTCAAGAACACTTAAATCAGTAAGGGAGTAGTACTTCAAGAGAAAGAAGACAAGTTTGCTAGACCCTCTGGAATGCAGCATGTATTTTGTCAACTCCAGGGAAGAAAAGAAACCGCATTCATGCGGTCACAAATCTTGATGCATTCAAAGGTATATTTACGCTGCTACGGTACAAAGGAGTATCCAACCATACTGAAATTACTTGTAATTCATTTTACTATGTTGCAGTGTGTTGTACCTGTGTTTAGTTTCAATTATTAGTAATAACTAGGGCCTGGATAGTTATGTACTAAAAGTCAGTAAAATATGTAAAATATGTACCTATATATGTATTTCAAAATCTTCAAATTGATGTTTTAATCAGGCAAACTAAAAAAGAACATGTCTTGACACACGCCATATTATGGATCCAGTGCTAGAGCAAATGTACATAATAATCTGGAGATGTGCATAACTCAAAAATTGAAGTTTTCTTTAGCTGTTAATTTTTCAAATTACGGTCCCCATAACAATAAGAAACAAACATGTGTTTCAAATTCTCAAACATAAAACTTCCTGTTATTACATAAGATGGCTTTGTACTGACTAAACAATCATTCAACTTCACATATTTAAACGCATGGATCTTCTGGAGTGTACTCAATTTCAAAGACATCGGAACCACCTTTATTTAGTATTCTGTAAATAGCACTGTTTGTCTTGAATCCTGGGTTTTTCTCCAAACTGAAATGAGCTTATCCTTCAATGCAGCTCCGACTGACCCTTGCACACTTTCCAGAGAAGTGACTACAGAATGAACAACATCAAGGCTAGCCGAGAGTTTCATGGAAGATATCTTCAAAGATTTAATGGCAACGGATAAATGCGAAAAATTACCCTGGATGTAGGCAATATCATTTTTAAGCATCACTAAATGACTGCTTTGCTGTTTCTACAGAAACTGCATCTTGGGAATCAATATGCTGGAGTACTTGTTTCACAGAGTCAAAATTCTTCACGTAATAGCCCACAGCATCAATCCAGCTCCACCATCTCGTTAAAACTGACTGAGGAGGTAGTGGAAGCTCAGAAAAAGGTTATTTGAATTTATCTAGTCTGTTGCAAGGTTTTAAAAATACTTTCTTTGTATTTGAAACCAGTGTGTCAGCATTAGGCAATTTACATCGAACCAGCTCTAATGTGCAATGAACCGCAAGCACAAGGCATGTGAGATGTAACATTTTAGGATATAATACTTACAAAGCTGCCGCAGCTTTGCACATGTATGGTGATGCATCCATCACTAGAAGGAAGACATTGCTGTGTTTCACCCCATAAGGCCACAAAAGTCTCATTGCATCATTAAATAATTTGGCAATGTTTTGATGGTTGCATTTTGGTAACACCTCGCAAGTTAACACAGGCCAACTCGCTTCATTGTCTTTCAACATGCCAACTATTACATTTCCAATGTGTCTTCCCTGAACAGCAGTTGTCTCGTCAATTGAGAACCAAATGGGAGCCTTGCCAATTTCCAGACAAATTGAGTTGATATATAGTAGAGTTTCCATATATGTCAGGTACATAGTTCTTTCTGATTATAGATTCGTCTGGCATAGTTTCATTTGTATATTTTTCAAGAAATGCACAGAGCACTGGATTTTTTAATTTCCAGATAGGGATATCAGCACAAACCAAAGCATGGCACAGATCACTTGCAAACTGAATATATTTTAAAAGGAATAAAATTGCAACTAAGCAAGGAAATATTAATAAATATATAAAAATATGTACTCAAGAGTAAAATATGTGATAATATGTGCTTAAGAGCAAACTAAGTAATTATATGTACATTCAAGTTTACATTTTGTAGCATTATTTTGATTTACCATGTTCGGGATTATAATTTTGGACTAGTCTGCCACTCATCTAAAAGAGTAATTGGATTCATGTATCCATATTTTAATTTGTATAATTATTTATCAATAAATAACAGCATAGTTATGCAGAGAATTCTGCAAGGTTTGTAAGGATTATAAATTTGGACTGTTGGAAATGACACCATTCATCGCATGAATACGCCATCCCAACGAATAGTCCTCATACTCAAAATACAAACCAAGAGGCAATAAGATCACAGCGTTTTAGAAAAGGATGAATGAGAAGACATGAGAGTCAGGCTGGTGGAAGTAAGGTGAAACAAGATGCCCCACAACTTTTGGCCAGTCCGTTGGAAGTACTTGGGAGGTACCGTTCGCCAAACTGATATGTAAAAATTTCTTTAACGGCCATATGAACCAGAATGATTTTTAGTGAACATTATAGCTAAAGAACGATGATACATTGCACAAAAATTGATAAAAGAGAAAAATAAAGTGTGTGTGTAAAACTACAGTTAAAGGTGAATTACTCTATACTCTGTACATCAAGAGATTAGAGGAGGTGTAAACAAAGCCACGTGCGTTTTGACCACAGTGCGCCCTCTAGATGCTTTCGCCATCTAAATAGTCCCTTGAAGAAATATCATTACTAAGGTCTGAAATCTCAATGTTTGCTAAAGCATGAACTAAGTGTACTAAGCATAGTTAAAGTGTAAGAATACACAGTTAAGTGAATCTGTAACCAGCTTAATTCATTCTGCACGCACATTATTCAGTATGAAAGTAACATGGCAGAACAAGTGAGTGTTGTGAAACATAAGAGCAGCAATTGCGAAGTGGTGAAAAGACAATAATATTGAAAGCGTTTAACAAGTTTTGCGAGAAATATCCCAAACTTGCTATCAAAGACGTGATGAAATTAACATCCGAGTTTACCGGTGTGTCAGCTGCAAGTATTTACAGCACATGCAGAGAAAAATCCTCAGTTGGTGAAGTCAGATCTCCCGGCAAAAAGTGACCATGTGCCAGGCAAATGTTGGATGTAGTTTGCGAGGAATTTGTGAGATCTGCAATCCGTTGAAAAGTTCACCAGTTCTTTGTTAATAATGAACCCTCACCTTAAACAAAGTACTGCTGGCAGTTAACTCTGATCCCGATCTTCCAGATTTAAAACGAACTTCCCTTTACAAGCTGCTTCTGGAGATTGGTTTCGAGTTTGTGAGCAGGAAATTAAAAAGTGTTATTGTGGATAGAGATGACGTAAGTAGCAGTTAATTTCCATGTGATACGTGTTATTTGGATCAAGTAAATATAGCCTTTTAGTAGTGTAAAAAGCATATTATACCTACGCATAGCAGTAGCTGTGTTGCATCATTGCGAATGCACGTGGCTGCGCAGTGATACAAACCGATGCTTTGTTTACATCTCCTCTAATCTATTGATGTACAGAGTAAACATAAGAATTGGACATAATTTCAAATAACCAAAGTGGTGATAAATGCAAATGTGCATGTGACTTGCAGAATTCTCAATCATTTAGTGATTTCAATTCAAAATGTCCAAATATTATTTACAAGTGTGATCCTTTAAACTTTTAACTCCATTGATTTCCAAAACTACAACCATATATCATTATTGTGGACCCTGAGATTTAAGCCGCCTTGCAAAAACAAAATATGTGACATACACGCTGCCACAATGTGGAAATAATATAATTAAACAACTATAAGAACAACATGTCGCACAAAATAGGCTACAATTTTTAGGCTTTCCTTGTCATAAAACTCCAACACATCACAAATTTATTATCATAATGTTAATAGGAAAAAACATGTAATTACATAGTAATAACTAGGGCTTGGAAGTTCATGCCCTAAAAAACACTGAAATATGTTGTTGTTAGCTAATGATGGATTTCTGACAATGAAGTCATTAATCCTCTTGCTCTCCAATATTTGGAAGAAGAGAGCAAATAGCAGTAATAGTAACCGCTTTTTAGAGAGCACCATATTTTTATGTTTTGGGGGTCACATCGCTCTCTCACAACCCCAAGAATGTCTGGAGGACCGCACCTGTCGTTAGTTTACGGGTCTCACCGACCTGGTCGGGAGAATTATCAAAATAAATTCACCGACCATATCCTCTGATTACCAATCAGAGGACGTATTACATGCCATGACAGGTCAGCATATTAGGGGTTAAGATTTTATAGAGAAATTAGAGAAATGGAGAGGTTGGAAAAATAAAGACTCCCTAGCCCTCGGGAACCCTAATAGCATCGGGGTCGGAAGAGAACAAGAGATGACCAAGGTAAGGTCAGATAGAAAAGTTACAGTGAGGAGCAAAACACCAGTAAGTGGAAGTAATGTTCTGCTCAGCTTGGGTTTTGCAATTACCTTAAAGTACACATGCCTGAAAATTTGGGATTCTTGTTTACCCTCCCTTCTTTTCTTTCCATTGTAAGAGCTTATTACCATGAATGAAGATTTGAATGCTGTTTCCACACGTTGATATCGTCTTGTTTAATTTGAAACAATTCTTACATAAAAATATGTAGTGCACAATGTAGCAAAGATAAAGAAACACTTTTTACAACAAAGTATAATATATAGTGAATATACATGGCTGTTATTGGTAGAGAAAGTTGTATCAATACATTGTATAAGATTTTTCTTTAATTTTAAACATTCCCACTTCACTCTCATATTTCCAGATTCTGTAAAGGGCAGAAAATAATAATTTAAAAAATCTGATCATTCAATACATACATTTTATTTATCGTGAGAATATCTTAAACATGTAGTATTTCAATCAAATGAGTGAGTGAGAGTAGGATTTAGGAGCCTGTCAACAGCTAGGTAATTTGGGCCTGAAGTATTTTTATCAAAATTATTATAACCCATTTTTGGGAAAATGATAAATGATGAAAATTTTTCCAAGTAAAGTGTACTTTGGATTGGAAGAATTTACTTGAAATTCCTTGCTTAACATGCTTGGAACAAGCAGATCTTAAATGACAAGTTGGTCTCTCTCTGATATTTTTCTAAAAATGAATTTTTTAATTTAGGAGGCTTCAAAACTCTATTTCAGGTGAAACTTTGATTCATGTTTTAGGATGGTATACAACACTTACTCAATCTATCATTGGGGTGTTGCAAATAAAGTAAAAAGACTGCATATGTGTTTACATGCATGAAGAGCATACTCCTAAGTGTAACTCCAAAGGTAACAAAGAGTTACTTGTCTTTCACTGCTTGTCATCACCTACTTTAATAATCACCACCAAGTCATCCTCATAAAGACTTATTTTTCTATCTGCTTGATAAACCTGATACATTTTTATCAGAAATGAATTCAATAGTTAATACTTTAATAACTCATGTTTTGTTAAGGTATATGGAAAACTGAGACTAGACAACAATTCAATTAAAAGATGAAATGATTCAAAATCAGCACACATTTAATTTTTTAATGCACTTGCTTCACTTGGGGCAGCCTTGGATTTAATTTGATTAAGGAATTAAGTTGTTAAAAAAACAGGCTGATATTATATAATGTATGAGCTCATCAGAAACAATAGAACTGCCATTTAGCTTTCTAAAATATGCTGCTTGAAGTACCACAAAATTTGAGCAGCATCAAATATGCATGCAAATATGCTCTTAAAAATTTGAAAATATGCCAACAAATATGCACTATTGAATTAAAACTATGTCCCTTTGCAGTAGACAAGGCGAGTTAGTATAAATAATAAAGTTACCTTATTCCTTAGAGGCTGAAGGAGAAGTGGTCCCACCGCTAGTCTTAACTGCTAAATTGCAGGTCACAACCAACACTTTGCATAAATTTTCAACTGTAAAACATCGTCTGTTGTCTCGCAAAACACTTTTGTAACGTGAAAAACTTCTCTCCACATCATAAGATGTTTCGGGGCATATTTAAATGATGTTAACTGCTTCACAGTGAGAGTCAAGTCTCTTGGTGTGACAGATGGTTTTCTTTCAAGGATGTCTCAAATATCGCACATCTGTTTATAACCAGAATTTTTTGAAATTACGTAATTCACTTTCTCTTTCACTTTTTGTCCTATGCTACCAGGAACCGAACTTAGATCACATATTGTTTTTTCAAACACAATAAGTGATTCATGCAAAGGAGATCCTACAGCTTCCAATGCCATTATGGCTGTTGGTAAGAAAGAAAAATGGGCAGATATGAAACTAAGATCCTCTTTTAACTCAGTGCCTGACAGAATATTTTGCACAGTTTCTATTGATGAAGCATCTTTCGAGTCCAATGAATTAACAACCTCTTCGACTATTTCTATGTGCTCAGCATAGTATAAAACTGCATCGACCCATGTTCCCCATCGAGTTAACACTGGTACAAGAGGAAGTTGGATATTAGGTGCTGTTGATCTAAACAACTTAACTCTTTTAGGAGATTTAACAAAAATTCTCTTTGTACTGGACACAAATCTATCTACCAAAGGGAAAGAATCGCGTATTGTCTCAGAAATGCGCTGAAGAGTGTATACCAAACAAGTTATATGAATTAAGTTAGAAAAAATACCTTTCAGAGTTTGTCCTGATTTTACCATATAAGAACCTGCATCAGTAACAAATAAAAGTAACTGGTCGTATTTGATTCCACATGGCCATAGTAATTTCAAAGAGTCCATCACAAACTGGGTTACAGTTACATTGTCAGTGGCCAACAATTCGCATTAAGAAGATAAGGTGTAGTCTTTTGTTCCTTATTTAAAGCACCCACAATTATATTAGCAATAGAACGGCGCTCAGAATAAGGGGTTTCATCAACAGACAACCACACAAACTGATCCGCTAATTCATTTTGTATATTTGACAGTACATTATTGTAACAATATCCAACCTAAGTCTTGCGCAGTGCACTTTCTTCAGGCACATGTTGTCGCATGTACTCGGCAAGAAAGTTTTTAAATGTCGGATTATTAACTCAATCCAGTTCGTATTTCTCCTGGTAAACCACAAAGGCAGTCTCACATCAGAGATTGAGAATTTAATGCCATTCTGGCAGTTTGTCACAATAGCTCAGTGGTTAGAGCAGCCGCCCGGTAAGCGGAAGGTCTGTGGTTCAAATCCCAGTTGTGGCATTGAATTTTTAAGTTCCAGTTCTACCTCTCAAACTTTGCCCACACACGGCTTGTGTGTTTAAAAACACCAACAGTAAGTTTGTTGGCATAAATAAATAATAATTACTCTACTAGCTGTTTTTGAACAGGTTCTTTGTTTGCGAGTTTTCTGATTATATTCTCCTTATGTTTTGCTGTGTTTATGTGCTGAACTATTTGAAATCTTTTCTCACTCCCTACATGTTTCTCACACGCTCCACAAAACAGTACCCTATTATCTGTAGATATTAAATCATCCGAAAACTCTTTCTTTAAATTAATTGATCTAGCACTCGAAGTTGGTTTTATTTTCAGCATTTGAAGAGCTCTTTAACATTTTATACACCTAATTTAATTTGGTGGGAACCAGTTCACAACACTGTTATGTTTGAAGACCATGGCACAACTATTGGAGGGCAGGCAAACGTTGCGATAATCGTGCTGCTCAAAACGACCTGCACTTTATCTTTTTTAATATAAACCTCTCAGATAACACACTGATTATTCTCTACGCACATACATATAATGAAGGGATGGAAACAGGGGGTTCACTGCATGAAAACATGACTCACCTTGCGAGTTGCATCAACATGTGCAATACTACCAATATGAAAAGTATTATACACATGGGAAAAATAATAAAAACCATAAAATTCATTAAAATAGGCAATATAGGGGCTATAATATTGAAATATTATGCATTTATCAAAATCAAGAAAATATGCAGTTATATGCACCATAAAATCATGTCCAAATAAATGAAAATTCCATAATTCGTGCACATAATGTTGTTGTTGTTGTTGTTTTCTAGTGCCTTGCATCTGGCAATGAAGCCATTAGCATTCGTGCTTTCCAATACTTTTGAACTGTAGTTTCTTCTGATCTTAATGCATCACAGGTCTTCAAGTGTTCTTCATTCATTTCTGCTGGATCGTTACACAGGACACATATCGGTGAGGCTGAGATACCTATTCTGTAGAGATGACTTGCCAAGCAGTCATGATTTGTCAATAGTCGGAAGGCTGCAACAGCTGTTTTCCTTGGTCTCTGGGGGATTATATCTGGATTGGAAAGTAGTGTAATCCATTTTTTATCTTTGCCATTTGTTTCTATTTCTTGTAGGTATGAATGACAAAAATTTTTAATGATCAAGCGTTTTATTGAGGAATATGAGAAATTGAATTTAGACTTTTGTGTTATTGTTGTGGCTTTCTTTGCAAGTGAGTCTGCAGCTTCGTTCCCCATGACTCCACAGTGTGCTGGAATCCATTGGAGATGAACAGTCTTATTAACTTTTTGGAGTTGTGTTAACATTTTGTAGCATTCTCTAATTTTTGTTGACTTCTTTGTAGTATTTGAACATATTCCCTGAATTGCAGCTTTAGAATCCGAAAGAATTACTGCCTTGTTAAATTTATTTAAGGGAAGATTTAATAATTGTCGGAGAGCAATGTATATAGCCTCTATTTCTCCATCATAATTTGTTGTGTCTCTGCCAACAGAATGATAAAAGGAAAAATGTGAACATGTAACTCCAGCTCCAGTAAGGTTTTCCTTCGAGGATCCATCAGTATATATGTGCAGCCATTCTTCTGTGGGATACCTAGTATTGATTGTTTCCAGAGCTAGAAGTTTTTGTATTTCTTTTGGTGTGTCTGATTTACTTATTTCCTCTATTAATTCCAAATTGAAGGTAGGTTGCAATAATTCCAATGGATTTTCTCTAATAAGTAGATTTTCTCTGGTGTTAGGAATGTTCAATTTGGATTTAATCTGTGTTACCTTTTCTAGGAAACTACTATGAGTTTTAAGGATTGAAGGGGGGAGGTTCTCTTTTGTCCATTTAGAGTTTGGCAGTCGTAACATTTTCTCGTGTTGGAGCAATGCTTGTTCTTCTATTTTTGTTGTTATTGATGGGGTCCGTGTTAAGGCAAGCATAGCATCAATAGGTGTGGATTTAACTGCTCCAGTGATTAGGCGAAGAGCCTGATTTTGTATTTGTTCAAGTTTATTGATGTTAGCATTTGCTGCTGTTATTAAAGCTTCAGAACAGTACAAGAGGTTTGGTTTAATATACATTTTGTATGTTGTGTTAAGGACTCTCCTTGAGCAGCCCCATTTAGCACCAGCTAACCTTTTCAGGATTTGCAATTTCTTTTCAACCTTTTCTGAGATGTTTGTTATATGTTTTTTCCAACTTAGCTTTCTGTCGAAAGTGATGCCTAAGTATTTGGCATCATCAACTGCTTTGAGTGGTTTACCATTATAATTTATGCTAATATTAACTGGTTTGTATTTTAGTGTAAATAATTCATAATTTGTTTTTTCCACATTGATAGTCATGAGGTTTTTGGAGCTCCATTCATGTACTTTGTTTAGGGCTGTTTCTATTCTGTCTTTAATTAATTCAGTTTTTTTTGAAGAGCCTGAAGTCCAAATGACTACATCGTCAGCAAATAGAGCAATTTCGTGCACATAATGTAAAAGCATATGTTTTTAACTCCAATGAAAAAACATGCAAATGCATGAACTTCCTAGCCCTAGGAATAACCAAGTAGTTTATTCTTCTTCTACGTTCATAGATTAGTGCACTCTTCATGTGGTTTTGTGACGGGATAGAAAGCTACATTGTCTGCTACTGCGTATTAGCAACTGTGGCAACGTTGCAAGCACAGAATAGGCAACTTAACGTGAATCCACATGAGCTGTCAAGTGTAATGTTACAGCGGTGGGGGTATAGTTGATATTATGCCAAAAACTCTGATTTAAAATATGAAACATACTTTCCCTGTCTCTAGTTATAAGACTGAGAACAAAATGGTGCCTTTTTCAAAAAGATTAATTTATGCTATTACCACGCTAACCCTGCAAGAGGCAGGAGGCCCTTAAAGGATGTGAGCAGCTTCTTATTCTTATTGCTACCAAAAAAAGAAAAATGATTAAATGTCAATAAGATATACCATTTGTGTGGTAGAAACAGAAATAAAAAATTTGTGTAATACACAAGGATTCAATAACAGCTGCATACTTCTGTTTTGTCTTATCTTTTATTTTCAATACCTTATTACTAAAATGCTTTTAAATGAATACATTTAAGCAGCACAGGCACAAATATTTCCGAGAATGAAAACTACTTTTAATTATTTGGCAAATTATTATGATTTTGAGGTGTATTTGCATAACTGACAGTAACTAAAATAACAGTTATAAAGATAAATCCACTATACTTACTTGTTTAAGTCCCAAATAAGGGCAGATCCATCTTGACTGCCTGTTATCACAATGCTAAAGCTACGACATATATAAATACTGCAAATAGGTCCTTGGTGTCCAAGGAGTATCACTGGTTCACTGTGAAATTCTAGATAACCCCTAGATGGGCTGAATTTGTACTCATACACAACCAGTTTTCCTGACACATGACCAGTCCACAACTGGCTGCAATCTGGTACACTTGCACATATGCAGATCTATAACAATGTAAAAGCATTCATGTATGATATTCTATTCTGTTTTATAAAAGAGAACAAATCTGTATATATGGTATATAGGGTAATCTCAGAAACCACTCAACCAATTTTAATAATTCTGTTACAGATGAAATTCAGTGTTTTTGTCAAATTGACATAGGCTGTAAGACAGTTTCTAATTTTAATTCCTAAATGACTGAAAGATTAAAGACTTACAAGGGCCTGGATATGAAAATAGAAACATACTTGTAAATGTGACTGACTTGTCTTTTAGTAGGCTATGGAGTGAAAACAGTTGTTTTCATTGAGAATGTCACAAGTGGAAAATAGTAGTCATTACCCCATAGTAAAGTGCTTGTAAAGACAAAAGCTACAGATATATTCTAAAATAAAAACAAACTTAGAGACTAAAAGCTTCATTTAATTTAAAAGGTGAGTTAATTAATAACACTGAACAACACTTACAAAATATTTTTCCGGGACGCGTTTTGAAGGTTAACTTTCCTCCATTATCAACCGGACAAAAACTTAAATTATTGTACAGTTACTGTCCGGTTGATAATGGAGGAAAGTTAACCTTTGAAACGCGTCCCGGAAAAATATTTTGTAAGTGTTGTTCAGTGTTATTAATCAACTCACCTTTTAAATTAAATCAATTACAACAACAATGTTTTCAAACTTCTATGAAAGGAAGATACTAAAAGCTTCACTTATCTTAGTAATGTTGTAAGTTATTTAAAAAAGTGAAGCTTTAGGTCTCTTAAGTTTGTTTTTATTTTAGATTCTATTGCTTCACTGTTAATAGCTTCAATTTTTCATAGAATTACAGATATTTTGTTTCACGCAATATATATGCACACTATCCAATGCAGCAAGTTCTGTGGCACTCTAACATGAGTTGGCAACAATATGAGAGGATGCTAAATATGAGTTAACATGGAAACCTCTGTCTAGCACATGCACAGTTTGCCTTTACGAATGTGTAAACTCAACACAGTTCATGTTCTGACATATTCCGAGGTTGATTTTTAGTTTCATATGTGTATGCATTCTCTGGCCAAATGGTAATTTATCTAACTGAACCTAAGGGCATAACACTTAAAATTAATTTTTATCATATATTTAACAAGAGTTACTATAGACTTATCAAATGAATGAATGAACGAATTAATTAATTAATGATTTATTGAGTACCAAACCTTACACACCCCTGGCAGCTTTGCTCTTATAGGATAGCTCTTCAGTATAATTACCTTTAATGTACATATTACACATGTATAATTTGTCCTACCATTTTAGTAATCTTAACCTGCTCCCACCCTTTAATTTTTATTTCTGTTTTATTTCATCTCCCAGCCCTATACACTTTCCCTCATAACTTTTCTTGTCAGCTTCACTCTTATAAATTTTATTACTTGGTTCATACACTATTCATAATAACTTCACTTTCACCATGTATAAAAAAACTATCTGCTTCCTCATTTATGGATTACCCAACCTTTTTCTTAACCTTGTTACTCTCGGCAAAATATCCCTATCTCTCTTTCTCTCTTCCTCTCTCTCTCTTTCTTTCTTTCTTAGTTCTCCCTATGTGCCTTACCCATATTGAACCCTTAGCTACGAGTATTTTGTCATTTTTGTCATTTTTTCTTAGCTGTTCTTGAATTCACACTTTTCTTTGTTTCCTCCTGACTATCCACTGATATCATCCCCCACCCTGGTTGTTTCCCCTGTTTCTTTCGCGCTCCACATCCCACTACATCTCTACCTGGCGTTTTGCTCACACTTGACTTTGACACACTTGTTCCTGGAACTACACGTGTTGCAAGATGCTGAGTAGTTGTCTGTTCTGTTGTATTTCCTGTTGATGCTCGATCATTTCTCTGTCTTTCTTGGTGCAATGCCTGCTGATCCTGCCTCTGCCTGTCACTTGGCCCATTTTTCCTCTCTGTTGCCTGGTCACCTGCGTACAGCTTGAAGTTTTTAATGTATACCCTCTTGCCTTCATTTCCTACTTGTCTTTGCTGATTAATTAGCTCCTTCATTTGTGCCCTTTGTGCATACGTGAAGTCCTTGTTGATATAAACAGTTGATCCTCTCAATTTTTTTTGCCTGTTTTAGTACTTTATAGCCGCTTGCATGTTTGCAAACTTTACAATAATATTTCTTTTCCCTGGTATTTTACAAATTCTGAATGCATCGCAGATCTCATAGCCTCTCAGATGTATTTCCAATCTGTTCACTAGTAGATCTCCCACTCCACATTTTTCTTCAACTCCTGAAATCACTACATTGTATTTTCTGCTTTTGTCTTCCATTCTTTCCAGTGTTCTTCTTTTTCCCCTCGGCCATGGGAGCTTCCTTCTCTGTACATCTGGTCACTTCCACTGCTAGATTCGTACTCCTATATACTTATTAGATATTAAAATAAATCCTTTCCAAAATACTTATACACATATATGTATAGCTAATAACTACAACCTGAAATATAGCACAAATCTTAAGTGTTTAACTTTCAAATATAGAATGAAAGTTCTAATTTTCAACCAACTCGTACAAGACAGAATAGTATTAAACTGGTAAGTTCAACTTACTGGGTCAAGTCCTGATGACCTAATTATTGGCCATGGAGGCTGCTCTTTTTTCAATTTCACTCTAACAACACCATCAGCATGTCCCCAAGTTACCAATGCAGCACCCAGAACCGATGTAGCATTCACCATACTTAATCCTGTTTCAAAGAAATAAAGTTAATATCAACAGAAGCTTCTTATCACTTATGACTATCTTAGTTTTAACAACCAATGTAAAAAATTACAGTGGAATCTCCTAATAATGCACTTTTTTTCTGCAAAATAATCAAGTAGTGAAGCTGAACTTTATGATTTACATATTTATATACTTATTTAATTTCTTAATCTTTAATAGTTTCATTTATTGTTGATTGTTACAAAAATGTTAGATTAATAAATAAACAAGTACTTAATTTTCCAACAATTATGCTTAATGCCACATAACACTTTCATAAGCAGTTTTATCTAGAGAGTGGTAGCAAGAAATGACCTTCAGGATACCAATCACATGACCAAAGAGGAGTTACAAATTTTACGAAATGTTCTTAGCAATTATATATTTCAATACACAAGATGAAGAAATTGCTTTACTCCAGATAAAATTGAAATTGAAATCTAAGCTGAACATAGAGAATGAAACATGATGAATTACATGTTAATATAAACTTCTGAATGTCTGCGCTTCTTTTCTTTTGCAGGTGTGTTTAAAAGGTTTGAGATTTAGGTGGGCCAGATAAGCTACTATTTCTAATACTATTTTTGAAGAAGTGACAACAGATGTCACACATTATAAATAAAATATAACAGAGTCATGAGATGTACAGGCTGTAAAAGTCTAGTGAAAATTTAAAACAATCATGTATTGTAACTCATATGTAGCCAAATTATATTTACCATATATTATTGCATAATCGTCACCATCACATAATGGTCGCACCTTGATTTATAGACAAGCAATCTTAAACAAACAAACTTAAGCATTTTACTGCATAATCACCACATTAATATTCCAGGGGTTCACTACCAAGAAGTATTAAAAAATTATGTGCTACCACTGCAATATATTCCTCATTGTCCATCCCATCAGTTCACAGATCTACTGAGATGGTGATTTGCCCATTAATGAATCTGATTGCTTCAAATATCTAACGGTACAGAGGTACAACTTCCTGGAATTGGCAAACGTGACTAAGCAATAAGTGAATAGAGCAGCAAGGAATGTGAATCATTTGGATAGGAGTCAATCATCTTATTCTTCAACTGTATGGCTTTTTGTTTTATAGTTATTCTAATGAGGGCTTATGTATACTAAAAGTTCATGCATATCTGTTACAATGACCTTCACATTTTATGTCGGTCTGGGTGGCTCAGTTGGTTAGATGCTGGCCTACTGATCTCGTGGTCACAGGTTCAAATCCAGACTGATGGTTTTTAAATGTGCTTAAAAATGACGGTTCCATGTCAGTAGATATACATACATGTAAAAGAACTCCTGAAGGACGGAATTCCAGCACACCGGTGATGCCTCTATGATCCGCAATTGACAACATTGTTGAACAACAAAATATTTTTTTTTTTTCCACATTTGCCTTTTTTAACTTTTTTTTTCTAGAACAAATTATGGGCTTGTTCAGTAGTCTGATAATATGTCTCCGGTTAAAAAGCACAAGTGATTCAACAGTATTGTAAATGCTTTAGTAAATAATAGGTGAATCATAATTCAATGAATCCAGCCACATCATTTAAAAAAATTTTTTTTTGCTTATTTATTTACTGGAGTAGGTGCCAGGACTGCGATGTCAGCATCACTTTTGCTTCCTGTCCTTCCCCCTCTCCTTTCTTTTCTACAATGAACAGTGCAACAGGGCTGTGCTTCAGCATGTTTAGACCTGCTCTTACCCCCATTACCATATACTACAGCAGCCATCTGGAATGATGGCGGTAAATGACATATGTGCAGGTAGGGGTAATAGGGGAAGTGCTGCATTGCAACTGATTCCCAACTTCCTCAGAAAGTATTTGTACACATTATACACTATTTCTCTGGCTTGACTGTGAATAATGCAATGTTTTTTTTTTTTTTTTGCTTCTCCCATCGTCAGAAGTGTTAACAAACTTACTATTACACAATGGAGTGGACTTATTGTTTGGAATTATTTAATTTCACTGTTAAACTGTAGGTAAGTATGCTCACACACGATGTGAAGCAGACTACACCTGATTGGCTAGAAAACACAAGACTCTGACGTTGAATATGTCTTCTGCGTAACTGCCTTCATTCATGACGGTGACTATAGTTACTGAAAGTTAGTGCCCGCCTCGGTAGCGTGATGGTTAGCGTGTCTGCCTCACGTTCAAGAGGTCGCGAGTTCGAATCTCGCTTAGGGTAAGTTATCCGGGTAAGGTTTTTTTCCGAGGTTTTCCCTACCTTGAGAAGACGAATGTCGGGTAACTTAGAGCTCCATGGACCTCGGGCTCATTTGAGCATCATTTCACCCATTTCATTTCATTCATTCGTCCAATATGACACAATGTTGGAGGACGTTAATTAAATTTAAAAAAAAAAAAAAAAAAAAAAAAGTTAGCATGGCTAGTCTTAAATAATTCATTCTTCACACTGTGTATTTTTATTTTATGAAGAAAGCATAAAAGGTGTGATAATTATGTGATGAAACATGGTTTACAAGTGTATATATTAAAAGGATGGAAGATGGAAGAGTTCCCAAACATTTACTACATAATGACATACTAGGAGTGAGAAGGAGGGTAAGACCAAGAAAGAGCTGGCTACAGGATGTGGAACAGGACATGAAAAAAATGGGAATAAGAGGCCGAAAGAGGAAAGCAGAGGATCGAGATGAATAGAGGAGAATTGTGACGGAGGCCAAAACCCACAATGGGTTGTAGCACCAACTAGATATATATATATATATATATATATTATACGAGTCATTTAACTGCAGGGAAGTGTTTGATTTTGTTTCTGTACACAATTACAAAATTATTGCTGCTCTATTTTCACATTACCTGTATATAAAATGTCTTATTATGTTCAATATTCAAATATAATGTTTAAGTACATGTTTATGTATACAGGCCACTTTACAGACCTTTATGGCAACGTGAATGACTGAATGCAACCCAATCCATTCCAATCTTTATATACCCTTACATTTCCACCTTTTGCAATAATCAAAAGAACACAACACACTCAAATATGTTGTTAGCTAATGCTGGATTTCTGACAATGAAGTCATTAATCCTCTTGCTCTCCAATATTTTTCACTGATGGATGGGGTGCTAGAAGGGGCCGGGCATATTTGAAGGTGGTCTAGATCCATATTGAAGAGACTTAGCAGTAAATGTAACTGCTTTTTAGAGAGCACCATGTTTTTATGTTTTGGCGGTCACATCGGTCTCTCACAACCCCCGAATGTCTGGAGGACCACACCTGGGTCTCACCAACCTGAGCGGGAGAATTATCAAAATAAATTCACCGACCATATCCTCTGATTATCAATCAGAGGATGTATTACATGCCATGACAGGTTAGCATGTTAGGGGTTAATATTTTAGAGAAATGGAGAGGTTGGAAAAATATGGACTCCCTAGCCCTAGGGAACCCTAATAGCATCAGGGTCGGAAGAGAACAAGAGATGACCAAGGTAAGACACTCAAAAATAACAGAGTGTGATTAGATTTTTATTTTGACGTGAAGTACTAAATATGTTTAACCTGACATATACTACACTGTGTCCAAAATATTCTGCTAATAGGTGTCTCCTGGCATGTTCTGATGAAAATGCAGTATGAAAAACAGCTGTTAAAGCAAAAATTTCATGTTTCATACTATTTACACTTTAGAAGCAAGTAATTTCACCTTTCGGTCAGTTTACTTAATTACAAACTCAAAAAGCAAGATAAAGATATGAAAACAAACCTATTGGATTTATTAAGAAATTAAATAAAATCAAACTGAAATATGTTGTTTCTTAAATTTAAATGATTTGACCACATACAACTTATAGAATATGCTATGCGGGTGATTTTCACTGACTAATTGTGCTTATGCTAGTTGTTAAGAATTAAAAAGTACCTATATTTGAATTAAAATAAATTATGACAGTACTTTTTATTTTAATGCAAATATGTGAAAATACTTATAAGTGCGGTGCTTCTTTTTACATGCGATGAGTTCTTAATCTTCAGGGTGTATCGGGTTTAGATAAAGTATTACTGATGAGAAAGGATTCTGTTTTAAACATATATATTTAATTTTACAATATAACTGCAGTTATTCAATCAAAGAAGTTTGAAGATCTTGCTACCTAATCACAGTTTATCAAGACTGAATGAATGAGTGATTGATTGATTGATTGAGAGAGAATGAGTGAATGAATTTAAGGGCCCGTCAACAGCCAGGTCATTTGAGCCAGAAAAATTAAGAAAATGTCCTAACTATAAGTATTTTACTGGACTATTCATGGAAGCAATATTCAATGCATTTTTAAGATGACTAGCATATAAAGAGAATTTTTCAGAGAGACTATTGATTTTCATCATACATAAATACAATTTACCTAGTAATGGTCATTTTTCATCATATCTCTTTGACATTTTGCGTAATTGTATCAATGCAGGCATGTTTCCGTGCATTTAATAGCATCTTATGTTTTATTGTTCTATTTGGCTAAGATTATAGTTTTGGACAATTGTAAAACATTAAAATATGATAGCAATATACAAAATTAACACAAATAACATTTCTCAGCGAACATAATGTCAACAAATACATATAATCATATACAAACAATGAGGGGCCGGGGCCCAGCTTAGGGGTAGCCTAAGGTGTGTAAGATTTGGTACTCAATAAATCAGTCATTCATACAAACAGATGTTACTGCTTTAAAATATTGTCACAATATTTTGGGCTTATCTATACACTGTCACAAAGGGTTGAAACATTTAAATTTTGTTAAATGTTCGGAATTTTGCTTTTTTCGGAGGAAAAGGAAAAAAATTATACAGGGCATATGTGGAAAATTTTTCTGATTCATATAATACATTCATGTGTATGAAAGGTCCACAGTTCAAATTCTGCCATGACTACGACTGCTGAGGTTTTTTCTAGGTTTTTGTCATTTCTCATAACTGGCATACCAGGGTTAAACATCTCTTTCACAAACCCCTTTTCCCAATAATCATTTTGCATTATGTATCACCAGAAGTCCTATGGCTGTGGTGCCATATGCAGTAAGAATAAGCATTAAGCACCCCCCCTCCCCACAAAAATGTGTATTTAAATATGCTTTAATACAATATTCCATAAATAAGGTTAGTATTACCTATCTCTGCTTTTTGTACAAAGTTTCAATGTCAATAACTGAGTATGTTAACATATAATTTTGATCTGTATATGGCTAATTGGCTGCAATACTTTTATCATTACCTTTTTCCTTACTATATCGAAGCAATATGGATGTATGGGGTGCCAATCCAAACACGTCATTTGTTAACAGAGGTACCAGATTTGCTACTGGTGTGCGATGTTGATGTTTCCAGACAACAATAGGTTCTGGATCTGTAGGAGATCCAACGTAGCTACCCCACACCAAACCTTTCACTCCAGGAATCACTTCTCTCTGAAACAGAAGTAAACTAAAACTTAAAAAGATATACAGGTACAATCAAAATAAGACTGATCAATTTTTGGGAATGGCTATTGACAGGAGTGTGGTGAGATAGCAAATTTATGTCTGTCTATGTCTAGTTTTTATTTGCATATGTGTGTATTTACAGTAAAACTTCATTTATACATTTTCCAAGAGACCAAAGGAAAATAATGATTAAGTGTGAAAAACCCATAAATGAAAGGAAATAAAAATTGAATAGTTACCCTGAATAGAGATCTATGCAAGAAAATTGTGCAAGTTGAGTTTACAACAGAATAGTGATCTAACAGATAAAACTCACAGCCTTGTGCATCCACAATGCAAAAATTCCCTTTCAAGACTTGGTTTGTTTGGTTTCAAAAGTTGGCTAACAGTGGAAAGTGGATCTATCAGTAAGAAAATGGCAAATGTAGTAAACCAGATTCTCGATTGAAAAACAATTGAATAAAGGCCATCAGAGAAAGAATGAGATATCAGAATGGAGTGATAATAAAAAAAAAAGTTTTAAGAAATGCAGGGGACCCATATAAAACTAGGAGTGGTCATTTTGTTTCCGGAAAATGTGCATCACAAAAGGTGAGTGGAACAGTGATCTAATCAATTTTTGCACATTTTTTGTTGTTATTTTACAGGGAATAATAATGGTCCACTTACTGTACTGCCATATTATGTGAGATATAAAACAAAGTTACTATTTATTTATTCAAGATTAATGTTTGCTCTGGGATAGCCAGTGTAAAGAGATTTCCTTAGGTGGGAAAACACATGTTTCAGAACTTCTACAAGCTTCATATGATGAACAGTCTATGGTTTTAGTAGGATGTATGACACTAGAGGCAGTGAAACACAGGGATGTTGCAGAAGATAAATCCAGGAGACATAACACTGAATGATGTAAAAGAATGTACATCTGTAAGGTAATTGTAATATAATAATCTGAAATGTCAATAAACCTTTTTTTCATTTTGCAGAAAAGCTACTTTTTGTGGGTTAGATCTCTCTTCGGGGTAAGTATTTAACTGTGAAACATATTCTATAGCAATATGTTCCAGGGTTACTCATAGGCATAAATTTGATTCAAATAATGTTCTATGAAAAGTTAATCTGAGCCATTCCCTTATGCTCAAAATATGCTTAGGCTATTCAATTATGCAAGTATTTGAGAGATAGCATTTTACTTACTACAGATGATGGAATGCGTGAAGTTAGTGGCTGTACCACCATTGGGTGTGGCGAGCGGAAAAGTTGACGAGGAGTCTGGCCATAAGTACGAACCATGGTTTTCCACGCCTTCCTTTCCAGTGGATCACGTATTTTTTCAACATCAAATCCACAATATGTCTGTAATCACAATTATTAGTTTAACAGAGTGAACCAGTGGAGACAGGTGCTCTGTATATTCTTAGTGGCTTTAACTCTTTGCGTTGTCATACGTAAACCACAAAGGTTTATCAACCTGTGCTGAAAGAAAATATACAATACACAGGTGGTAGCTATTAGATCTACTGTGCTGAAAGGAATTTTCAAGGTTTACTGTCTTTCTTCTCCATATATTGACAACAATGACATTTTCAAAAATCATTGTGGAGGGAAGAGAATATGTTTGTCACTGCTGAGTAGTGTTGATAAAAGAGAGAAAAATGTTTTATTGCATTCCAGTTCAAATTTGTTTATTAATAATATAACAGGCTATTCTTCCTGAAATAAGAAACACGCTTAAGGTAAACAAAGACAGGAGGCAGCCACAAATACATGTTCACACAGAATACTGTAATTGTTTCCACAACACTTGACCTTAGAGTAGAAAATAGATCCCATATTTTCATTATGTTATCACTTTTAAAATGCATTAATGGATATATTTAGAAAGTTTCTTGTAATGCATTAAATTTTCACTATTATTTGGAAATAGAAAAAGTCAGTTTACAGTAACTGTAAATGTTACCATATATTGACTGCATACACCTTACAAATATTGCATGGAGTGACACAACAGTGCATTTCTTAGATCCAGTATAGAAACACTGATGTACATGTATCATTAAACAATGATCGGTGACTAATAGTAATACTAACATCACTAAAAGTTTGTTACTTGAACATACTTCAGGGACAATTTCACTTGCTAATGATGGAGGTGAAGTCTTTTTTCTCTTGTGGTCACTCACTAACGTACTGAACTCAGCACCCCTTCATTTCTCCACAAACAACTTTACTTGACCACAGCTGCAAGAACTCACTAAGCAAACAACAGAACAGAGTTGAACTGAACAGCCAAGAGCCAATAATCAGCCTTGCTTTTATATAACCAATAGCACCTTTCAACAGGTTCACAGAAGCCAGAAAGGGGGCTTGGAATTCTGCAGATTTCTACTCATGTTTAGAAAATGGGTTATCTCCAAGGCATGTAAGCACTCTAAAGAGCTTACTACAAATACAAAATATAACATAATACCCATTTTTTGATAGTTCCAGGCAGTTCAATAAGCTGAGAGCACTTCTCCCATCCTTCTCTCAAACCAATCGCATGGCAGACAACAGCAAAAGCAGACAAAGCAAGATGATGCAAGCATTATATACACCCACCATAGTGAGATCCTTGACTGTTTTTTCTACTAGCCAGATTAGGTTTATTAGGTTTTTAAACTGCACAAGTAGGTAGTAGTATAGAGAAATGCTCAGTGACTAAATGTAAAAAGATATAATTTTTTTCAAAATAAATAATTTTCAAACAACACAGCCTTTGCATTTTATGCAAAATTTAGAAACTGAACTTGCTTCCTCTCTGTACTAGCAGATTCATTTATAATTTTATGATACAGCAGAATCCCAATCACTCGACATTCTGTATAACTTAATGGCCTTTTTATTTTTATTTTTTTTATTGTTAAACTTGACTAATAATTTCAATTATAATCTACAATACAATAGGAATAATACAGGTAAATTTTAATTAGTATATGTATACAACCCACCACATTCTCCCTCACAGTGATAAAAGGGCTGACCATGTACTGACCTTCGATATCTAGTCAGAACATAAGCAGCTGGCAGACCATTGTCATGAAGCCAAAAGCTTGCCACTAATAATGGGGATACATACCACAAACACTTGTTAGGAAGGTTTGAAGATTTATTGCTTTACCCAGTACAAAGGTAGTTTTTAGATAGAATATGAAATAGAAAAAGAAGCTCTTACTCAACATGAAAAGTTGATCAGACTCCCATTCAATACATGGAACAAGAGAAATTTTACACATACACTAAAGACTCTGGGGAGCTTTCTTTCCAAAATTCAAGACATCAAGAAGAATATATACCTTCCTAATTCAAAGGAAAACTTCATATCTAAAGTCAATTCGACACAAACATTAGACATCACATATTATTTACACCTGACAGAAGAAGTTAAGAAAAGTGATACTCCAACTAGTGTTCTAAAATTATTGGCATTAGAGACAATCCATACTAGATTTTCAGAACACGAATGGCTGCATATTTATACTGATGGATCATTGATATCAAACCGAGATGGAGCAAGGGCTGGAGTCATGTGCCACCTCTTTTCCTATTACAAATCTTTAAGTTATGGAACTACAAACTTTGATGGAGAAATTGAAGCAATTTGAATTGCCCTACAAAATCTTTTGTATAGAATTTCACACTTTCAGCAAGCAGTTATTCTCTCAGATTCCAGGGCAGCAATTATAGCAATTACTTCCAAGTTGTCACCTAAAAACCAAACAATTATAGAATGTTGGAAAATCCTTACCCATCTAACAGCACTTCAAAAACACCTAGTCTTCCAATGGATACCAGCTCACTGTGGACTGAGTGGTAATGAGAAAGCTGATTTTCTTGCAAAAAAGGGTACCGGCAATGCACGGAAATCAATAGTTAATCTACCATTTTATGCAGCTAAAAGATTAGTCAACTCTGAATTCAAAAAAATTATTGCAAAATATTACTATGAAAAATCAATGAATAAAAGATGGGAACTACCTAACATTCAAACAGTAATTCCTGAGTATCCTCGAAAAACAGCAGTTGCAACCTTCAGGTTGATTACAGGACATGATTGTCTGGCAAAACATTTAAACAGAATTGGGATATGGTTATTCTTGGCTTCCGCATTCACTTAAAGAATTGGGATATATTCTTCACCACTTTGTCCTCTATGTGATCTGCAAGAGGAAATGGACCGAGACCACCTTCAAATATGCCTGGCCACTTCTAGTGCCCTATCCATCAGTGAAAAATATTGGAGAGCAAGAGGATTAATGACTTCATTGTCAGAAATCTAGCATTAGCTAACAACAACTATATAAACATCACGGACCATGCTTAATTTAGTACAGTACCATTTCGCATTATCAGCAGTGTCTTATTTATTTCAAGGAAGGAAACAAGATGTTACCCCCATCATCAGTTTGCAGATGTCACTTGTACAAATCCTAGCAAGGTCATTCGCCACATCTAAAAATATCCCTTGTAAGTTAGACGTTCAGTTACATATTTCTGGTTACAGTGCAGCTTCCAAGGTTTCAGGCTTACTGTTAATGTTGTGGAGTTATTTATGACAGTGAAAACATTGAACAAGAAGAAAAGACAAGTTAACATGACAATGGAAATTAAATTGGATGTGGTAAAAAGACCGGACAAAGGGAATATATTAATACATAATAAATTTTAGAATATGTTATATTGTGTTTCCTATATTGTGCTAGGATATGTATTTATGTAATGTGCACTACTATATTATGAGTTGTAAATAACAGACCTCTTATTCTGTAAAACTTGAAATTTCTGTAACCAGACAGCCTCTCAGTCCACATTAGGTTGAGTTATTGGGATTCCACTGTGTTATGTACTGACAGATTCATAACAAAGGTGAGGCATTATAAAACACAAGTGCAATCTGTCCCTAATTACTGTGTCCCTAACAGTAGATGGAATTTGAATCATGAAACATACATACCGCTGGGTGGAATACATTGATAGCTTCCACGGCAGCTTTCCCAGTTTGTTTGAAACCAAAAACCAAGTCAATCCAAAAAGGCAGATTTTCCCGCACGTGTGCTGATTCTAAAGCCTGCCGATGAATAAGGACAAATCGTCGAGCATCTCCCTGACACCAAGGTGGCAGTTCTACATCACTGACTCTGTCTCCACTCTGCCGGACTCCAAAATTGAACTCTGTGGAAATATTTTAATGTAGGTAAAAATAGATCCTTTTTCTTAAAAATATTAAGATTTACAGCTCAAGTCATCTTACATATAAACATTAATAACTGATATTAAAATATTCAAATTTTCTGCTAACACATAAAATATCTTATGTATCAAAATTCTTTCATATATACTAAAGATAGAAAGTTTAATTGAATTTGAAAAATGTAAGTTTTGGCTGGAAATTCAACCATGGATTTTTGCCATATTGGACCTAAGTTCTATTGGTGGACTATTCATGACTTTTGCCCACAAGGGCACACTGAATTTTTCTTATCTGATTCATATACACTCTGGCTCATATTCTGAGTAGCATAACTGTTGAGAATACAAGAAAAATTTACCAAATTTTCTTTGTCTCTTTATTTTCCAACGACAAATATGGTACACGAATCAGCTTTTTGATTAAGGCTCACTCTTTTGTTTTTTCTTATACAAACAGTACCAACCTAACATTCTCCAACCTTTTGATTGGGAGTTAACACAACTAATCAAAACATAATCAAACAAATAATTCACATGGTAATTATTATTTATTTATGCCAACAAACTTACTGTTGGTGTTTTTAAACACACAAGCCGTGTGTGAGCAAAGTTTAAGAGGTAGAACTGGAACTTAAAAATTCAATGCCACAACTGGGATTTGAACCACAGACCTTCCGCTTGCCGGGCGGACGCTCTAACCACTGAGCTATTGTGACAAACTGCCAGAATGGCTTGAGAATTTAATGCCATTCTGGCAGTTTGTCACAATAGCTCAGTGGTTAGAGCGTCCGCCCGGCAAGCGGAAGGTCTGTGGTTCAAATCCCAGTTGTGGCATTGAATTTTTAAGTTCCAGTTCTACCTCTTAAATAATTCACAATTTTTTTCAGTCTCTCAATCTAAGTGTGGACGAACTATTCTTCCTCGCCTTGTTACAGTAGCTTTAGTCGAGTAATCTGAAGGTGAATTGTTGGCGTTTTGAGTTTCCATCTTACTTCTTAAGTCCTCAGCAGATGTATTCAACTCCAATGGAAAAATACGTTGTACAGGTCTTATGAGTTCTCCAGCAGCACTCTTAATTCGAACAACACTGACTTTACCATCCTTTCCAGGATATATTTCCATCACCTTAGCCAAGGGCCAGAAGATTCTTCCACTCTTTTCATTCTGTACTAGAACAATATCCCCAACCCTGACTGGGTCTTGAACCTTTCCAGGTGGTTGCAGCAACTGACTTAAATATCCTGCACGGAATCTGTTTTTCAAGTCTTCTCTAAGTCTCTGTAGATAATGTATCCTCTTATTAAGGTCCACTTTATCCAGGTGATCTAGATCTGGAACTCCCACCATGGCAGTTTCTTGCAGGAACATTGCTGGGGTTAAAGGTTGTAAGTCTCTAGGATCTTCTGACATGTATGTCAGTGGTCTAGAATTGACTACTGCTTCACATTCGTACACCATCGTCAACAGTTCTTCATAATTGAGAGCAGCGCGTCCAAGAATTCTTCTCAGCAGTCTCTTCACCACTTGAATCAACCGCTCCCACCATCCTCCCCACCAAGCTGCAGTGGGAGGATTGAATTTCCACTGAATTCTTACGTCAGCAGTCTCACATTCAATCTCCTTCCAGTTAATGTCATTCAGAAAGTTGTTCATACCCACAAAATTTGTTCCATTGTCACTATATATTACTTTAGGTTGTCCTCTGCGGGATATAAATCTTCTTAGTGCAAGTTGAAACTCTCTTGTAGACAGAGATGTTACGAGTTCTAAATGAATGGCTCGATAAACAGCGCAGGTAAATAGAACTATCCAACTCTTCCTGCCATCCTTCAGCAATAGAGGCCCTGCCAAGTCGACCCCCGATATCTCGAATACAGCAGCATCCCTCACCCTATCTTCTGGGAGTGGCATAGGAGCGCTTTGAATTCCCTTGGCTTCTTGTCGTTTACATGGAATGCATCTTGAGATTACTCTCTTGATAGCTCTTCTCCCCTTTAACAACCAGAATCTTCTTCTCAGTTTTATCAGCAAGGTAGCAACTCCTGCATGACTCATTGAAATGTGCTCCTCTTGAATAATGAGTTCAACTAACTTGTGCTTACTTGGGAGCAACAAAGGATATAGAAAATCTTTCTCATCTGCACGCTCAGACAACTTTGTTTTCACTCTTAGAATTCCCTCCTCATCTTCCTGAACATTCAAGGTTTTCAAATCTGAGATTTGTTCACAAGTGAAAACCTCTCGCTGAATATCTTTGACTAAAAGCTTCTCTGCCCTTTTCAGTTCCTCAATTGTTAGTTCTCCATTGGTTCTTGAGGATTTCTTCCGTGCATTGTTGATAAATCTTAATATCCATGCAACCATTTTCAAAATCTTGCTATACTTTGAGAAGTATCTACAATACCAATGATCTCCTTCAGCAACATCAACTAGTGCTGTTACTACACTGCACTTTCTTTCTATGTTTACTTCTGTTTCATTCACTGGACTCTCTGATTTCTGCCAATTATCTTCTCCTTTCTTTAGCCACTCGGGCCCTTCCCACCATCTAGATTCTAATAATTTCTTCACTGAACATCCACGAGATGGTAAATCTGCTGGGTTGTCTCATCCTGGAATATGATTCCAAGCATCACTTCTTGTAAGAGTACGAATTTCCTTTACCCTATTATTCACAAACGTACCCCAACATTCTTCTCTCTGTATCCAACACAACACTGTTGTACAGTCAGTCCAATAGTACTATTTGTTAAGTCCCAAACTGAAAGCCCTCTTTATAGATGCAGCCAACCGTGCTCCAATACAACATGCCAAAAGTTCAAGTCTAGGTATCGTTAAACCTTTAAGGGGTGCAACTCTTGCCTTTCCTTGGAGTAATTGCACAGAGACGATCTCATCATCCTGGCATCTCAAAAACACTGCAGCTGCATAAGCTAAACCTGAAGTGTCACAAAATGTATGTAGATCATATGTCTTGGCCTTCTGAAGCGAAATATATCTTGGAATTTTCACTTCACTCAATCGAGGTAGCTCTCCTAGCCATTTCTTAAATCTCCTCCTAGTTTCTTCAGGAACTTCTGCGTCCCAGCTGACATTACTTCTCCAACTTTCTTGCAATAAAATCTTAGGAAACAAAGAAACTGGACAACTGAATTCAATAGGATCAAACACCTGCTGTGTAATTGAAAGTAATGTCCTCCTCATTAATCTCTCAGATGATATGTTGAGATCACGAATATCACAAAACAGAACATCAGTTTGTTTATCCCATTTCAAACCAAGAACAGACACATGCTTAGAAAAGGTTTCCATCATCTTAGTATATTCCCAGTTCAACTCAAATCTTACATTTTCCATCAATTTTGTTGCTTCTTCTATGAAACAGTCAATTCTTCGTTGTCATCTACAGACGTCACACAATTGTCTACATAAAATGAATTCTTGAGTTTCTCTGCTACAGAATGTGCTGGTGAAGTATGCTGCACTGTTAGATGATGATTGATCACAGCTTCAAGAAGAAAAGGGCTGCACTTTACTCCAAAAACTACTCTACAATGTTTAAACACTACCATTTTCTTTTCAGCGTAACTGCGCCACCATAGGAAACGTAAATAATCTCTATCTTCTTCCTCAATAGAAGTCTGTAGGAAGGCTTGCTTTATATCTGCTACAACTCCTATGTACCTTTCACGAAATTTGATCAACAGAGAAGGTATTGATTCCAGGAAATTAGGACCATTAGTTAAACAGTCATTCAGAGACAATCCCTTTGACTTACAAGAAGCATCGAACACAGGTCTAACAGGTGTAGTTGGACTGTCTTTGAAGACAGCTTGGTGAGGTAGATAGTGACAATCACTACGTTCAATTTCTGACTCAGGAACTTCCTCTATTATGCCCTCTCGCTTCCAGTTCTGTAACACTGCATCATAGTCTTCAAACTTGGCTAAATTAATCAATTTTGACGTTGTAGAAATTAGTCTTTCTTCTGCAACACACTTGTTGTCTGGCAAGTCCACTCGATTATCTTTCTATGGTAATTTCACTTGATAGCGACCATCGTCGTTCCTCTTCAACCTCTTTTGAACCTCTGAGAACAATAGCTTCTTCTTGACTTTTGGTTTTACTTTCAACAGGGTCAGAAATCCCTAAAACATCAAGTTTCCATAGATCTGAAATGCTAGGTACATGTGTCAGTAAAGTCGTCGTCATGGCAATTTGATTACCGTCACTTGGTATTCCAGCAGTTCTTCCCATCAACACCCAACCAAGAAACGTGTGTACTGCCATTAAAGTAGGTGACAAACTAACCATTTTTCCTGAGTACAACATTCCAGCAACATCAGCACCTAACAGCAGCTCTATCGGTGGTTCATTGTCTCCAACATCGGTGAGCACAATATTCTTTTCTGCCAACACTTTGAGATGTGGGCTTAACTTATTGATTCTGGTTAATTTACCGCAAATGATTGGCTGATCCAACACTCCAACATTACAATAATAATCATCCTTAAGGCTCTTCAATTTATGTTGTAACAATTGTGTTTTATTTTCTTTGAAGTAATTCCACCAAACAAATTATGTGCAAGCTTCTCAGATCCCTCTGATTTATATCCTATCTCTGTGGCAGTACTGGTTAGTACATAAGATCTCTGGGAACCACAATTGATAATTGCTCTCGCAATTTTTGTGTGTTTGTTACCTTTAAGCTTGACCAGTAACGTCTGCAGTAAAACCTTTCCTTTCTGGCAGTGACTTGCTAAAATATAACTTTCCTTCTTGTCTGTGTAGTGTTCACTTGTTTTCGAGTTCTCTTGGTTTTTTTGCAGATCTGGACACATTACAGGCCAATGTTTCTTACTGCAAATTAAACACCTTACATTGGCTTTGCATTCCTTTGCACGATGCCCTGTCTTGAAGCAAATGAAGCATCTCCTTGAAACCTTTAGCTTATCTAATTTCTTCTCAAATGACATTCTTTGTGCTTGGAAGCAATCCTTGGACTCATGAGGCTTTTCACAGAAAATACAATTCAATCTTTGTTTTGTTTTGACCTCTCCCAAAAATAACTCACTTGCTGTAACTACAGCTTCTTGCTTCTTAGGTCTTTTTCTCTCCTCCTTGTTAATATGTTCATTAATGTGAAATCCAGTTCTAGACAAGCTAATTCGCTCTTCCCCTTCTACTTCATTTTTCAGGAAGGATAACAATCGTTTCAGCTTCTTACTATATACGTTTCTTTGCTCATCTTCAGCGGCTTCGTTTGATACTGGATCCCTAAGCCACACTCTTAACATATCTTCAGGGATACAGGATTCCACTAAAGGAAATAACATAGCAGCATATTTATCTCATGTCATTCCTATAGATTCTAGTGATCTCAAATGCGATTCCAATTGGTCATACAAACGAACAATATCACGTTTATTTTGTATGTTAGTGGCATTGTCTGCAACTAACCTCAACAGTTCTCTGACGTAAAATTCAATCAGAAGAACCTCGCCACCAAACCTATCTCGCAAACAAGATATCACCTTGGGATAATTTTCAGAAGTAGGAGGAAAACTGTCGACTATTTCTCTAGCTCTTGTGCCTTCTAAAGTCACCTGGATGAGGTATTGAAATTTATCTTCATTTTCTATCTCTCGATCTTTGTCTATACGTTTGAATTGACTCCAGAAGCCTAAACAATCCTTTACTTAACCTCCGTATTTCTTAAGTTCTATCTTGGGTAGCTTTAACTTCTTACTGGATGTTGGTGATGAACACGTTGACATATTTCGTTCCATGTTTGCCGTTAATTTACTAAGATATATTTATACTTCCACTCTAGCACTATCCATTTTCTCTTTATACTGTTCTACAACCATATACTCAGCTTCATAATCATCGCCAGTTTTGTCGTCTGAATCCAACAGTCTGGAAACAATTTCTTCGTCATATATGGATAATTCCCCAGATATTCTTTCTAACATCGTAAATTTTGTTCTTACTTCATTCTCGTTGGCTTGATCCGTTAGAAGATTCATCAGCAAATTATAGCATTTTGTAAATGATGATCTCATCAGCTTGCGTCTTGCTAGAAGCTTCTCCATGTTTCACTTATCACAGGTAATTAGCAATTCTTCTACTCTTACCTTATACTTCTTTATATTGTGAGATCACGTCGGGGGGTCACCAAATGTTGAGAATACAAGAAAAATTTACCAAATTTTCTTTATCTCTTTGTTTTCCAACGACAAACATGGTACACGAATCAGCTTTTTGATTAAAGGCTCACTCTCTTTTGTTTTTTCTTATACAAACAGTACCAACCTAACAATAACCTTTAAGGTGCCTTCTTATTTCAAGTACTTAGATAAGGGATTTTTAACCAAATTACTAGAGTTAATTATGCAAAGAAACTGTTTTTTGCACACTAATAATGCATAGGCTAAAGAGGAATGATGGCCTAATGACATTGTAGTTGAGTGCCCTTAACCTCTCGAGGGATATGGACGTGAAATCACGTCCATTTAAAATGACGGATGAGCGATATGGGCGTGTATACACGTCCTGTGCATTTGTGCATTTAAACCCTATTTATCCCTTATCAAACTCAACTTATTTTAATTTTCCCTTTATGAAACATTTTAGTAAAGTCTATATACTTTATTGGCTTACCTTAATATGTTCTTTCTGCAGTGATTTACCTCAAAACAGGGATAAACACATAAGGGTAGGTACATTTCCACATTTGTGAATTCCCTTCTTGCGGCACATGAAACACTTTCGAGATGGGCGGGACTTCTTTGCTGTTGGTGGTATCCTTTTAGGATAATGTTTTCCTTGAAGTCTGAGGGATGCAGGGGTTTTGGATTTTCAACCCCCAACGTGGTATTGTTCAATTAGGCTGTGAGCTATTTATAGTCGGTAGTCAAGGTCGGTCATTGTCCTGTGTGGGTTTAGAGAGCTGTCCAAATCACCAAACAATTGTATATGGTTATATCCAGTTGGTGCAAAAACACCTTTTTATACCACTTCTCCCTTCAGCTACAAGCAGGAAAGTATACGTATGTATTTCAACAAAGAAAGACACGGACTCTACTCAGTTACGAAACTCGCGTAAGCAAAAGTTGTAATGTTGATCTATTCTGATGACTCAAGAGACCACGCATATAATAGGGCTTTATTACACAGTATGCTGACGCATAAGCCACACATACAATGGGTGTTTCTTTACTGTTTCTTTCCAAGAACTTATATTAGATGCGTTCGACAGAGCAAATTTGACTTTTCACCACAGTGAAACAAAATTGTGCCATTTCAACGTTTTGTAAATACAACTCAACTTTGCTGATGACGTACATTTATACTGCAAATAACGAGTTTTATACCAGTTTGTGATTCATTAAAATAACTTAATATTTACACAATGTGTAAATGTGTATACGACGCACTTTAAATGCCCTGCGCTGGATATTGGGTAGCAGTTCTCAGCTCGCAAACGTTTTAAATGGCCATCGCTCAAGAGGTTAAATATATGTCATCTTAAAGAGAAAACTTGAAAATTTGAGTGCTACAGATGGGATTTGAACCATGGATCTCTGGCTAATTGGGCCAATGTTCCAATCTAAGAGCAAAGCTAAAGATACCTCAGTGGCAGAGCCAAAGTTTGAGTTCTGATTTTAGCACTGGATCTTTCAAATCTGCTTCAAGTTTCCAATTTTAGCACAACTTAATACTTATGTATATAAGTAACTGTAGCCAGCTACTTCATTTATTAGTGATAAGTTATTCAAATTATAGATATTAGGCACTCAGCCCAGGCTCTTTGCCATATCCAATTACATGCAATTTATAACAACTTCTTAACAATACAAAATATCCATTACATACCATACAATTTTGTTTATATTAAATCCTTTACAAAATTATGGCTTGAAATTAACCCAAGTTCTACTCCAGGCTATACAAAATATTAAGCAACACGGCAATCCACAACTATTATTAATAACCCATTAATTAACTAATTAATTGGTTAACCTGTTTGGATAGCTTTGAAAATAAGTTGGATACAACTTGAAACCAGTCAGCTGTGAAATATCTTGCAATATTAATAAGATAAGTGAAGCTTTTAGTCTCTCTACATTATAATTCTCAAACTATTTGTATATAAACTTAAAGTTTATTAGTACTAAGTACAGATGCATGGTGGGTTGGGCGATAGCTTAATATAAGGGTGATTTCTGAATTCCTTCTATTTTACCTTCAGAATTTCGTAGAAACTCTGGCAAGAAAAAGAATTCTGGAATGAGTTCCTTAACATCAGTGGTAGAGTCTGAGCTAGTGAGGCGCCAAGTTGTATACAATGAGTGAAAGGTGCGATCTGGTAGATCAAAATTATTATCTGTAAGTAGAAAAAAGAAAGGAAATCAATATTAAATAACATTGCCTTAGAAGCTTCTTTTCCCTTGTGATAAAAAATGTGTGTTAAATAAGATTAATCTTCATTTTAATTTAAATCCAAAAGTTTCAATATGTTAGGCTTTGCTCCAATTATTATAGTAAAATAACTTAAGTTAATAATGTGCTCAAGTATGATTAGTATTATGCAGTAGTATTCAACTTTCTAGACTGTTCAATGAATTACAAAACTAAACTGGATGTAACAGAAGGGTGAAAATTTATTTCAAAATGAACAAAGAAAACCAACACATCTATAATAGCATGTAATTTTTGGGAAGAGTATGCTAACAACTTATCTTGTCAAGTGATAATTTTCATATATTAAAACCTATGCATCAGTATCAACCAACTGGGAAAGCTTTAAATTAAAAATTTAAAAAACGAGCTTTTTGTTTAGATAGCAAAGAACCCATACAATCAATAGAGGTTCTCCAAGTGTCCAACAGCTCTTAAAGCATGTTCTACGTAAGAATCTAGGGAGCCAACTTAACTGAATGTGTTTCTACTCTTATCAGTAACAGTTTTTAAATGTTTTAATTCCCATTATAAATACTATATTTCAAATCTTATGTCAATTCTTTGTTCATCTGGAAAACATTAGTAAATGCAATTTTTTTACAACTGAGTTAGTTATGCATTAGAGGCCAGGGATGGAAGGTTATTTTGATATGATGATGGTTATTTTCTTATCATGGATTAAGATCCATGAAGGAAATGGGAATGAAAGAACAGATGAATTAGCAAAGGCAGATGCAAAGAGTTACAAAGAATTCATTTATTCAAAATGTCTACGATCTGGAAGTACTAACAAACACTTAGAACAGATACTGAATAAATAGCAATAAAGGACATGCCACTAACAGATTACTTTTTCTGGACATAAATACTCACTTTAAATACAAAGATTTTCATTCAAACTTTGAAAACACACAGTTCATGATGGGTAATGGAGAATTCAAAATTATTTACAAAGGCTCCTCATCAATGTTGGAAGTACTTATCAATGTCTTTGTGGTAGTGAACAGACAGTGCAGGATTGGTTATTTGACTATCCATTCTTTTAAATTAAAAGAGGTTTTACTTTATTAATCAGTCTTGTACCATTTATTTAAAAAACAGTGTTGTTATAAGTTTGTTTTATCTGGCACAGTATGCTAAATAATGTCTTTTTTTTATTTATCCATAGAGATTATACAATGTTTCGAGCGAAACATCATAAGTACTAACAATAATTTTGTTATAATCATTTTATTCTGTTATGTTCTTGTTCTTTAGTGTTTAGTTTTTATTTTGTAAAAAACTGCAACCCTAATATACATAAGCATGTACAACAGGACTAAAATGCAGGAAACAAATAAAAAAATTTGATGCATTGCACTCGCATGACTTTCTCTACTCTTGTACTAACCATTCTTACAAACTCTTATTCCTCTATCTTCTTCGTATTAGATGAGATAAACATTTGTACAAATTACCTTACTGCATATTTCCTTGTAGGTACAAGGGGAATACTAGAATACAGAAGGCTTTGAGCGATAGTCAAATATTTTAAAGCTTTGAGATCCCATTCTCTTTGCACACATAACTTATAAAAATGAAGAATAACGTTCCATTACACGAAAGTTCCAAGTTTTCTGAAACTGACACAAAGAACAAGGAATGTCTCTGGAATGATTCACTCTACAAAAAAATTTATTTTGACATAAATTGTGTTTTAGCAAGATCTACATTTTTTGTATTTTGTATTTTTTGTATTTTGTCTATCTCCTACAGTTTACGAGTTATTCAAAAGTCATCCAGAAGAAACAAGACTAAATAGGCTATAGCCAGAAAATTCAAAACATAAATTTCATTTGTCATAAAAATATCTCAAACATTTGTCATAAAAATATCTCAAACATATGACATTTTAATCAAAATTGTTAGAGCCATTTTCAAGAAAATCAACATTTTCGAAAAATTTTCCATGTAAAGGGTAGTTTAGGTTGGGGTTATTTTCTTCAAAATCTTCATGTCGTATCCTTGAAAGACATTAAACTTAAATACCAACTTTGGTTTGAAAGGTAGAACTGGAACTTAAAAATTCAATGCCACAACTGGGATTTGAACCACAGACCTTCCGCTTACCAGGCAGCTGCTCTAACCATTGAGCTATTGTAACAAACTGCCAGAATGGCATTAAATTCTCAAACCAGTTCGTATTTCTCCTGGTAAACCACAAAGGCAGTCTCACATCAGAGACAAATTACCCCAATGGTGACTTACTATTGTAAGCACTTTATGTCACAGGATTAAATAACCTTCAGATGGTAATTATTATTTATTTATGCCAAAAAACATCAACATTAAGTTTGTTGGCATAAATAAATAATAATTACCAACTTTGGTATTTAACTGACTTTTCGTTTTTGAGTTATGCTGTCCACAGACACACATACGCAGACAGACAGACACACAGACACACACACACAGACACACACACACACACACACACACAGACCTTTTTCTAAAAATATTTATTTTTTTGGATTCAGGGAGCTTTAAAACATATATTCCTGGTGAAATCTCTACATCAAATTTTTGGGTGGAATACAATACTTCCTCCACTTACCAGTAGAGAAAGTAAAAAAGAAAGAAAAAAAGGAAGACACACATAAGCGTCGGCACACATTTTTCCAGGGGGGCCACATGTTTGAAATTTGCAATCAGATAATATCAATTTACTATTTTATTGTCAAAATTTATAATATTCGTTGCATATAACCATGTTAATTTGTGCTAAATAGAAATTGATCCTTTAAAATAGTAGTTTAATAGTCAGTAATTGATTGCACATTAAGTTGACCAACTTCCAGGGAGGGGCCGCGGCCCCCCCTTGGCGACGCCCATGAAGACACAGGAATCTTGTACCTTCTATGGAAGCATAATCTTTCAAGTCCATGTTGTTTTCCATGGATTAGGGATAGCATAGTATCCTCTGTTACCTGAGGTCATGGGTTCAATTCTGGCGGAGAGGGATGAATTTTTTTCATCTATATAAATTCTTAGCATGGTTTCCCTCAGAAGGGAAGTAAAGCCATTGGTCCCATGTTGTAGGTTTATGGCATGTAAAAGAGGTCTTCTTCTTCCCCTTCCCCATATGGAGGACTTAGACGCTCTAGAATTTACAAGCCTGTGCCAAGGGTCAGATGCCTGTTGGGGAGCAGAAGAACCTAAGGACCAAAGAGAGTGAAGATCTGGAAGTGGGCGGTCAGCCAGGTACCAGGTATCAGTGAGGAAGATGATATGAAATACAGGTGAAATGGGTGAATGGAAAATGATGATGGAGCAGTTGGTGGTATGAGTGGCGAGGGAAACCAGAAAACCCAGAGAAAACCTGCCCAGATACCGCTTTGTCCACCACAAATACCACATGTGGGTCCCTGGGATCGAACCCGGGCCGACTTGGTGATAGACTTATGGTATTATTGCTTGGCCACAGTGCCACCTAAAAGAGGTCTCTGAGCAAAATTAAGCAGTTTTTCATGCCCAATATACAATGGGACGCTGAGAACCATAGCAGTTAAAGAGCATCCATAAATAAAAACTCTATTTTCAAGTGCATGAAGTAATTCTGTAGACAATATGAAGTATATACACCTGAAATATTTTGTTGCAATATGTAAGTCTCTTTTCATTAGGGTAACAATACAGTGAACATTATGAATATCTTGCTCACCTTGGTATGTCAGGAACATTCGGGTAAATGGTGGCAGTCGAACTAAGAAATGCAGAACTGTCCCTGAGTTAGAATAATGAGAACCATAGTGGTAAGGCTCTTGATTCAATGTTATCAAGTTAAGTCCTTCTGATTTCTCTTGCTTCAGGTACTGCAACATAAATAATCACATATAGCAAGTTTGAAGAAATGAAATATTTTTCAGTGCAGTGCACAGGTACAAGATACTGCTTTGACATTATGTAGAGGATTCTACCTGATGGAGTAAAACAAATACAGTACAATACAATTTCTGTTATAAATAGCCATTCAAGGGGAGAAAAATGGCCAATACAATAAGTAACCTAGCTTATTAGGTAATCAACACAAATGACAATCTACATAAGCAGATGCATAAATGTTGTCTGAACCTTCTGTCTAATCATTTTTATTATAACTATATTCTTCACCAAACTTATAATCACCAAAACTTAATATTAAAATGTTATGAAAAGTGTAATTACTAAGGGAAACTTAGCAATACTGAGAGATGTCACAAACCTGGTGGAGAGGGCATAGGCCCAGTAAACTGGTCACTCATCAGATAAGAATAACAAACTAAGCTAAAGTCTGTGTATACACATTATATAGTGATTTTTACATTTTGTGCATAACTACTTAGCACATATAATCCTAGAGGCTGTCTCTGCTGTTGCTCTGTTAAAAACTCCTCAGTACACAATGGGACATTATATAAGCACAGAATCATAATTCTAAATTTCTGGTTTGTATTATAGAGAAATGTATACTCAGGTTTGAGCATTAGTTTAATTTCACTTTTCAGTCTTTGCTATAGTCTGTAATTGTCTTGGTTCTTTTCGTGCATGTTATGATATAATATCTACTACACTTCTGCCCGCACAATATACACTTGTAGTCCTTGTCTGGCTCGTAGAACTTTTTGTTTACACATATCTTGTGGTGAAATCTGTGTATGGAGAGTCGTGTTGTGACATGGCGCTGCATGTGTACTCTCTGGTCCATCTGTCGTCCATCATCACTGGTTAGGTGCAGAAGTCACGGTCAATTTCACTTTTCTTCCTTTCCCTGATATTTACTAGTGCCTTGCTTGCTTCTGTAGGTAGAATTGTGATTGTATGTCTTTTATGAAATATGTCTCCCTCATAATTTCGTATACCATCCTGGCACTGTTTTCCAACTCGGGTAATCCTCTTCATGAATATTGGTTTTACTCTTTCTATTCTCATCACGTCTTCAATCTTCAGCTTTTGCCACACACAAAGGAAAAGGGAGCAGAACATCACTAGACTCATCTAAAGGAGTAGCACTAGAAAAGACACCCTTTAAAGTTTTCACAAAGATGCTAAATGAAACATTACTAGAAGCCTTCAATGGACACATCCTGGAAAACCAATTTGGCTTTATGAAAGGCAGGAGCACAGAGAAATATCTAATAGATCAGGTAGAAGATGCCCTGAGACACAAAGGAGGGAAATACCATGCAGTCTTTGTTGACTTCAAGAAGGTGTTTGATTCAATCAACAGGCGAAAACTGATTGAGAAAATGAAATGGACAATCAGCAAGAGAGACCCACAAGCGAGAATAATTGAAGCCTGTCTACAGAGGAACATAATCCAAATAAGCAACAACATAGAAATCTCTGAAGACATACTACAAACAAATGGAGTCATGCAAGTAGATCCCATGAGCCCCACAATTTCCAACATGCAGATGTGAACTGCATAGTAGAGGAAGGATTGAAAGCAGAGCTGATTCTATACACAGACGACATGGTGATTGGAGTGGCAGAGAAGGAGGATGTGCAAAGGGCAGTCTACAGACTGGAGACCTAGTCAGAGGAAAACAGCTTACAGATAAACAAAGAAAAGACAGTACAAATGACCTTCAGAAAAGGGGAGAAGTCAATGCCCAAAGACAACATAACATTACACAAGAAGCCACTACAAAAACTAGGAAACTGTAAGAATCTGGGAATAACACCACAGACAACAGTGGTGTCCTTTGGTATGCATATTCAAGAAAGAGCAGCAGCAGCAATCAGGGCCTTGTACAACATCCCAAACATAGCAAGCTTATCAACTTGCACGGGGATGAGACTTTTCAAGACGATAGTAGCACCAGTGATAACATATGGAATCATACTTCTAAAGGCAGCTAGTTAATATGAAACTGGGTTGCATCCATTTTTACTTTCTCTACTACATATGGTAAGTAGGGGAAGTATTGTATTCCACCCAAAAATTTAATATGCGTGTGCGTGTATATGAAATTAAATTATTTTGTTGTTTAACGATGCTGCCAACTGCAGGGATCACAACATTGATGCTGGTGTGCTGGAATTTTGTCCTGCAGGAGTTCTTTTACATGCCAGTAAATCTACTGACAAGGAGCTGTCGTTTTTAAGCGCACTTAAAAACCATTGGTCTGGGCTTGTGCATGTGTGTGTGTGTCTATGAACAGCATAACTCAAAAAATGAAATGGTTAAAAACCAAACTTGGTAGTTAAATTTAATATCCTTCAAGGAAGCAACACAAAGATTCTAAAGAAAATTCCTCTACCCTAAACTACCCTTTACATGGAAACTTTTTCGAAAATTTTTATTTTCTCAAAAATGCTAAAACGATTTTGATTAAAATGCCATATGCTCAAGATATTTTTATGGCAAATGAAATGTATATTTTGAATTTTCTGACTATAGACCACGTAGTCCTATTTGTTCTTGATGACTTTTGCATAACTAGTAAACTGCAATAGATAGATCAAACCTTAGTATACAAAAAATGTTGTTAGCTAATGCTGGATTTCTGACAATGAAGTCATTAATCCTATACAAAAAATGTAGATTTCATTAAAACATACAATTTTGAAATACAAATGAATACAAACTAATTTTTTGTGGAATTAACTATTTGGAAGATATTCCTTGTTATTTGTGCGAGTTTTACAACACTTATAGTTTCCACAACTGGAACATCGTTATTCTATCTTAGCCGTGCAAAGAGAATGAAATTTCAAAGCTTTAGAAGATTTGACTATTGCTCAAAGCCTACTGTATTCCCAAATTCCTCCTGCGCCTACAAGAAAATGAGCAGTAAGAGTTTGTAAAAATAGCTAGTACAAGAGTAGAGATAGTCATGTGAGTGCAACACATCAGATTTTTGTTTATGTAATTAACTACATGTGTGGGTTTCCTATGTACTCCAAATCTCTAGTTACTCTGAATCTAGATCTCTAGTTACTTTAAGGTTCGGGAAGGATATGGTGTTGTTTTCTTCTACTTCTATTGTAACTTTCATATGGTTATCCTGTAAGTTCAGTAACTTCAGAGGACCTTCTTTTAATTTCTTGGGAATGATAGCAAAAATGTCATCAACATATCTTCACCAAAGTTTGTAAATTTGGGGGAAAACATCTACTATGTGAACTTCAAAATAGCTCATGTACAAGTTAAATAAATAGTTAATTCTTTGAGAGGTAGAACTGGAACTTAAAAATTTAATGCCACAACTGGGATTTGAACCACAGACCCTCCGCTTACTAGGCGGGTGCTCTAACCATTAAGCTCCTGTGACAACCTGCCAGAATGACATTGAATTCTCAAACCAGTTCATATTTTTCCAGTAAACCACAAAGGCAGTCTCACATCAGAGACAATTACCCCAATGGTGACTTACTATTGCAAGTACTTTATGTCCCAGTATTAAATAACCTTCAGATGGTAATTATTATTTATATATGTCAACAAACTTACTGTTGGTGTTTTTAAACGCACAAGCCATGTGTGGGCAAGGTTTGAGAGGTAGTAAGCAGAGGGTCTGTGGATCAAATCCCAGCTGTGGCATTGAATTTTTAAGTTCCAGTTTTACCTCTCAAACCTTGCCCGTCGAACGCATGAATTTGGAAAGATATTAACTTAAACAAGTGGATATCAGATAATGAACATGTGTCAATATATAGGAAGCCAAAAAAGAAAGAGAGAGGAAAATGGTGATTCACGCCATGTGACAAGAAAGAGAAAGTGATTAAGTGAAATGTGTTCAGGGTTGGAAAGAGGGAGGGAAAGAAAAGTTTGGGGATACAGCCAAGTAGGTATTAATATAAGTGAAAGCTAAGTAGGAAAAGAAGTGGAAGTAAAAGAGATAAGACGAAAGTGAACCCATGGGGTGTAGGAAATTATTGGTAAATGATCATGAAACATAAGAAAAAGAGGAGGAAAATAAATTTTAGATTGGAATGGGTAATTTAAAATAGTAATAAGCTTAGGGAAAAGGGAAGTATAAGAGAATTTGGCGAAAATAAGTGAATTAAAGGACAAAAAACAAAAGACAGGTTTGAGTAAGTGTAATTGATTGTAGCTGAAAAATAAACAGCACAAGTCAAATGTAGAGAATCTCAGAGGGCTGTTCAATGACAGAAAGGCTAGAGAGCCCAAGTTCATGGGCAGCCCAACATGTATATGCTCTAGTATTTAATAAATAAATTAATTTGTTCATTCATTCACTCAAGCTGTTAACTCAAATAAGCTAATATATTTACCTATTAAGTGTGCTGTATTAATGTAGTCCAAATTCCACACTATGAATTGCAAAATCATGTAGAAAATGCATAAAAGCTATAAGAAAACTCTTTCTTAAATGAGTGGCTCAACAATTATGCACATTTGAGGGCCATTCACAATGGAAATTTTGTGTTAACATATGAAAAGTTCAGTAATGTGGCAATATCATTCACAGTGAGAGTGCCCTACCAGAAACTTGCAATGCTTCCAGATTATTTGCAGACAGTAGGTATTTATTTAAATAAATTATATTCATATATTTTTCCTTTAAGAGAATAAAAACAGCACAACTTGCTTTAATTTCTCTTTGCATCATTTGTTACTTGAAATATAAAAATCTAAGTGCAAGCAATGTTGCATTCATCCATTCTATTTAGGAACTTCTAGAACTTTTTGCACAAAATGAGAAATTAGAACCTTGACCACTTCATACTCTGCACGAGATTTAAGCAAATCCAAATTGTTGTATTGTTTATTACTTCCCCAACATAACCTTCAGAAACTGTAAAATGAAAGAACATGTGCAAAAACAGTCTAATGTTTTGCTGAATCTTTCAATGCAATTGTGCGTTATTAGAAAACATGCAGGCTTGTATATATATTATTAATTACGAATGCTTTCCTTACAGAACAAAGGGACTAGATTTCTTATTTACATTATGCCTGTACTTATTTGTCATTGTGAACAGCCCCTAACACAATTAAGTTGTTTTAAAAAAATGCAGTAAGGCATGACTTACATTGTAAGTATTTATGTAGTGCTGTTCATTCTTCTTATCTTGTACTGCCATTGGTTTTTTAAAATTCCTATTGGAAAAAAATTGCATTCATAATCACTTGTTTTAAACAACACAACTACATATATTTTAAGTTAAAGCTAAATTATCCTGCTTTTAAATCCATGATTTTTACAAAAGGAATTCCTTGTTTACTCATTTTATGGAATTAAAAAAAGATATAAACTCAATCTATAAATGCATTATAGCATTTAATAATCCAATTACATTTAAACAAAGAGGTAAACACACAACTCTATTACCTATATACTTGAGGATCCGTCAAATCTAAAACTTGACTTCTGTAATCTGAAAGCACAAAAGGTAATACTGGGTATTGCATAAGGTCATTATATGACCGACCAGCCATCTTATTCAACTGGGTAAGGTATTCCCAATTGGTAATAAGGCCCTCTCGCCAAAGGTGCACAGCATCACTCAAATTGTCACCTGCAACACGGTTTGGAAGCTGGCACTGTGACAATTCCCAAGCAAATGCATCTCGCTCCTATATATGAGGAAGAAAGAAAAAATAATCTAAGTATAACTTTTTATACAAACATTATATCTTATAATTCAAATGTTTCTCTTACTTTGGTAACAGGACTATTCTTTAAAAAAGTTGGTTGCAAAACCAAATATTGTTTAGTTTTCTTCCTTTCATAGGAAGATAGTTAAATAGGCTAACAAGTCTTCAGGAAGTTAAATAAAACTTACACGTGGTGGAACAAGAACAGGTTAGAAAATGGCGAACGAGGTAAGCGTATTCAATGAAAACTTCGGATCAAAGAAGCAAGAAATAAAAATGTTCATAAAACTTAACGAGAAAAACAGGAACACTTTTGCCAACATAAAATTTATTAAACTATGTTTACGAAATAAAGTAACCCCCAAATTCGTCTGGAAAATAGTTAAACTTAGCAACGGAAATGTTCAACAAAAAGCAGCAGAGAAAAAAGTTTTACAACTAGAAGTCAATAAACATTACAAGCAGTTAGAAGACATAGAATTAAAACTCTACAAGTTACATTCAATTTTAATACAACTGGGAAACACGATTTGGGAAAACCTTCAAAATAATTATTTGGCAATCCTTAGTGGAAAAATGAGAGCAAAAACTTTGAAACTTAAACACAAATTGGAAAAATTAATAAATGTATCACCAAAATTTACACGAAAAAATTATACAGAAATTAAAATGCAAAATGAAAACAGAGAGGGTTCACGTACAAACGTACATTCAAACACGGCATAAAATGGCGGAACTACAAAAAATTATTTACAAAACTTTGAGAATGTGGTTAATCTTTCTGATCATGAATTCTCCAAAGAAGAAATTAATCTTTTAGATCAAGGTTTAAAAACGTGCGTCCATTTTTCTACGGAAATTGAAGATTATATAGCAGACATAAATATTTCAACACAGTGTTTACCATTATCTACACAAAATTCGGTAAAAACCCAGTGCAAAAAGATTTTAGAAGAATTAAAATACAGATCAAGTTACAAAAATAAACGAAATCTTATCCATTCTTTAAAACATAAAAACGTAGTATACACAAAGGCAGACAAAGGGAACAAAATAGTAATAATGAATAAATCAAATTACATAGAAAAAATGGAAACAATGCTAAATGATAGTAACTATGAAAAAATCAGCAAAAACCCGCTAACCACTTGTGTTCAAACCTTTGAAAAAACTATACAAAATTCAAGCATAATACCAAACAAATATGCAATTAAACCAAATAATCCAACCGTACCCAGAATCTATGGTTTACCCAAAATACACAAGCTAGACATTACCATGAGACCCATAATTAGCAGCATAGATTCACCAACTTACAAACTGGCAAAATGGCTATCTAATAAATTTTCATTTCCTAAATTTGAAAGTTTAAGCATAAGAAACAGTTATGAACTAATAGAACACATCAAAGACTTCAAATTAACAGAAGAGGACACCCTTGTCTCCTTTGACGTAGTCACTATTTCCCAGTATACCAATAGAAAAGCTCCCATCACTGATCAAAAATTGGCTCAAATCACTTGGAATGTCGTTAGAAATTGCACAATACATAGAACTCACCAAATTATGCACAGAACAAAATTTCTTCCAGTTCCAAACAAAGTATTTCCGTCAAACTTCAGGTTTAGCAATGGGCAACCCTCTCTCGCCATTCTTAGCAGATATTTACATGAGTTCATTGGAAATAAGGATCACAAAAGGTTTCCCGTGGATGTTCAAACTCTGGCAGCGATATGTGGATGACATATTTGCAATAGTTCCAAAAAGACACATCAGTGACGCATTAAAACTTCTGAACATACAGGACAAAAGTATAAATTTCACAGTGGAAGTAGAAAAAGATAATAAATTACCATTTTTAGATCTAAAATTAATCAAAAACAAGGATAGAATAAATTTCGGTATTCACAGAAAACCAACACAGACAGACAACTACATAAAAGCTAATAGTTACAATCCAAGAAGCCACAAACAAGCAATTTTCAATAGTTTAACACATAGATTGGTGAACATCCCTCTTTCAGCAGAAGAATATAAAACAGAATATTACAAAATAATTGAAATAGCACAAAAAAAGGCTTTCCCAAAGAATTAGTAGATAAAAAGGTAAAACAAGCAGAAAAGAAAAAATTATTAAAAGTAACTACAACTCTCACAGCAGCAAAAACAAAAATGATATTAAAAAAATTCACATATCATCCATAGGCCTTTGCTAAATTTAAAAAAGTGTTCAAGGAATACAACATTCAGCTAGCAGCAGTAAACCATTACTCCATAAAAAACGTACTACTTTCAAACATCAAAGATGCTATTCCACCTAACAAAAAATCTGGCATATACCAAATTGAATGCAGTGATTGTAATGAAATATACATAGAAAAAACCAAAAGAAATTTAGAAATTAGATCCAAGGAACACGTTAGAAACATTAAGAGTAAACAATTAGAAAAATCAGCGGTTGCATTTCACTTTTGGACAAAAAATCATGACATAAAGCTAGAACCGAAACTTCTCAAACACATAACTGGAAAACAAGAACTGTCCACATGGGAACAAATCTTTATTTTAAAAAATAGAAACCGAGTATTTAATTTCGACATTCCTCAGAGAGACATTTTCAGTAAGTTCATTGAACCGCCACCAGAAGAAACACCAGAAGAAGCATCACCATCTGCACCATGAAACACCATGGAAACCCAGTTATTGTCCGGTTGATAATGGAGGAAAGTTAACCTTCGAGACGCGTCCCGGAAAAATATGTTGTAAGTGTTGTTCAGTGTTATTAATTAACTCACCTTTTAAATTAAATTGTTTAGTTTTCTTAAACTCCGATGTTTTTTTTCTTTTCAACCTGATGCATTTATTATTATTGTTTAGTAATAATAATAATAATAATAATAATAATAATAATAATAATAGTAATAATAATAATAATAATAATAATAATAATAATAATAATAATAATAATAATAATAATAATAATAATAATAATAATAATAATAATTTAATTATTTATTTATTTACTTTAAATTAATACATACTTGAATATGACAGACATTCAGCCCAGACTCTTAGCCTGTCATATCCACCCAACATAATTTCTTACACATACATTTTGCTTCTCTATAGCTATTTAACACATTATAACTAACAAAATTTTTAATTCTGTTCTCTTTGTACAGACCAACTCCATTTTTTCTTAACTCTACTTAAAAACTGACCTAAGTTTCTAAAGTAAGAACAAATTAGAAACTAAAAACTTCACTTATCTTAGTAATGTTGATAGTTGTTTTTAGTTTCTAATTTGTTCTTACTTTAGAATCTTGTTGCTTCACTGTTAATAGCTTCAATTTTTCCTTAATTTAACTGACCTAAGTTCTTGACCTCCTTTCCACAAATCCTTTTAAATGCTGTTCTCCTATCTTCCTTTTCCCATTTTTGCCCCAGAAATTCTTTCCTCCATACGTCCGTTCCTTGGCACTCAAAGACTATGTGCTCCAGATCTTCCTTCTCCCCGCAAATAGGGCACTGACTCTGAGGGATACCCTTTCTTAGTCCTCTCAACCTCCAAACACCAGTTCTTAGCCATGCTATTGCCTCCCTTTGTTCATTGTTTACCTCATAAACATATGTTTCCCTCTCCCATGTTTCCTTCATTGATTTGTAATCTATCAGGGACCTTTTTTCCATTACACCACCAAACAGTTTTTGGAGTTCTATGTCTTCAAACCTCTTTCTTATTATTTTCCAGAATTTGTTATGATTATTCTCCCCTCTCCTCCAGTAGTCCCCCATACCATTTACTTCTACGTTCTTTCGAATACTACTCATCCATCCAGATTCCCTAAGACTCTTTTCCTGGTATTCTATGCACTGCCTTAACAAATTATTTTTATTAAATTCAAAATCCTGTACCAAAATTTCAGAGCTCTTTCTATAATCATGCCCTTCCTTGACACCCTTCCCATCTCCATCTGCACTACTTCTCTTGCCACCGCACTTGGAAGACCCAACACTTCCCTGCAAAACATCCTATGAACTGTATCTGTGGTTTCCTCCCCCTCATTCAGTGCCCATATTTCTATACCATAGAGCATTTTTGGTTCCACCACCATATTATAAATTTTTTTTCAACCATTTGACCCCAATATTCGGTACTCTGTACTTACAACTTATTATTGCTGACATAGCTCCTTTCCCCTTTGTCAGTGCTAATTTTTTGTTTTACCCACCCCCCACTCCCATCTAATTTTACTCCTAAATGGATACATTCTCGTACTACTTTATACTCCTTATTCCCCTTTTCCCACTTTTCATATTTACTCAATTTTGCTCCCTTGTTAAATACCATTATTTGTGTTTTCTCCTGATTTATAGTTAGGTTCCATTCATCGCAGTATTTATCTACCGCCTGCAGCACTTGCTTCAGATCATTTACTGTAATTGATCCTACTACCCGATCATCAGCATATATACAGTTATTATAGTTCATCACATATTTTCATCTTCTAAAAGACATTAATTTTTCTGCAAACTAAAGGTTTTTTGGTAATATTCTTTTAAAAAGTTGGTCTTCTGAAATGCAAAACTAAATATTGTTTAGTTTTCTTAACATCAGAGGTTTTTTCTTTTTAAGCTGATACATTTATTATAGTTCATCACATATTTTCATCTTCTTTTCATCAAGCAGTAATTCTCTCAGACTCCAGGGTGGCAATTATAGCAATTACTTCCAAGTTGTCACCAAAAAACCAAACAATTATAGAATGTTGGAAAATCCTTACCCATCTAATCGCACTTCAAAAACACCTAGTCTTCCAATGGATACCAGCTCACTGTGGACTGAGTGGTAATGAGAAAGCTGATTTTCTTGCAAAAAAGGGTACCAACAGTGTACAAAAATCTATAGTTAATATACCATTTTATGCAGCTAAAAGATTAGTCAACTCTGAATTCAAAAAAATTATTGCAAAATATTACTATGAAAATCAAAAAATAAAAGATGGGAACTACCAAACATTCACACAGTAATACCCGAGTATCCTCGAAAAACAGCAGTTGCAACCTTCAGGTTGATTACAGGACATGATTGTCTGGCAAAACATTTAAACTGAATTGGGATATATTCTTCACCACTCTGTCCTCTATGTGATCGGCAAGAGGAAATGGACCGAGACCACCTTCAAATATGCCCGGCCAGTTCTAGTGCCCCATCCATCGGTGAAAAATATTGGAGAGCAAGAGGATTAATGACTTCATTGTCAGAAATCCAGCATTAGTTAATAACATATTTTCATCTTCTAAAAGACTAATTTTTCTGCAAAATAAGGGTTTGTAATAGAATGTCAGTAAACTGATTTTAAATTATCAGTGCAATGAATGGGACTACCTCTGTAGTGCAGTTGGTAAAGTGCTTGCCTTGGCGCAGAGGACCTGGGTTCGACCCCCGGTACCAGCATGGGGATTTTACCCCCACTGGAGGTCTGGCACAGGATGCACTCAGACTTGTTAGGTCCCAGAGGGGCCAACTGAGGAGCTACTTGATGGAGAAGTAGCAACCCCAGGTCAAGAAGGGCACATAAGTGGCCGGGAGGCCTCAGGACACTGACCATGTACCACCGTCCAGTACTGCACCCCAGCAATGACGCCTGTTGGCCTTTAATGGGCTGTTGCGCTGGTGTTTAGTTTAATTTTAGTTTAGTGCAATGAATAGAATTTGAAGACAAATGGAGGAAAATGCAGTTTTTTTATGATGCTATAATCCCAGAACCAATTAATTTAAGTGAAAATTCTTATGGGAATGATAATATAACATTCAAGTGTATACATATCAAATCATAATTTAGTATTTTCACAGAGAGTATAGCATGCACACTTTATTTACTAACTGCTAAGAGCCTCTCTAATATTTTCGCACTTACAGTATTTAATTGGTGGCAGTACCAATGCTGCTTTATGAATCAAAGTTTTAGATTATGACAAAAAAAGAGGAAAGGAGAATTGAACTAGCAGAAATTAAATTTTTGAGATCTGTTGCTGGTATAGCTTACTATATATAAAAAGAAGAGAGGATATCAGGAGGGAATTAAACATATTTAAATTAATAGATAGAATAAAACAAGATAGAAATAATTGGAAACAACACATACAAAGAATGAATGACAATTGCATACCAAAACTGATTATGAATTATACCCCTAGCCAACTGCCAAGCCTTACTGCCCACTACAGGCATTATGTGTGGGTGCAGAACTGGAGTGTGAGACGTGATCAGTGATCTGAGCCCTCCCGGCCAATTATATAGCCTTTCCAACCTGGGGTCGCTACTTCTTTATGAAGCAGCTCTTCAATTGGTCCCTTAGGGACCAAACGAGGCTGAGTGCACCCTGTTCCAGACCTCCCAGTGGGGGAAAAATCCCCATGTCAGTACTGGGGATTGAACCACAGACCACAGAGGGGATGTTAGAGGAGGGGGGAATGTTGGTATGGGCTCAACAGGGTTAAAAAAAATTACACCAGAACAAGATATAATATGAGGCTTAATCCATGAAGCTGATGATATCCACTTAACTACCAGCATTATAAGATTTACTTATTCATTATTTGAAGAAAATAACGAGAAACTAAGGTTAAAATAAGAGCAAATTCTATTCAGAAAAAGTAATGTTTCATTGAACAATTTGTGATACATAAATTATTTTTGCCCTAGCTGTTGTAACACAATCAGACAATAAATTCTAAACTTTGCTATCAGTAATCATCAGTGACATAAAAACTATTAAATGATACATAAGCTGTACAATATAGCTCACCTTTACGGACTCAAATGCCACTAGGTAAGTTTTGCCATTAAGTAGGAAGATTTCCAATGCTCGTTCTTGAAGCTGGAAACGTCTATTATGAATTTCCTTGACATTTTCAAAAGGCCACGCTGTGGATGATACATCCAAACTGCCTGCAGTTAGCTGTCAAATTAAATTACATAATTATAAACATGATATATCTATGATGATACATAACTTTCCTGCATTGGAGGAAATTTAGGGCCACAATTGTCTTACATAGGGAACTAACAGGAGAGCAAACAATCCTCTGAACGGGCTGTACTGTGTTTTCCCACTGGGCATGTGGAAACATAACACAGTGCTGCAGTAAACAAGGTCATGCTGCTGATATGGCTTTGCTCTGCAGTATTAAGTTGACGGTGATGTGATGTAATTCAGTTATTACAAGCGACTTATTTTATCCTGTACTTAGACACAAAGTGTATTATGGCTCAGTATATGTTTTCTACTGCACAGCATGTATTTATTTATGATTTATTTGTGTGTGTTAACTCAACTTGCCAAGTGAAAGTACAATTTGCAGAAAGATTTCCAGGTGGTAAAAGTTTCAGGCTGTACAACAATCTATAAATACAATAAATTTCATGCCATAGGAAGTATTCAGGCTAAGAAATTTAAAAGATGGCGTACGGTTCTTACTGAAGAAACAGGAATGTTTATAAAGAGAGAGGCTTCCAGGTTTAAGTGATAGACGAATTATGTGATGATAAAGTAATATAGATAATAGCAATTGCTATTGTTCTCTTCTATATTAGAGAGCAAGAGGATTAATGACTTCATTGTCAGAGATCCAGCATTAGCTAACAACACAATAGCAATTGATCTTCTGGAGAAAGCTGATAAGGTCGCTATAGGCATTGTTTATAACCCACCAAGTGTGTCTGAATTTTATAATCATAAACTGTTCTTTAAAATGAGTCAGGTTTTGGAGGTGCTACATAATAGTCATCCAAGGATAAAAATAAAGAAATGGGGGAGGAATAATAAAGAGGTTAATAAGATTAAGATAATGAAGCTAAGTAAGGTGATAAAGCTATTAGGGGAATTTATGGCAAGAATAAGAGAAACATGTATAGGAAACTGAGTAGAAATAATGTGGAACAGAGTGGGCCCAACCATATATAAATAACCACGGAGTTAAGAGTTAAAATGTATGGTGGGTCAAAGAATAAAATTAGCAACTCACGAGGTAGGAAAAATATAAAATTGAAAGTAAGGATATTATACATATGTTTTTGATGTATTTATTTTGTTATAAGTTGGTTTAATTGTATTGTTTTGAGCATAAATAAATCATTCATTCATACTGAAAAAACATTAGACGACATTGGCTATCATTTGGATAATTCCGCTGAAAAATGGCTTAAGTGTCATTCACAACAGGTAGGCTTTCTTATGGCTCTGAGCGAACAGCCACTAAATTGCTAAAGTTAAAACCATATAAAATAGCTATGGCACATGCTCTTCAAACAGGAGACCCTGTAATTAGGTGCACATTTTATTAGTGAACTTTCAATAGTGTATAAATTTGCAAAATGGGCTCACATTTAATATTTTTCACGGCTGAGGCTTGGTTCCACCTTCATGGATATGTGTGTACACAATATAATAGTTATTGGAGCTCTGAGAAATCTAATATTGTTCATAAAGTATCCCTTCATGATGAAAAAATTGGTGTATGGTGTGCCATTGGTGGAGGATTGAGTTATAGGCCCAATTTTCTCTGAGTCAACAGTTAACGCCCGTACATATGTGAATACAACTTTATCCCTCTTTTTCAGAAAATTGACAGGGAGTTTGATTTTAGATTGGAGGCCTCGGATGAAGAAGGCTCCAGCCCACTTTGGGCTGTAGCGCCATTGGACGAAGGAGAAGGAGGAGGTGAAGGAGTAGTTTGATTTTGCCTTTTTTCAACAAGACTCTGCAACAGCTCAAATGGCCAATGTTTTGATAAGAACAACTGAAAGTATGTTTCAGGGCAAAACTATTAGTAGAGATTTGTGCCTCCTCGATTCCCCGACTTAACCCCCATTGACTTCTATCTCTGGGGTAACTTAGAACATAAAGTGTACAAGACAAACACACAGATCCTGGAAGAATTAAAACAAAATATGCACCAGGAAATTGCCAGCATTTTTCAGTGTGAGCTATGGTGAGTGATGGATAGTTCCCTAAAGAGGTGCCAAAAATGTATGGGCAATGATGGTGGCCAGTTTCACCAATCTCTTTTCATAAAGTTGGTAAGTAAAGCCTTTAAAAGCAGTTTTAAAAAATATTGCATGGTTTCATCCACACCTTTCTTTATATAATAGTGGCAGACAGCAATGAGCATTGAGATGTGGAAAGGCAAAACACTGCGCTGCCAGTTTAATGGTTTTTTGCTCTCCCTGTAGCTTATTTGATATTGTTTTGGCAGCTGATGTATAGTTTGGCAGGAAAAAAATTAATACCTAGTTTATCTTTCACATGTCCATGAACTCATTCTCTGGCTACAAACATAAATAAATAGTACAAGAGAAAGGATGCCCTACACCATGGTTGTTTTCATTCACACCAAACTGTTCAATGACATATTCACTGTGCTAATTCAAAAATCCTTATATTAATCAATGAAATCAAATTTAGAACCAAGCAGATGTTTACCTCTGTAAGATCAGTTTCCAACATGCTATCATCAGCTACAAAATACAGGCAACTTTCTCCAATGAGTAACTCTCCTGGTACCTCATTAGCTGGAGTAATGACTTTAGCAGTACACATGTGCTGTATTTTCTCATTAGTGTTGAGACGTTCTATCAACACTGATGATGTGGAAGACTTACGATCTTCTTCAAAAAGGTATGATAATGGGTCTGGATTCTTCACTGCATCTGTGCCAACAACATGCACTCATTTTTTAACTTTTTCATCATTTGGATCTCTATCTTGAGCAATTTAGATGATCCAACTAAAATTAACCTTGAGTTTTGGTCAAGGAAGCTTAGTGTTATAATTTTATTATAATTAAATATTTTATTTAAGCAATGAACTTTATTTCCTGCCAAAAATAAGTATGATCTGGGTAAGAATTTCAGACATGGTTTTACTTCAATAAATGTTAATTTAAAAATGCAAATTCTGAAGAATTATTAAACCTACTCAATCACAAGATAAGTAACACAAATAATACAAGTTACTTACTGTAAAAAATTAATATACAAGAAGTTCTTACCATATTTCCTTTGCGCTGCAGTCATCAAGTATTTTCGAGCAATCCCCAAATGACATCTCTGCAACCTATTTCTGACTCTTGCAGGGCCTTCAGTTGCATCAAGTTGCCACGATCTAAAATTATCATTCTATCAATTGCATATATCTGCTAGTGATTAGCTCCTTGAAATTCAATGCTAAATTAGCAGTTGCTTGTAGTATCAACAATAAATAAGTAAATAAATAAATAAACAAACAAACAAACAAACAACTAACTCTATTAGTACATCAGCCCTAAAGGGCCTGGGCTGACCAACCCATCTTCTGATCTCTTGCTCACATGTACATGGCAAAGATGGATGATCATTCAGCTGTGGGTAAAATATGATGTGGTCAGGGCCATGCTTTTTCCAGTTGTATGACCTATCATAGTTTCTCAAACTGAGTGAACAACAGTCCTACACATGGGCCAAAACATCTATATCCTCCACGGGTGAGCTGGAATACAGATGCATTTTGTGGCTGGGAATTGGAATACGGTAGAGCCGTGATTATCTGAGACTCGATTAACTGAGTACTCCTATTTAACTGAGGTCCCATTTTATGAAGTGTGCCATGCAAAGTATTTTGTATGTAGTGCAAATATAGAAATGATGCACAAAGAAATCCAGGGGCAGGAGGATGAACTGAAGATGCTGAAACGGAGAATGAGAAAATCAGCTGCAGTAAAGGATGCAAAGTGATAGACAAGACCATGAGTACCTAGAGGAACAGTCAGAGACAACTTAAACAGACCTTCTACTGCTACAATGATTGTGTGAAATGGTAGCAAAGAAGCAAGTGAGTTCCGTTAAGTAGAAAACACTTATGGACTTCTTGAAGAAATAACTTATTTTTTTAAATTGGAACATGTACATACTATATGTATGTACTGTAGATCCTTTTTTTTTTTTTTTCCCATTTTGTATTTTTATTTGTATATACATAATTTTTTCAATTGGTAATACAGTAGATGTCTTTTTTCTCATCTTTGATCACGTTTTCATTCATTACACCAGTTTACCATGTTTCCCTCTTGATTTTTGACAAAGTCTGTGTTATCTGAGTTTTGATTATCTGATATACTTATTATTTATTTATGCCAACAAACTTATTGTCGGTGTTTTTAAACACACAAGCCGTGTGTGGGCAAAGTTTAAGAGACTACAGACCTTCCGCTTGCCGGGCAGACGCTCTAACCACTGAGCTATTGTGACAAACTGCCAGAATGGCATTAAATTCTCAAGCCAGTTCGTATTTCTCCTGGTAAACCACAAAGGCAGTCTCACATCAGAAACAATTACCCCAATGGTGACTTACTATTGTAAGTACTTTATATCCCAGGATTAAGGAAGGTCTGTAGTTCAAATCCCAATTGTGGCATTGAATTTTTAAGTTCCAGTTCTACCTCTTAAAATCTGATATACTGTTGGTCCTCCTTACCTCGGATAATCAAAGCTCTATGGTACTCTGTTCCAACCCACTACATGATGGTGGAAAACTTGTAAAAGTCATCTTCAAATTGAAAGGGAATGCTAGTGACACACTACATGCAAAAACAATCTTCAAATGTTTAAATAAGCATGCAGGAATAAATTCAAGATTTTGAAAATAAGTAACAAGATCCTGCAAAGGAAAAGATCATGATATTTATGCACAAATAACATTAAATACAACTACTCCTTGACTGCCAGCTACGTCTGGCAATTCACATATACATCCTTTGGCAGCAATTATAATTATCAGCAAAACACCTGTAATAACTAACATGTTTGGCCAAGCCTGACACTACAGAACTGACTTTGCTCTGGGATATTAAAACAGAAGAGGAAACAGTGCATATTTGAAGACTATTTCATTACGAATTATGGGCCTTTAATTTTCAAAGCATTGCTTAAATAATACTCTCAAGACTAACACAAAGGACAAAGTTCTGGTGAGAAAAATTTCTGGTACAATTAATGTAAAGATTGCAAAAAAATTACATGGCGAAGACAAAGAGGAACATTGATACAAGGTTTAAAGAACACATAAGAAATGTGAAATATAAACAAATGAAAAAAATCAGCAGTTACAGAGCATTTCTAATTGAGTCAAAAATCAATGAAAGCAGTAATAGGGTGCAAGAATTGATGATACGTTTCGAATTTGAACATCAGGTTTGAGTGAAAATAAGCTAGGTTTCAAAAGATTAAGTTAAAAATGTCTAAATATGTAATTTTAAGCAAAGAAAACAAATGGAATAGCTCTTTAGCAAAGTTTGACATTACTCTTACCTAGGATATGAGTCTGGAAAGAACCACACAGCTTTTTCATGAGTCAACTGCTGTATAATTTTTTGCCATCTTATTCGTATCTGCACATTCTCACTATACGATTGCTTCATATGTTCCATAAACACTTTTCGCTCACTATTCTGGGCATCCACCACAGTTCTGGTTATGCTCATTGCAGCTTCTGCTACAGTTTTCATTAATCCTTCAAATTTGTATACACTCCTGTAAGAGAAAATTTATAGGAGTTCAAAGTGTTACAGCATTATCATGATTTTTGTAACAAACATTTTCAAAAATAATGTATCCATTTATTACCCCTGATTACTTATTTTGTGAAATCTGAAACATACGAAATGTACAATACTTACAACGAGGAAACATTAGATTAAAATCTAAGAGCAAAAAGAATGCAGTAGGAAAATGGCTGTTTTTTTCTATAACCAGCGCAGCTATTATAAATTTGAATTAGTACTAACTGTGGCATATTAGCAAACCAGCCATAATTACTTATGGCCAAAGAATAAACTGTGTTAGAGCAGACTTTTCTTAGTCATGTAATTGAATCTTTGTTCATGTACTGCCTAGGACATATCATCGTCATCATTGTCCCCATCCTCTTCATTCTTCTTCTTGTTCTTCTTTTTCTTCTTCTAATAATAATAACAACAACAACAATAATAAATTATTGACCGCCTCCGTAGCGCAGTTAGTAGCGTGCTTGCCTCTGGCGCAGAGGACCTGGGTACGAACCCGGGAGGTCTGGCACGGGGTGCACTCAGCCTCGTTAGTCCTGGGGGACCAATTGAGGAGCTACTTGATGGGAAAGTAGCGGCCCCAGGTCATGAAGACCGCATAACTGGCCGGGAGGGATCGGGGCGCAGACCATGTCCCACCCTCCAGTTCTGCACCTCACCAATGACGCCTGTAGTAGGCAGAGGTGGGGGAAGCAGCGGCTGGGTGGTAGGCCTTGGTCCTTCCTGGGCTGTTGTGCCGGAGTTTAGTTTAGTTTATTATTATTATTATTACTATCATCATCATTATTATGTTGTTGTTTTCTAGTGTCTTGCATCTGGCAATGAAGCCATTAGCATTCGTGCTTTCCAATACTTTTGAACTGTAGTTTCTTCTGATCTTAATGCTTCACAGGTCTTCAAGTGGTCTTCGTTCATTTCTGCTGGATCGTTACACAGGACACATATTGGTGAAGCTGAGATACCTACTACTATCATTCAAATTGCGTAAGTTTTACTGACTAGTGTCATTAAATAGAAAATGATTATTTGGGCTTGTGGGCTGTGGTCTAGTGGTAAATCTAATTCCAGATATTTCGTTCGAAGCTGCGTCGAACATCCTCAGTGGTGTGACCTTAGTACTCTGTTAGTCTCGGCAACATCTAATGCAGAACCTTTTCTATTAATTTAATAGAATAAATTAATAATTTTCTATTATTATTATTATTATTATTATTATTATTATTATTATTATTATTATTATTATTATTATTATTATTATTATTGTTGTTGTTGTTGTTGTTGTTGTTACATATTTTTGTATACAGTTTAACTTAACCCCTTCACTCTTGTGAATGGAATGTCTTGTCAACTTACACTGTCTTCCATTTGTAAGGACAGAAAGGTTCCTCAAATTCTGAATGCATCTGAATACCTGTTCTAAATTACTGCATTTAGAGAACAGTTTATTAATATATCAAGTACTTCTCCAAACAATACAATTCAATACAATTATTATACATTTTCGGAACAAATTTACTATGTTGTTTATAGATGCAATCTCTCATAGAGTTAATATTTTATGTAATTTTATGATTTATTTTTTATACTAAACATTTCTTCATGTGGTTAATATACCAGTCCACATTACTGATTTTCTGCATTATGATATTCGCATGTGCATACTTTGCCTCAAAATTAGTTAAACATGGATGCTATGTATATGATAAATTTTGTACTATGGCATGAACTGTCACAATTAACTTTCTTTTTAGAAGGCAAGCAAAACTGAAGAAGAGCTGATTATATGACTGAATAATTAAGATACATGTCCTTGTTTTCATTATTAATAAAATGATGACTAAAATGTTAATCATTAATTTATAGAGAGTGTACATTTGTAGAAGTTTTATACTGCTGCTATACAGCCACAAGTTCTAAGACTGAAAAGTATTATTCATGCATAAATATGCTGTTAAATTAGGACCTTTCTGCATAACAGTTTTGAAAAAATGTTTGCCAGTAAGTATAAAAGTTTTTCGGTTCTTAATGTTTTCCACATTTGCTTTATTCTTTTTCATGCATTTGAGAATAGAAAATTGAGTAACTTGGTTAAATGGAGTTCAGAATTTAATCTTACCTATTCATGGCACCTTCGTTCTGCTTCTCATACATTTGGCGCTGTTTATCCATATCACACATAAGCAATTTCACCTCATCTTCCCACAAATCCCCTGCATTGAGGTTAACCGTACCCCAGGACTGGAGCTGGAGGCAAAAATCCTGGCATATTCGTAAATCCGTTCCAGACATATGCCCTGCCTCTCTATTTACCAGGTCCCATAAGAATACAGTAAACTTCTGCTGATTCTACAGAAAACATTTTGAAGAACATAATTATGTATCTGAAGATCCACAAGTGCTGACAACAGATTAATAGTAACAGCAACAAAGTTGAATTATAACTTTACTTAAAACAATGATGTACAGGCCCTCGGGTCCCTGTGCTTATATAACCTCAAAAGACACCAGATATCTACTGTGCCTAATGTGGGAAATGAACTATTATATTTTTCTGAGTATATGACAACATTCTCCTCCCTAAAATTACACAATTGAATATTACAGGTCATTTTGCATTTGTAATACATGGTTTTCAAATACTGCATGGAAATGAATAAACTTCATACTTCACAGGCAAGGTTTGAAAGGAATGAGATGCACAGAAATGCTCAAAGTTGTCACCAAGATCACAGCATATCTGCTATTTCTGTGCATTATATGAATTTCACATCTAAATTAGGCACTTCACCATGAAGCTGGCAAATTTTAGATAATATTTGGCACATTAGTGCTCCCATTGATGCAAAGGTTTTATTTATGCAGTAAAATAGAAACTATAGGATTTTCTTTTCTAATCAGTGCCGTAGAAGATGATGCCTGTGCAGAAAGAGATATTCCAGTGTGCTCCCTTCTTTCCTTTCCTCCCTTCTCAGTCTGCTTCATACATGTCTGCATTAATGCAACTGCATCACATTAAATGTTATATGAGTATAATTCTTATACTGGTTGTCAAGTATCTTAAAAAAGGTCTCACATGTCTATCATTGACCCTTCTGATTCTGATAACTTCAAATGATTGCAGAAGTAGAAGAAAAGGAATCAATCTCAACTGTATAGTACAAGCTAAATAAAAAACTCTAACGGACACTTAAATTGTCACTGCACAACCAAGACAATTTGAAAACTGAAAGTAATTTTAATGCTGGCGTTATTCATCAGTTTTGGGCAACATGTACAATATTGTTTTAAACTGAATTTTAAAAAATTCACTTATTGTGCAAATTTTTAAATAACATGCTAAAGTCAAACTCTTGTACCTATCTGGTTAACTATGGTAAGCAAAAGTAATTTATAGTAACTAATAACAATACTGGATGAATTGGCAAAGAAATAACAACTGCAGGCCAGTGTAGCCACAAAAGTTTCATATCTTTTACTATAATATTATGCAATGTAAATTTTACAAGTGGTAAATTGGTACAATGCTTCTATTATGTTTACTCTGTGTAACAGCTCTTTATATTGCAAATTTCATAAATAATTGATACTTAAACTACAGATAGCTCAGAGATTATAGTCATAAGAAAATGTTACTACTGTGCTAAAGGACCATGGAGAATCAATAGAAGACTCAAACTAAAACTATGAGGCATACTGGAACAGATCAACTATTTAAAATGCAGGTATACTTTACATGTTAGGAAGAAGCAGGATTGTTCATTATTTGACTGAAATTTCTCTCGGACAGACAATGAAACATTGAAACTATAATATGTTAACTGAGGATGCTAGTTAGCAACAGTGTAACTAAGCAAACATGTAATGAGAGAAAATGTCTAACCAAATGTTTTGTTATGCTACACTACTGACCAATGATAGCCAATTTATTTGACTGCAGTACCCATTGTCAGCCAAGGAATGATATACTGAGGTAAGCATGTATAATTCAATTTTCATGATTGCAAGAGTTCTGAATATGAATGTTTTTGCACCGAAATAACAATTTCACTCAGAGTAAAATGTATCTATTTTGCTCACTCCATAAATAGCATATTATCAGATTATTTGCAACATATGGGCAACATCTTACCTGGAATATGTTGATAAGCTTGAACTGTGAGGGGACATGTAAAAAGGTACAAGTTATTGTATTTTACAACATTGTAAAAATAAAATTAATACACTTACAGTGGTTTAATTCAGCAACATACAGTTAAGCTGGAAAAACATATGTAGATGTGCTTTCCATCTTCACAGTATATTGTTAGAAATGTTATGATCTCCCTAAGAAGGTATTAAACTTCAAAATCTTGTGCATCTAAGCCTAAAGATCATTAAATGTATACAGGTTTTTGAAACCCAATTTTACCTGAGCATGAGTATTTAACAGAGCAGAGATAAGTTCCTTGCAGCGAGGTTCAGACCTCAGTGTATGTATAGTAAATGTACGCAGTTTAACTGGCTGGAAAGGAGCTAGAAGCCACACAAGAAGATGTGCAGTCTGAACCCTCAAAGTTTCTCTAGCTGCCCACATCACTGCACTCCAAGCACTGCGCTGTCCACCACTGCGTTTCTCCTGCACTGAGCTTAAACCCTGTAGCATTGTGGCAAACAGTCGTCGAGCATAATTCTGCTCTACACCACATCCTAAGAAGCTGCCTTCGCTTGGTTCTGCAACAATTTATTAAAAATAATTTCACATGTTTTTGTTATATGCTCAAACAAATCTAATCAGTATGGTGCAAATACCATAGCTACAAAATTAGTAAAACCAATTTATATGTTTCTCATAATAAGCAAAAATTCTGATGATTTGCAACAATAGAGTCCATCTGTTTGAGTTTTACACAGTACATTTTTACTTGTTTTACCCATTTATACAGGGTGAGTCAGAGTAACACTGAATAATTTTAAGATATGCTAGAGAGCACTGACATTTTTGAAACAACATATTGGATTAGATGAAATTTTGCCAAACAGATTGCTGTGCATTTTTACTACAAGTCATTATGAGAGTTTTGAAATAAGAATAGCTGTGTAACTTTAGTTTTAAAAAATACAATACAAAACTCTCTTTTAAATCTTCATTTAATTACACAACTCAACAAAGTTTTGGGAACTGGAAAGGGAAGTAATGATTTTTATTACAATAATGCATGGATTGCATTGCTGAAAACAGAATGTTTCTATCACATCAGGGAAAAAAGTTATCGCTGTTTATGTTTTTTGCTGTATGGTAATCTTGCCCTGTCTGCACCTGCATGCATATGGACTTGCGTAAACTTATCTACTAGAACTGCTGACCTTATGTGAAGCAGATGACTGGAGCTGTGCTTATAGAGCTTATTTCGAAATAGGAATCAAGATATTTTAGAAGACGGTTCATTCTGTGTTTGCTGTGATGGAATCGACTTGATATCAAAACTAAACGTTGTATTCAAGATGCTCTCGGGCTTCGAGCCAGGTGTAGTGATGAAAAGACATCGACGTTTCGGGAGTGTACATCTCTTCCATCTTCAGGAAGATGTACACTCCCGAAACGTCGATGTCTTTTCATCACTACACCTGGCTCGAAGCCCGAGAGCATCTTGAATATGTTCGTCACCAGGAAAGCTTCAAATCATATTTTACTAAACATTGTGTACAATTCTAAAGTAAGAACAAATTAGAAACTAAAAACTTACCATCCATGGGCTAATAAAACATTTACAAGGATTTTTAAAGAATATGGAATAAATTTGGTCCCTCAAAATAAATTTAATATCCAAAATTTACTTAATTTTTCAAAAAAAGATAAAATACCAAATTATAAAAAATCTGGCATTTATCAATTTAGCTGTTTAGATTGTGATAAAGTTTATATTGGTAAAACTAAACGTCATCTAGAAACCAGAATAAAAGAACATTTTAGAAATATTAAATATAAACAAACTGATAAATCAGCTGTGGCAGATCATTTTTGGTCATTTAATCATGAAATTAATCCAGAAGTTAAATTATTAAAGCAATTAAGTAATCCTATAGATTTAATGGTTTGGGAAAAAATTTTTATTTTAAAAAACAGGAACCGTGTCATGAACTTCAAATTACCATCTATAGATTGTATTTATAAATTTTTGTTTTCAGAGATTGGTAAATAAAAATTGAATATCAGTATTTGTTTTTCAGGAAAAAATAAAAAATTGTAGCTTGGTAACAAATTTGTTTATATGGCTTTGAGAATGAGTTGGACACAGCTTGAAACCCAGGGTCAGCAAAAAATAACAGCATTACTAAGATAAGTGAAGTTTTTAGTTTCTAATTTGTTCTTACTTTAGAATCTTGTTGCTTCACTGTTAATAGCTTCAATTTTTCCTTATTGTGTACAATATTGAAGATTGGCATTTATTCATTGATTCCTCCAAAGTTAGTTTGAAGGGCTGTACCACTTTACAAAGGCAATGAACTGCCATCTGTTCCTGTGGCACATGCAGTTGGTATGAAAGAAACACATGAAAGTATGTTATTGATTCTAGAAATAATTAAATACACAGAACATTACTGGCGTATTTGTGATGATTCAAAAGTTACTGGACTTCTCCTAGGATTGCAGAGTGGATTCACAAAATTCTGTTGTTCCCTGTGCCTGTGGTATAGTCGAGCTACTGAACAACACTGCATAGTCAAAGAATGCCCCAAGAGAAAGAAATTCGAACCAAGGAAGCAAAATATAAAATACAAGCTATTGCTGAACCTTTTAAATGTGTATCTTCCACCTTTACATGCAAAATTGGGGCTCATGAAAACTTTGTGAAGGGAATGGACAAAACAGGGGAAGGTTTCAAATACCTGACAGAACTGTTTTCCAGTATAAATGCAGTCAAAATAAAAGAAGGAATTTTCATTGGTCCACAGATAAGACAACTGCTTAAGAATTCATAATTTGATGCTAAGCTGAATCCCGCTGAACTTGTTGCATGGTTGTCATTCAAAGAAGTGGTGAACAGATTTCTAGATAACTAAAAAGTACACAAAAGTACTTATCAATGAATCTTTTAAATAACTGCAGAAACTTAGGATGTAGGATGTCATTGAAAATGCATTTTTTACATTCATACTTCTTACTTGAGAATTTGGCTGCAGTTAGCCATGAGCAACAGGAACAGTTTCACCAAGCTATACTACTAATGGAACTTAGATATCAAGGTAGATGGGATCCCTCCATGGTGAGCAACTATGGTTAATTTCTTCAGCAGGAAGATTTATCTTCACATAAAAGAAAATTCCACAGAAAAAGCTTCCCAACTGCTTTAGGATTTGCAGTCTAGAGGGAATTCATCAGGACCTGCCTCACTAATGTGCCACTATTTCAGAATATATGAGATATAAAGATCTAATATTTTTAAAGGATGTTTATGCATTCTTTCTGAATATGCTACTTTGCTTTAATGATAATTTAATAAAATAAAAAAAGTTGATTTTCTTAATGAAACTCTTAAATTTAAAAAAAAAAAAAAAAAATTTGACATTTTATTTTTTTTTAAAATTACGCACTACAGGAAACTTAATAAAAACAATTTTACATAATCACTGTATTATCTGAATTGTATGATATAAATTTTATGCTCATAGGTCTAGGTGTAGTATTATCTGCACTAATATAGCATTAGTGAGATAAGGATTGACGACATCCTTTAATAAGAAAGGCTATCATAACAAATGAACAGAAAAGGATGACAGATTTGAAATCAGTATGGCCAATTTACTATAAATCAGGTCCTTCCAAATCAGTATCTCAAAATTTTAAAAAATTTTTGGAGTTGTGTTATTGACACCAAATCTATGTGCTCTAAAGGAGGTCAAACCTTATAGCTGATCTGCAATGCATGTTATTGCCAATAACATATGCAAATGCTACCACTGTTCAAATGTTCTCTACCGCTAAAAGGCTTCAAACATAGTTAAAATAAGAATAAAACAAGAATTAAACAAGTGCATAAATTATTATTTATTTATGCCAACAAACTTACTGTTGGTGTTTTTAAACACACAAGCCGTGTGTGGGCAAAGTTTGAGAGGTGGAACTGGGATTTGAACCACAGACTTTCCGCTTACCGGGCGGCTGCTCTACCACTGAGCTATTGTGACAAACTGCCAGAATGGCATTAAATTCTCAAACCAGTTTGTATTTCTCCTGGTAAACCACAAAGGCAGTCTCACATCAGAGACAAATTACCCCAATGGTCACTTACTATTGCAAGTACTTTATATCCCAGGATTAATTAACCTTCAGATGGTAATTATTATTTATTTATGCCAACAAACTTACTGTTGGTGTTTTTAATCACACAAGCCATGTGTGGGCAAAGTTTTAGAGGTCAAACTGGAACTTAAAAATTCAATGCCAGAACTGGGATTTGAACCACAGACCTTCCGCTTACCGGGCGGCTGCTCTACCACTGAGCTATTGTGACAAACTGCCAGAATGGCATTAAATTCTCAAACCAGTTCGTATTTCTCCTGGTGAACCACAAAGGCAGTCTCACAATAGCTCAGTGGTAGAGCAGCTGCCCAGTAAGCGGAAGGTTGTAGTTCAAATCCCAGTTGTGGCATTGAATTTTTAAGTTCCAGTTCTACCTCTCAAACTTTGCCCACACACGTCTTGTGTGTTTAAAAACACCAACAGTAAGTTTGTTGGCATAAATAAGTAATACTTACCATCTGAAGGTTATTTAATCCTGGGGTATAAAGTACTTACAATGGTAAGTCACCATTGGGGTAATTTGTCTCTGATGTGCCTTTGTGGTTTACCAGGAGAAATACAAACTGGTTTGAGAATTTAATGCCATTCTGGCAGTTTGTCACAAAAGCTCAGTGGTAGAGCAGCCGCCTGGTAAGCGGAAGGTCTGTGGTTCAAATCCCAGTTGTGGCATTGAATTTTTAAGTTCCAGTTCTACCTCTCAAGTGCATAAATGTTTATGTTGTTGTTGTTAGCTAATGCTGGATTTCTGACAATGAAGTCATTAATCCTCTTGCTCTCCAATATTTTTCACTGATGAATGGGGCACTAGAAGTGGCTGGGCATATTTGAAGGTGGTCTCGATCCATTTCCTCTTGCAGATAACATAGAGGACAGAGTGGTGAAGAATATATCCCAATTCTGTTTAAATGTTTTGTTTCTGTTTAAATGTTTGTAAAATATGTTCAAAATGACGACATTGGACTTCGGAGCATATTTGATAGCATTGCAATAATGATTGCCGAGTTCTTTAAAAAATACCTGGTATATTACAAATAGCACCAAATGCTAAGAAGACCCTGGTCATTACCTCGTCTTCACTATTACTTAGCATCTCACGCAAGAGTCTGAACATGTCCCCAAAGGAAAAAAAATCAAAAGGGGTTAGATCTGGTGGCTGTCCTGACCATAACATTGGTGCTCATCTACCAATCCAGCAATTGGGATACTTACACTTAGGAAATTCCTTACATCACCACCAGCCTCATCGCCTTGGAGCTGCATTAACTGGTGTATTCCTTAAGGAGCATCTTCTGGAAGTCCTGGCAAAGTATGTTGTAAAAATTGTAGGTAAATGTGGCCCATCAAACGTGGAGCTAGTAAATAGGGCCCTGAGAGCGTGTCTTTTAAAATGCCAGCCCAAATGTTCACTACACACCGGGGTTGATAATTTGTAACTCTAATAGCTCTAGAGTTTTCTTGTGTCCAAATGTGGCTGTTATGTGTTAACCCTTAGCAGTCATATGCACTGGTAAAAGCTTTCGCCAGCTGGTCGTAAGAGATTCCTGAGGGAAAGATTTGTGCAATAAGGATCTACACTAGAAACCCATCAATTGACATTTCCTCACCAGATGGCACAATCGGACAGATGTACTGATTTATTCTCTTAGTTGGTGCTGCCCTCTGAACCAAATATTTGCAGTCAACTGAAAAAACATCAGTTGCAGTGCAAGATAACATTGTTGGCCAAATGTGGACATACGACTGGAGCAGCCAGCCGGCCAGCTGTGTCAACACCTGACCAGTAAGGGTTAAACATACCCTGTCGTGTAAAACCTTCATGTACACCCACAATATTGTTGTAGGAGGTCTTGGTTAATCAATCTTTTTTTTAAACATCATATTGGCCTTTGATCACCAAGAAACATTTAGTCATCCAGATGATTGATTCCATTTTTGTTAAGTTCACACAGATGCACACTCATTTACTTCTTCACTTGTACTTCCAGGCATATACACACACACTCACACACACAACCACAAACATCCATGCCTGAGGAGAGGCTCGAACCCACAAACCTCTGCGTGGTGTAAAGTCACGGAAAAGATAACCTATGCCAAAATTTTAAAAAATGTGATGTTTAGTCTTTATCTACCCATTACACATGTTTAAATCAGCTATTTATTCAAAAGCAAAAACTATAAGGAACATTTTTGTCATTTTATTATATACACAGAAGTTACAAAGCTGTTTAATAATACTGTTACTTACCAACATTGATGATAAAGTCAATGGATTTTGTAAGAATCGTCTTAAAACGATCATTTATTTCACTGCGTGGAATGTCTCTCATCACACAGTGTCCACTTGCATTCATTTTGCCTCCACCTAATGAATTATAGAAACTGGCACAGTTAGAATTGGGCATTGAGTTGGACATTATCATCATCTCCATGCTTCCACCCAGATGATCATCATAGCCTGTTGTTAGAACTGAACATAAAACAAAAGTGCCATGTGAATACTCACACAGCTTTTTCTCTATTACAAGTTCACATATGTCTGTTACATATTGTAGTATTAACATTTGCATTCATGCAAGATTATAATGCAAGGGGTCATTACAAATGCACACACAAAGCACATCTTATTGGAACAGAATGGACATGCTATACCACAGACTGCAAATATTACAAAATAATGAGGAAAACCATTTTGGTTCACTTCCTCTATAAATAGTCATAAGTACTGTAAATATTTGATTATTCAAAAATAGTATATATACGAGGGTTGTTCAATATATGTCCCACATTTGTTTAAAAATCTGTTCATATATATAAATGTCCTTGTAGGTGCTTCACATCTGATGTCTCTTCTGTGATACCGAAATTTAGATTTCCAATCGAATGGGCTTGATAAAGACACGTTTTAATTTAATTGCCGGATGTGAGATTTGCGATAAGTGTTAAGTAATAACATAAATAGATGATAGAGCAGGAAGTGTTGTAAGGTGAGCAAGATATGAGTAAATAATAGTCGTTAAATTTGTAGGATAAACGCATTATTGGTTTGAAATTAACGAGTCATGACGTCATACTACATAGTTTAAATACACGTTCGAAAGTCAGGCATGCTAACCTTAAAAGTCGCGCGATATATTTAATAAAATATAAAGTAAACATCGTTTAATCCTAAAAAGGTAATTATATATTCAAAATTCATAAAAGAACATGTTATAATAGAAAGGGACATTTCTAAATTGCGGGAAAAGGAAATAGCATTTTGGATACGAGGCTTTCTTGGATGACGTCATGACATTCAAATTGGGAGAGAACGGTTTTCCTAGCTTGGGGACGCCAGAAAGCGTCACTACTCACCCCAGACCAGTACGGCAGGTTGTGCTGTGCGGACGTGAGTGCGATTCCTCTACATATACAATCGGCATAGGTCCCGAAAGTATCTAAGATGCAATAAACAATATATAAAGGTTTTCTTGGGTAGTCTATTCGATAACATCTGCGCGTACCCGAGATAAATAAAGAGATCTCAAGCTGAGCTAGCGGGAAAGAACCAAATCAACGGGCGACCACGAGACCAACGACATTTAAGCATCAATGGCGATACATCGAGAAGCGAAGAACGACTTATTAGCTTCATCTGTCTCTTCAAACCATTCCGGCAGATGGCAGAGCTGCAGTACAGTGTCAAAATGGCGTCTAAATATAACTCATGTTACAAGCAGCGTGTTGTTATTGAATTCTTGTGTGTAGAAAAAGAAACTGTGGTGAGCATCCATAAACGTTTCTGTGCAGTGTATAGCAATGCTGCAGTTGACAGGAGTACTGTTGGGCGATGGGTAAAGAAAGTTAAAGTCTCAGGAAATGCAGAAACAGAGCTCCATGATCAGCCACACTCAGGACGTCCTGTCACAGCCACTGCTCCAGATATGCTGAATCGTGCAGATGCCATTATTTATGCCAACTGGCACATTACAACTCACAATTGGCTCTACAGTTGTCGGTCAGCATTGGAAGTATATCTGCAATGATCGAGGCTTTGGTTATTCGAAGACGTGCTCACGATGGGTTCTACGAATGCTCACAGTAGACCACAAGATTCAAAGAAAGGCCATTTCATCTGAATTGTTGGAGTGTTTTGAGATCGACAGAGAGGCCTTTCTGTCTCAGATTGTTATGGGAGATGAAAGCTGGATGCACCACTTTTACACCGGAAACAGAAAGACAGTCCATGGAGTGGCATCATCCTCATTCAGCCCAAGAAATTCAATACAACCCCCTCTGCTGGAAAAGTCATGGTGACAGTCTTCTGGGATTGTGATGGTGTCATTCTCGTGGATGTTGTGCCAATAGGGTCAACCATTAGTTCAGAGGCATACATGAAGACTCTGAATAAACTCAAGAAATGTTTCCGACTTGTTCGATCTGACAAGAATCCAGCAGAAATCTTACTCCAACGCGATAATGCACGCCCACACACAAGTCTGAGAACCCAGGGACACATCGCCAAATTGGTTGGACATCATTGCCTCATCCACCCAACAGTCCAGACCTGGCACCCTCAAACTTCCATTTCTTTGGGCCACTTAAAGATTCTCTACAGGGGACACACTTTGAAGATGACAAGAGTGCCATTCACGCAGTGACAACATGGCTACTCCTACAGGACAAGAACTTTTACCAGCAGGGAATACATGTTCTCTCACAATGTTGGCATAAGGCCATAGAACGTGATAGAGACCATGAAGAAAAATAGGACATGGACAAGACATATTGAGGTATATTGTCACCAAATTCTGACTCTTAACAATAAATATGTTCAGAGAAAAAAATGTGGGACATTATATATTGAACAACTCTCGTATAAATGGATAATTAGATATCATTTGTACACACACTACAAGACCTTGAAAAGGAAAATAATGTACATTAATTATAACATATCATTGTATTGCTTATATATACACTGGTGGACAAAAAAATGAGTCATATCTGGAATGTCAAAATCGTCTAAGTTCTAAATGGCACCACGATACAGTTGTGTAACAACAGCAACAAGTTATCTCAAGTTCCAAATCTTAATATTACTAACCCATATGATCAATCCAGGCATTGTGTCATGTAGGACTTGGAGGAATTGGCATGCAGACATGACTAATTTTTTTTGTCCATGGGGGTGCACAATTATGTTATGAGGCTTTATTGATTTTTCTTTCCATTATTTCGTTCTACATGCAGGCATAAAAGTATATGCTGAAAGGCGAGTCAGCTGTCAGAATACAGCAGATCTTTCATCACCATTTCATTATTGGTCAGAATGGCTCAGTTTCAAACAGGAATAAATCTTGAAATTGATTGAATCACAAAGATCAGGAAACATTAAGAATTGTGAGACACTTAAAACCATCAGCAGAGTGAGAATAGTACTCACTCAGAGCCCTAGTTGATCTGCATGTCAACATGCCCATGAATTACAGATGAACTATGAAAGTGTTAAAGGAATTTTAAAGTTACATTTACACAGTCTATCTCCACTTTAACATATATTTAGACAACATTCTTAGAGAATGGATATCGAAAGTACATAGTGCTATAAATATTGGACGAAGCTCAATAAACATATTACTATCTGCTGACGATGACCGCCTCCGTAGCGCAGTTGCTAGTGCACTTGCCTCTGGCACGGAGGACCCGGGTTCGATCCCCGGTACCAGCATGGGGATTTTATCCCCTCTGGGAGGTCTGGCACAGGGTGCACTCAGCCTTGTTAGGTCTCGGGGGGACCAATTGAGGAGTTTCTTGATGGAGAAGTAACGGCCTCAGGTCAAGAAGACTGTGCAACTGGCCAGAAGAGCTCGGGGTGCTAACCACGTCCCACCTTCCAGTACTGCACCTCACCAATGATGCCTGTGGTGGGCAGAGGTGGGGGACGCAGTGGCTGGGCAGTAGACCTTGGCCCTTCATGGGCTGTCGCGTCAGGGTTTAGTTTTAGTCTGCTGACGATGCTGTTTTAAGTTTTGATACAGAAGATAGGTTGCAGAAAGCAATACAAGAATTAAAAAATATGAGTAAACTGTACAAACTGAAAATCTCAGGGGAAAAAAGCTAAGGTTATAGCATTCCATGGCAAATTTCTGGTGAGAACCAAAATATGCATTAGAAAATAGAACAAATGAGCAAGTGTCACACTTTAACTGTCTAGGTTGTGATGTCACTTATGAAATGGGTCAAGACATAAATAATAAATTTATAAAATATCAAACAGTTTGTGGAACAATTCAGAGAACATTAAAAGGAAAAACTGCAAAAGACATGCAATTTCATTCCGTCATGGCACTCCTTATCTTAATGTATGCCAATGAGGCATGAACTTTGAAAAATGCTGATTACAGTAAAATATAAGCAGCTGAAAGGCACTTTCTGAGATCAGTTAAGAGGTGTACAAGACAGGACCACTTAAGTAATACAAATACCAGAAGAGAATTGGGAGTAGAACTGACAGTGGAAAGAAAACTGGAAGCTCCACACACAACGAATGCAATCTGATAGAATTCCCAAAGCACATTTTGAGTAACAGATTTACAGGAATACCCAGAAAGTGGGGAGACCAGAACAGGCTTCAGCCTAATTCTTGAACATGAAGTAGAAGAAGCAGATGACGATGACGACTTCCTTTTTTGCAAATTGTTGGTGGTTCAGCAGCTCAAACTTGGGGATTATGCAATTCCAGAAGACTTTGCTGTGCACATGCAAGTGGTTATAAAAAAGGATCCAAATGCAATAATGATGAGCAATGAAAATCATTTTCACTTGAATGGTGCAGTAAACAAGCAGAACTTCTTTTCCTGGGCCCCCCTAAACATCCTCGTAACATCCACCTCTGCATTTTGAACAAGTGACAGTTTGGTGTGCTTTTGTAGCTTTTGGAGTAATTGTATTTTTTAAAGATAACCACAAAACAGCCACAATGAACTCAGAATAATACGTCTCATGCTGGAAGCATATTTTCAACTGAATCTGCAGAGACAAATACACATTTGCAATGTTTATTTTCAACAGGATGGTGCCACAGTGCATACTACCAACACATCCATGGAAAATATGAGGAACATGTTCCCTAGGCACCTCATTTTGTATTTTGGTGACATGCCATGACTACCTACCAAGATTCTTAGACTTATCCACTAGCAACTTCATCCTGTGGGAATATGTAATGGAACATGTCTATCCCCACAAACCCTGTACATTAATGGTGCCGAAAGATGCCATTACAGAACAGGTATTGATCAAGAGATGTTAGGCAGAGTTAACAATACTTTCTGATGATGACTTGAAACATGCATTCGAATGAATGGCCACCATTTGAGTGATATAAAAAAAGTTCATTGCCCTTGTATCATCTTGTAAACACATATAGAGAAAATAAAAATTATTAAAAAGTGCTTCAAGTGACTTTTTTGAGACCATAAAGTGCAATAAGTTTGTAATGTTTAGTCAAATGTGCAAAACAAGAGCTCTAGAAATAACAATGGTTGCACATAATACAAGAAACAAGGGCTACTTATATGCGAGTGAGTGGAAATGTATTGATGGTAGATTAAAAGTACATACCTAGCATAGCAATAAAATACCAAAAAGTAGATATGTTGCTTCATCAAATTATTTTATGCAACTTTCTCCCTACCCAGAAATCCATATCTTTCCTTTCAGCACAAACTACTAAAGATTTTTTGAGAAACCTACTTAGGAAGGACTTTTTTCCCCAGGATTTGCCAAGTACCCAGAATTTATATGGATTCCCTGCATGTAACACAAGTGATTAAAAATCCTGAAACTTCAAAAATTGTTTTGAAGAAGCAAATGTCCTTTATTTAATGCCAACCAACTTAAGGCTGGCTTGTATGTTTAAAAAAACCAACAGTAAGTTGACTGTCATAAAAAAGTAACAATTATCACCTAAAGGTACTTAAACCTGGGACATAAAGTACTTACGATTGTAAGTCGCCCTTGGGTTACATATCTCAGATGTGAGATTCTCCAGTGGTCTAGTGGGAAAATATGAATCAGTTGGAGAATTTGTCATACTGGAAAGTTGCCATGGTAGCTCAGTGGTTACAGTAGCTGTGCATGAAGCACAAGGTCCATGGTTCAAATCCTGGCTACGGCACTGAAATTTTCAGTCCTGATACTACCTCTCAAATACCTCTTTATTTTTCACATTTACATGAGCTCTTGTGTACTTATCCATTCTGAATTATACAGTTTATTTAAAGAGTTTTGCACTATTTTTCTTTTGTTTTTATTATTTTGTTGTTTTTTGTCAATGAGGGTGAAATATATGAAGAGCTTTCAATTACAATAACATTGTAAAAATAAGCCAAAGACACAAACTACGTGATAGTAAATATTGCAAGCTTTCAATTTTTTTTAGAGCAGTATATGCAGTTATAGTTAGTTGTTATTTTTCTGTTTGCAACACAGTAGTGTATTAAATATATACTACGATATTTAGTGCTTGGAAGTGATTTTATGCAAAAGTGTTATTACAGAACAAGATTTGCCAAAGGTATGTTCTTTGTTGTGTGATGACGTTCAAGCATTATTATCATTTGAAAGCATGATACTTGTCCCCTGTGATATTTGAGGTTATACATATGTATAATTGCAGGATTGCATTTTGGGATACTTTCGTCTGTTGCTTAGTGTAATGTCGGCCATGTTGAACTCTTGGGAGCTGCCGATAAACTGTGTCCACTATAATTTTTGGTGCGTTCTAAAGCTTTTGTAGTGACATTCATATCATATATTTTAGATATAAAAATCAAAACTCAAATTATTTACCTGAAGAGAGTAAGGATGGGGAGTTGATGAGTCTGCTGCCTGTGTGTGGTTGTTGTAATGCTGAAATCATATCCTGTATCACATCTAATGCACCTTCCAACAGCACGCATTGTGCTTCTCGTAATGCCACAACACAGCGGCCTTGTGATCCACAGCAATTCTTCTCTAGCTTCTCCACATAGCTCATTTGGAGTTGCAGATCATTTACAATCTGTTATATATAATATATAGAATGTAAGAATTACCTATGTTAAGTAGATTTTGCGGGCTTGTGGGCCGTGGTCGAGTTGGATTACCTTCCTCCGACGTTTCGCTGAAAACTGCGTCCAGCATCTTCAGGGTCAACCTCTGTTATTTTGGTCTAAATTAGCGGCTGCACATAAACTAAAGTTCACTGCAAACTTTCATATTCATCATTGTTTCTTATTAGTGTCCTTGGTAACATAAATTTTCACGATCGCTCGTTCTCATGAATACCAACATGAGATTATCGGTAACAAATCTTTTCTTAATAAATTGATCTCAAATTATATTTTCAAATGCCGGCAAATGGGACGTCTCTGATCCTGCTATAAAAGAGAAAGCTTTCCATGTCTCGGGTTTTCTTCTCCCTCTTATTAGAGCCGGGAGCCAAGTTTTGCTTATCTGCTGTCTCTCTTCTTTTCGATTGTAGGAGTTTTTATGCATAAAAATCTCTATTGCTTCCCGAGTCAAGCGAGCCTGGTAGTAGCTTGTCCTTGAGAGTACCTCCGTGTCTTTGTAATTCACGTCGTGGCCGAACAATAGAGAGTGTTCTGCCACCGCTGACTTGTCCGTCTGCCCCAACCAGCTATGTCTTTCATGTTCTTTTAGTCGAGTGCTGATACTCTGCATGGTGGTGCCTATATATACTTGTCCACAGCTACATGGTATTTTGTAAACACCGGCTGTGCAGTGTGGATGTCTTTTATCCTTAACGGAGTTAAATAAATCTTTGACTTTCTTTGTTGGCCTATAAATAGTCCTAATGTTGTACTGTTGCAGCAGTCTTCCTATTCGGTCTGTTACCTTATGATGTATGGTAAATAGATGGTACTCAGGGTTTGCTTCCTCCGGTCTTTTTGGACTGACGGGTACCTCGGATGGAGAGCTCTTGTAATTTCCTTGTGTGTATAACAGTTGCTGATGAGGGCCTTGTTTAGATGTCGGATTTCTTTATTCAGCTTTTGTGGCTCACAAATCTTCTTGGCCTGTTCGGAAAGGGTTTTGATTATGCCCAATTTTTGTCTTGGATGATGGTTCGAGGTTTTATGGAGGTACCTATCAGTATGAGTAGGTTTGCGATAAACTGTGTGACCCAGACGTGAATCAGCTTCTCTTGTCACTAGGACATCCAGGAAAGGAAGACTGTTGTCGGTTTCCTTTTCCATGGTGAACTGTATGGCACGTTCCATTACGACCCATCGTTAGTACTGTTGGATCACCCACATATAACATTTCCAAGTATCTGGCTACTCTATTGCAGGAACACATTGGCAACACCCCATCCTACATAAAAAACTCCAGGCACTTCGTAGAGAAACTGAAGACCATACAACTGGGGGCAGAGGACCGCCTTGTCAGTTTCGATGTCATTTCTTTATTCACCAAGGTTCCGATTACAGAGGCACTACAACACATCGCCGAACTTTTTCCGCCCGACATCACCAGTCTTTTTCGTCACTGCCTAACCACAAGCTACTTCCAGTGGAACAACACTTTCTATGAACAGATAGACGGCGTTGCCATGGGCAGCCCTTTAAGCCCGGTAGTTGCAAATTTTTTCATGGAGAAGTTTGAGGATGAAGCGCTAAGAAGCGCTACATATAAACCAAAAACCTGGCTTAGGTATGTGGACGACACCTTCATTATCTGGAGCCATGGGGAGGAAAAACTAGAAGCCTTTTTTCATCATCTAAATAGCCAAAAACCGTGCCATGCAGTTCACCATGGAAAAGGAAACAGACAACAGTCTTCCTTTCCTGGATGTCCTAGTGACAAGAGAAGCTGATTCACGTCTGGGTCACACAGTTTATCGCAAACCTACTCATACTGATAGGTACCTCCATAAAACCTCGAACCATCATCCAAGACAAAAATTGGGCATAATCAAAACCCTTTCCGAACGGGCCAAGAAGATTTGTGAGCCACAAAAGCTGAATAAAGAAATCCGACATCTAAACAAGGCCCTCATCAGCAACGGTTATACACACAAGGAAATTACAAGAGCTCTCCATCCGAGGTACCCGTCAGTCCAAAAAGACCGGAGGAAGCAAACCCTGAGTACCATCTATTTACCATACATCATAAGGTAACAGACCGAATAGGAAGACTGCTGCAACAGTACAACATTAGGACTATTTATAGGCCAACAAAGAAAGTCAAAGATTTATTTAACTCCGTTAAGGATAAAAGACATCCACACTGCACAGCCGATGTTTACAAAATACCATGTAGCTGTGGACAAGTATATATAGGCACCACCATGCAGAGTATCAGCACTCGACTAAAAGAACATGAAAGACATAGCCGGTTGGGGCAGACGGACAAGTCAGCGGTGGCAGAACACTCTCTATTGTTCGGCCACGACGTGAATTACAAAGACACGGAGGTACTCTCAAGGACAAGCCACTACCAGGCTCGCTTGACTCGGGAAGCAATGGAGATTTTTATGCATAAAAACTCCTACAATCGAAAAGAAGAGAGACAGCAGATAAGCAAAACTTGGCTCCCGGCTCTAATAAGAGGGAGAAGAGAACCCGAGACACGGAAAGCTTTCTCTTTTATAGCAGGATCAGAGACGTCCCATTTGCCGGCATTTGAAAATATAATTTGAGACCAATTTATTAAGAAAAGATTTGTTAGCGATAATCTCATGTTGGTATTCATGAGAACAAGCGATCGTGAAAATTTATGTTATTAAGGACACTAATAAGAAACAAAGATGAATATGAAAGTTTGCAGTGAACTTTAGTTTATGTGCAGCCGCTAATTTAGACCAAAATAACAGAGGTTGACCCTGAAGATGCTGGACGCAGTTTTCAGCGAAACGTCGGAGGAAGGTAATCCAACTCGACCACGGCCCACAAGCCCGGAAAATCTACTTAACATAGTTGATAATGCCGGCCGTGAAAGCCTCAGCACTTATAATGTAAGAATTGATTCGCATATAACTACTTCTTAAAACTGAACAATTTGAAAACTTTCTTTCAAGGCTGAATGATTCTAAACATGCCCAGAGGATTTTAGGCACAAATGAAATTAAAACTAATGCTCTAATGGAAGAAATATCTCAAAAGATTTGATTTTTATGCAAAAAATCTTGTTTTATAAGCATGTCATATTTTTACTTTCTCTACTACATATAGTAAGTAGGGGAAGTATTGTATTCCACCCAAAATTTCAATGTTGAGATTCCACTGAAAATATAGTTTTGAGGCCCTCTGAATCCAACAAAAAAGTTTTTTTTTTTTTTTGAAAAAGGTCTGTGTGTGTCTATGTTAACAGCATAACTCAAAAACGAAAGGTCAGTTAAAACCAAAGTTTGTATTTAAGTTTAACATCTTTCAAGGATGCAACACAAAGGTTTTGAAGAAAATTTCTCCACCCTATTACCCTTTGCATGGAAAATTCTGATTTTCTCAAAAATGGCTCTAATGATTTTGATTAAAATGCCATATGTTGACAAATGAAATGTATATTTTGAATTTTCTGATTATAGCCATTGTAGTCCTGTTTACACTGGGTGGCTTTTGCATAACTGGTAAGTCGTACTAGACAGACCAAGTCTTACTACACAAATATGTAGATCTCGTTAAAAAATATGATTTATGTTCAAATGAATTATTTGTGGAGTGAATCATTTCAGAGATATTCCTTGTAATTTGTGTGAGTTTTCCAAAACTTATACTTTCCACAAATGGAAGATTGTTATTCATTTTTTTATATCGTAGCTGTGCAAAGAGAACAGGATCTCAAAGCTTTAAAAGATTTGACTATTGCTCAAAGCTTACTGTATTCCCATATTCCCCTTGCACATACAAGAAAATGAGCAATAAGATAATTTCTACAAAGGTTTATCTTTATTAGCATGAAGAAGATAGAGGAATAAGAGTTTGTGAGAGTAGTTAGTGTAAGAGTAGAGAAAGTCATGTGAGTGCAACACATCAAATTTTTATCATTAGCCAATGTTTAAAAGAAGCAGCTCTTACTATTTCCATTTAACACCAATCAAAATAAATAGGTGCCTAAAAATGGTTTCAAATTAGGCATTTCATTTGCAGGATGCAGAGGCAACATTCAAACACTTATACTAGGTTCAGTCTTAGGTTTGTCCGCGTCAAAACACACCCATGTGACCAGTGCACCGTGGTACAACAGGGTAGCAATGCGTGCAGGGAAGTAGTCCCATTCTAGTAATCTGAGTTTTAGAATGAATTTATCGTTAAATGATGTAATATTCTACACAAATACCTAAGAGGTTAATTAACGCTGATGTATACTGATAAACAGAACTACAAGTCCCAACATGCAACTCGTGTGAGGACCTGATATCTGAGTATTGTTTACAGCCAGCAGTTTCTATTTAGAATCATGGCGGACGGCCGCGGTGAATTTGCTCTTGCGTCTTCATCGACTTATGCAAAGCATAACGCGGGAAAACCATTGACTAGTGGTGAAAAAACAATAGTGTTTAACGTGTATTATAAGTTGTGTGAGAAATATCCAACTGTTCCCGTCAAAGAAGTAGCGAAATTAACTTCTGAATTCACCGGTTTTTCGAGTACCAGTATAAACAGTGCTCGCAAAGAAAAGCAATAATTATGACATGTGCATCGTTTATTTTGTTGTGACTATCAATCATATTGTCTCTAGTTACATGTTAGTCACTCTTTAAATTGACGGAATAAGGGATCGTATCCTTTCTGTTACGTATCGGATGCACTCACCACATGGTTGTGACAGTATTTCTGGCGCGAATGGCGGAAGGATACATTATAACTGTGAACTGGCCACCTAGGTTCAGTTTCGCGCGGATCAACCTTAGAATGAATAGATAGTAGAATAAAAACTAGTGATTTTTTATTATGTTATACAGATCTCCACATGCCAAACAGCCCTTAATAATAAACATTTTTCACTGTCTAATGATTTTGACCGAAATATATCTAAGTTTGACGGATAAAATGCACATTCTGAATTTTCTGTAATTACCTGCGAAGACCTCTATATTCACACTAAATTTTATGTATCTAGGGCATAGTGAAATACGAGATGAAAGTTATACAGCTCATTAAAGTACATTAAAATAGAGATACGGTTTATGTTAAGCAACCGGATTTACTATGGTACAGGTTGATGATTACTTTAGTGTGCCATCTAGGTAACATGTTAAATATGCAATTCATTTTTTGTCTAATATACCATAAAAAATTGAAATGCAAAATACTTCAGTGAGTATTGTTTCTGCATCTGGCATGTAACCAAATCCACACTACTGATTTTAAAAGCATTTTTAGGCCAATATTTGTGGATAGCAGAATCCCTTTTAACTATATATAATATATACAATAGTGAATTAATAATAGTAGAGAAAGCTGTGTTACTGCTACACCTTACTGTTTTGCTGTGAATTAATGGAATACTAATCAGGAGCACACACCAAAACAAGTCGAGGAAGCTGCTGCACACACACAGAGAGAGAAAAGCAGCACACTACCTTTTTCTTTCATTCTCGCTCATTATGTGTTGGCATGTCACTTGATTCAAAGCAGTACTATGTACAACTGCACTGTCCTGCCTTTGTGTATGCTCCCAACTATAACAGTATCCTGCATTAATGAAGGCAGCTACAAAATAACTGCAACATCATAGTCACATGCTATCTACCCAAACAGCAGTAATCTGTTTCACAGTTTGGGTGAACTTGTTCCTATTTTAACAGAGAACTTTGATAATTTTGAGCCATACACTGTTTTCACAGCGCAGACTAGTTTCAGAATTTGGACTCAGAGGGAGAATATAGCCAAGAAGAATAAGGTAAGATATGTGTTATTTAATGCATTAATATAGGATTTGAAGCTTCCACAGAGACAATTATTAATCATTACCAGTCGTGTAATATCTGTAACATTTTTCGAGCTTTTGGCCATACTAAACTCCATGGCCATCATCAGGAAATGAATAATTAATAAATAAATGGTCAGCTCAACTCGTGGCCTTCATTGGGATCTGCATAGGGAATAAACGGCCATCTCAAAATCATGACCTTCTTTTAAGTATTCCTCTCCAAGCTGCACTCAGATATAAGCTGCTGTCCCTATTAAAATTATTTGGCTCTAATTTAATCAATTGCCTCCTTTACCAGTGAACAACACAAATGCAATCTTTGACTGCTACAACCGGAAAAATCAGCAATAACACAGCACATTCTCGACTATGACCACAAAATTTTATTTGATGAGGTTGCAGTTTTACAATGCAGTAACCAACATTATGACAGACTCATAAACAAGGCGACTGAGCCAAATAATTTTAATAGGGACAACAGCCTGTGACAGCACAGCTTTGACAGGGATGCTTAAAAGAAGGCCATGATTTTGAGATGGTCATTTATTTCTTGTGCAGTTCCCAATGAAGGCCATGAGTTGAGGTGGCCATTCATTTTAATTATTCATTTCCTGATGATGGCCATGGAGTTTAGTGTGGTCAAACCACAAAAAATTTTATAGATAGTACATGGTTGATAACCCAAGAAGCGCTAATCAACAATACATTAATGGTTAAGCATAAAATAATGTGTCATTTGACTGGCTTCTCTTACCCCTCCTTGTAAGTGTCTGCATATCTGTTAGTGGAGATTACAATAATATAATCTCAAAATAGAAAATTGATAAACACTATTATAAAATGCAACTTACAGAATGTTCAGCGTGTTAAACAGTGAGCTTACTTAATATCAGTCAAAATACATTTTCTGCAAATCTGTTGCAATTTGCAGATATGAATAGCAAAAAACATACCTGCATGTTGTGTGCACCAGGAGTGTGAAGTGCATGTGCTGCAATGATTACTAGAAACACATGAATGTCTCCAAAGAGAACATCTTGCTCAGATATACCACAGAGATCACTTTGTCGTGGAGCAAGATGCGCTATGGTAACCAGTGTCTTGGAAAGTATTTCCAGAAGACCAGCATCTAGCATTGGCCGCACTGATTCTGGCACCTGCAAAACAGTCATATGGATGTTGCTTCAAGTATATTATTTGAGTTTTTATTCACATACCAAAATACAATGTAATTTTATTTCTAGAAGCTTAATGCTGTTTTAGCAGCAAATAAGAACTATAATGTGATACTTATTCATATACATTGAAAAACATAATTAAATTGTATAAGAGGCACTTAGAATGTGAACTGGTATTACATTCTGTATGCCGCAATTCATTGGCTACCATTGATTGCATTGCAAAGTTGTGCAATGACCAGATTTTTCTTTAAATTGTTCTGCATCAAATGAATTATAATACAAAACAGCATTTTTCTAAAAGAAATACTCTATTAAATGTATTATGAATGCGTGATCGTTGCAGTGCCCGTGCAATGATCAGATTACTAATGAGGCCAGTATTGGAGAGCTGAGAAAAGTGGCCAAATTTCAACTTCCCAATAACCGCAATGCCTACCTTAACCATACATTTATCTACACTGATGATTCCAAAATGGACAGCGACAATGGATGTGCCGTAATTACCCCAAATAAGAAACTTCAGCTGAAACTCCCTAAATATTATTCCATATTCTCCTGCTAACTTTCTGCACTTAAGCAAGCTTTAACATACATCATTCAATCTAGTGAGAGTAAATTTCTTATAATTTCTGATTCATTAAGCTCTCTCCAAAGTCTCAGAGATCGTTCAACTGACCTCCAACTGCTTCAAGATATCCACAGTCTTTATTCCATTGCTCTAAATAAAAAGAAAATAGTTACTTTCATTTGGGTCCCTTCACACTGCAGCATTAAGGGCAATGAAGAAGCGGACAAAGCTGCTAAAGAAGCAAGTCAGCTAACAGACACACATGAACAGCAAGCAGTACCTTATCGTGATATTACAAAGTACTTCTCCAGACTAATAAAAACAAGATGGAACAGGCCTGCAATCAATCACCTCCAGAAAAACTACACATGGTAAGGAAAGGAGACACTAATTCTTCCCCTGTCTATTCTCTTAGCAGGAAAGAGCAGGTGATTATCTCACATCTCCGCATTGGTCATACAGGTTAACCCACTCATACCTCCTCAGCAAAGGCCAGCCACCACAATGTGAAGTCTGCAACACCCGCCTCACAGTAAAACATCTCCTCACAGAATGCAAGCAATACGCTATACGACAGCTTCACCACATCACTGGAGACTTATCCACCATTCTGAACTCGGCATCCAACTGCAGAAGGGTATTATCATTCCTCAAAGTACAGACTTACATACGAAAGTATAATATGAAGGATATTTTTGTTGTACTGATTTATTGATTAGTATTTTCATGATTTTGGTTAAATAATTGTAACAGTTTTATTGTATACCGCTGTATTATATAGAATAGTCGCGATATGACTTAATTGTTAAAGCGACTCTAAATAAATTTTAAAAAAAATAAATAAATAAAAAAATAACCGCAACATAGGCAGTTAGTCATTGCATGGCTCCTGCAACAAGTCAGTTCACAGAAGTGACATTGTCTGTCCCTTTCTAAAAGAGAAAGCTGAACGAACCCGATCTTCGGTCTAACAACTGAGAGAACACAATTTACCCAATGATACATGACTCGGGGTGAAATTTCTCAGTTCCTCACTGCACTAACCATGTCCAGTTATTCAAGTTACAATGTGATTTACTGTCATAGTCTTCCACTAAATTTGAATCCTAACATAAATGCTTTTGTATTCAAATGGTTTATAAGTGTTGTGTAACTCCTCATTATGTATTTTGAGTGGATGTGATTCTTGAACATATTTGTGATAAATTAATAGGATACTTGTTGGAATCATGAATTATGTAAGCACCTTGCAGAACAAAAATTTTAGTGAACATCCTGACAAAGAAAAAGTAAAACTTGAAGATCTTGGTAGACCATTGGCTGCTATTAACATTATTCAAACTGTTATGATGGAGAAAAGGAACTTTTAAATGAGTTTTTAGAGAGAAATGTAGGATAACCATGAATGGCTTTGTAATTACAAAGTGAAAAATGCTTTGTTCATTGGTGATGCTTTCATTGAAAAGGATCTTATTATGAAAATTCCTTATTTCAACCAGCGTGTCATAGTCAAGTTTACTGTAATGAAAGACCACAGAATGGAATTTCTTCAAGTAATATGAGATAAAATTGAATAATTATTTATTTTTGTATGTTTTACACTGCATATTTTAAGATATAAATTGACATATTGCTCAGGCAATCGAATTAAAGAAATTGATAACACACAGAATCAAACCTCACTGGCCGCCACTGCTGCAATTAAATCTTTATAAATTTGACCAGAAATTTATTTGCAATTTTCGATATACAACAAATCATAAGCATATCCAGGTATTTCTCCTTATGTCTCAGGGAGAAATATGGGCTTATTTTTGGAATGCAACTCAATTGGCAGAAAATTATGTAAATATCTCTCTCTCTACCCCTCTCCCATACAAAACTTTGGTTTAACCCTTTGGAGCCTGCTCTAGAATAAGGCCGCCATAATAAAATGTTTAACTGCTGTTCTCATCTTTACCAATACATATTTTGATGGCTTGTTTACATTTCTTAATAGCACAGCCTAAATTAGATAAATAAACAAGCAAACAAATAAATAAAAAGTACATTTTGTTGATACTTTTCTTTTAATATAAATGCAAAACACTTGTTCAACTACATTACTATCTAAAACATTCATGTCTCTCTTCATTTATTTTATGTGGGCCTATCCTGTCCTTTACAACAGACTTTATGGCACTAAACAGGGATTCTAACCTAGGTAACCTCTGACAATAAAATCCTGGTCCGTGATGTGCAGTGATTCTGCCAACTGGGGTATGAACCTAAGACAGCTAGCAATACTTTCTAAGAGTTTCATAAATCCACTGAAAGTGTTACATATTATTAGTGACGTCACAGTAACCAACTCATCTTCACAATCTAATAAACAAAGTTACTTACCTTGGTGAATATATCACGAAGAATGAGCAGCATGTTATGAGTGAGGGCAACATCATGTACAGCTCGTGGTAGAAGGGCTAAGAGTGGGGGAAAGCTGTTGAGCTGCAGAAAAGAGAGATCTGCCAGTGATGACATTTCTATTTGTTCTGCGAGTGGAACATTACAACGTGTTACCAAGCTCACACAAGCTTCCACCAGCTCAAGGGATGCAGGGAATAGGTTTAGTTGATTTGCCAGCTGATGGAAACCTTTCAGTTTTAGGAACTTGTTGATTTCTTCATCTGTCGAGCGTTGTAAGTATGCAGACAGTACCTTTAAAAACAACATCTGTATTAGTATTACATATTTCATAACCAAACCTCATCTTCCTTAATATACTTTTTCTCTTCGTTTTCTGGATGAAATATGGAATGCATTAGTCTGAAGGAAAGAAGGGAAGGAGAGAAGTAAAGGAGGAGGGAAGCAGGAAGGGAAGGAGAGAAGGAAAGGAGGAGGGAAGTAGGAAGGGAAGGGAGAGAGAAAGGAAGGATGGAAGGAAAGAAGGAAAAAGATGGGGTATTCAATAGAATAAAGATACATTTATAATCATGACTCAGGGGTCTCCGTCTAGGGGATATGTGAATAGCGACCACAAGGTACCCAAGCTGAGCAGAACATTACTTCCACTTACTGGTGTTTTGCTCCTCACTGTAACTTTTCTATCTGACCTTACCTTGGTCATCTCTTGTTCTCTTCCGACCCCGATGCTATTAGGGTTCCCGAGGGTTAGGGAGTCTTTATTTTTCCAACCTCTCCATTTCTCTATAAAATCTTAACCCCAACATGCTGACCTGTCATGGCATGTAATACGTCCTGTGATTGGTGATCAGAGGATGTGGTCGGTGAATTTATTTTGATAATTCTCCCGGTCAGGTCGGTGAGACCCGTAAACCAACGACAGGTGTGGTCCTCCAGACATTCTGGGGGTTGTGAGAGAGCGATGTGACCGCCAAAACATAAAAATATGGTGCTCTCTAAAAAGCGGTTACTATTACTGCTATTGCTCTCTTCAATATCATCAGTGAAAAATATTGGAGAGCAAGAGGATTAATGACTTCATTGTCAGAAATCCAGCATTAGCCAACAACAACATTTATAATCACCACATATCTATGGTTTCCCCAGTTTCTCTTGTCCTACAAATGCAATGAATTGAGATTTTACTATGTTAATATATACCTACAAAAAAGAGAAGCAGCAAAGAAGCAAACATGAATAAATATATTTTTCAATATCATCAATAACATAAGATATTTATGATTTTCCTATTTTCATTACTTCTTTTTCACAGTTCCTTTAAACATGATGAATCAAGCTTCTACTGCATTAATATTCTTACTTTTATCCATATGTTTTAAAACCACATGTCAATTATGAATCATAAGATTTTTAATATTCCAGGTATTTTTTTTCTGTTGCAAGCAGTTGATAATGATTACAAAATAGCAGCACCAAAAATATTTCAGGAACTAGTCATTTTCTCTTTGCCAAAACTTAAAATTAGTTAAAAGAGTTGCTAAGTAACTATATCACTGCTTGTTTAACAAAGCTGTGCAGCTTCTCATTTTAATCCATTTTTCATGCATACAACACAATACAGAGCACCTACCTTGACCACAGCCATTCGGACACGAGGATCAGAGTGATTTGCCATGACTAACAAAAATTCTGCTTTTACTACATGGTTGAGGACTTGATTAGCCATATTATCAGGAAGAATGAAAAGTGTATCCCTCAGGAGTAGCAGCAGTCCCTCCACTACCAAACCCTTTTCCCCTTCTCCAATTGCAATGTAGGGTTCTGGTTCCTTAGTATGCTGTTCTAACTCACTTTGAACCGGTTCAGTGTCGCACCAGGGACTTGCCACTGGTTCTTTCTGAGAAAAACAACATTTTTAAGTAGTATATCATATTAGTAGTGATGACAGCTCTCAAATCTAAATGCTGTAAGCCTATGATGAAACCTGTGTTTTCTCGAAAATCTTTGGTGTAACAAGAACGCACAATATATATTGGAGAAAAAAAATTGAGCAGGGAAGTATACCAATAGATTCTCAGGTAAAATGTTGACAGTACATTCCAACATTTCACTCACTACCATTGGAAAAAACAGCAGACAGTAACAGGAAAGAGCTTATTAAGTGCTAAATCCTAGGAAAGGAAAATAGTAAATGCATTCTCCTTCATTCATTATACTATTAAAAGCTTTGGTGTCAGCAGTATGAGATGTAAATATAGGCTATCTAGCAAGGAGAGTTGAAACTATATAATAAACCATGAATCTGCTTATCTATAAATTCATGCATAAACCATCACATTCAGTGAAATTTATAGTACTGAACCATAGTTGCTCTTTTGAGGATGTTGGGCTTGTAAACTTGTTTGTTTCATGGATCCTGTTCATCTGAGGGATGTACTTCGGCTCAAAAGGAAGATTGGTGTCAATTGTATTTAGTTTTCTTTTTTTACTGACCACTTTATAAAAATTGTATACATAGAAATCTAAACAATTATTACTGTATGTATTATTTATTTCACAAAACCAGAGTGAATAAACTCTACTCTACTCTTCTATACAGGGTTACTACAAATGATTCATTCGTTTTCAAAATGCTATGTTTTCCAAAGTATTACATTTAAAACAATGGTTGATACACCATAGTAATCAGAAACTCACTAAGTTTGCATTTGTTACACCAGATGGAGCACAAGTGTAATGCCTTCACAAAATGGCGACAAAACAACAAACGAATTTTTGTGTATTGGAATATGCGAGGTGCACATCTGTCATAGCAATGCAATGTGCATTCAGAAGCAACTATGAACAAGAACTGCCATTTAAACAAAGTATTTTGCAGTGGTATGTAGGGCAAAGTAGCAACAGCCTTTCCCCACTACATCAGGAACGTCTCTGACTGGATAGGCAAACTTCTGCGCTTAGATGGAGTTGAAACTGTCTACAGACTGATAAATAAGATCAAAGACCAATTGAGATTGGCCAAAGACATATGCCACCCACACACATCTGCAGGTGTATATAAAGTTCCCAGCAATTGCGGGAAAGTATACACAGGCACTACCATGTGCAGTGTAGCCACCAGATTAAACGAACATGAGCGTCACACCAGATTGGGACAAACATAAACATCGTCTGTGGCAGAGCACACATTATTTGGCCATGATGTCAACCTTAAAGAAACCAGAGTCCTGTCTTCTACAGTTAACTACTATGCCCGACTACAAAGGGAAGCCATAGAAATCTGCAAACACAAAGACAACTTCAATCGTAAGGAAGAAGCCCTCCATGTACAGAAAGCATGGATACCGGTCTTAGATAAACTTTCAGACACACACAACAGCTGTAATAAAACCCTGCCTACACCCAGCCCACCAACTAATACACCTTAGTCAGTGCAACAATGCCCTGCCCACCCCCACCATATAAGAGTGCCAACGGTCATTAACGGTCGTTTTTTGCATGTCGCTCTCTCTCTGCTTCCACATTCGAACTCTGACCAGTGCAGACAACAGATTGTCTTACCCTGAAGATGCCAAGCGCAGTACCTGGCGAAATGTTGGTATCTACAATACCTTCTAGACCACAGCCGTGAAAGCCTAAGTTTATACATTAGGCTGCTTTGTCAACATTGAACCTCTGGTGTCTACTTTAGCAAAACTTCCATAGATGTTTGCTGCCGATCTGGCTACATATCGATTTTTGTTATGCCGAGTGTTTTCATTATGCCAATAACCTTTATTCAACCCTCTGTCAATCTTTGTATTGTTGATAAATATGTATCTCTAGGCACATTTATGTGAATGATTATTTCTGTTATCTGGCCCAAACTTGTCACGAAATTTGTTCCTAAAATTGCTGTTTTTTACATGTTGGCCAAAATTTTTGATACTACTGGGGTACTGTGCCCCTTTCTCACGGAAATCATAGTTTTCGTGTGTTACAGCATAGTAACAATTTTGTTGATTTATCTCTAACCTCAGTTCTGTTACTACACTTTTCTGTCTTATTTGGTCTTCTAACTCTTCTATAACTATATTTTGTTACTCTAATTCCTCACCCTGCTGCCTCCTAAACTCATCTGATTCTTTAGCTACATTTGTTCTTATTTCCTTTATTACATTTTCCTGCCATAGCTAACTAACTCTCCTAACCTAATTACATCATTTTTACTTTCATTCCTTTCTGTTCAATTTTGTTTCTTAATGTATTAACACATGATTCCATTACTTCTCTATCTGACTTCAGCTCTGTTCTTAAATCTAAAGGTAATATTTTCATGTCTTCCCTATGTTCTTTCCTACATGATTCTATTTTCTCTGTTACAGTTACTTCCATTAATTTCATATCACTTTTTAAATCTTTTACATTAGTATCCATTTTAGTTAAATCTTTTCTTAAATTAGTCATCCAATACCCATCTATTTAGTTTTCTTCTAAATTAACTATATCCTTTCTTAAATCATCCATGTTATTATCCATCCACTGTGATAAACCTGAAAAACTATTAGCTAACTGCTGTATGACTTCTTTCAATCCTGATTCATTTACTTTGCCCCCTTCTGTTTCTTTACCTTTCTCCACTACTTTCTCTCTTTTTTCTCCCTTTCTCCTGTCGCCTGATTCTTTAATACTCTCAGTTTTCCCCACTACTTTCTTATTTAATAGCATGAACTTTTAAAGAAATTGTTTATTAAAATCTTAGTTTGTTTACGTATCTTTGATAAGCTAGTAACAGTGATGTGAATCTAAATTATAATGAAAATTGAGTCCATGTTGAAACACTTAACATCACTTACATGTAATTAATCTTGACCAGTTTGAAGAGCTTAACTTGCTCCCATCATCAGAATTGCATGACATCATAAATGATACACAAAATCTTAAGTAACAACTAAGCACTATGAATGACCGTCCAAGGCCTAATTCACAGTTCAAACTTGTATCAAACAGTTAATTCAAATTATCACCACTTAAAACTGCTTTATTAAAGTATTACATTTAAATGATTAACTCTTTTACATTACGGTGTACGCGTTATGTCTTCAATTGTTATACCATCAATCAATGAGCATTTTTTCCTTAGTTGTTTATTTAATAAGTGAAGTCTGCCTCTGTTGCTTCTTTTTTTTTCAGTTAGAATGATTTCAGAGGGCTTACACAAGATACTGCTTCAACTGTTGTCTTCATGTGGTAAAATTTTGAAGTTAATCAAAAGAAAACTCTGAGTATTGACAAATCTAACAAATCTTTTGTTATTTGCCATTTTGGTAATTACATTGGTAATTGTTACCAAATGGTCCTTCCCTGTTACTATCTTTTAAATCAATAATTATTATTTTAGTTTTTTACAGACGTATTGTCTTAATGATTTGTAACGAGATACAGGTTTCATCAAAAACCAGTTTCAATATACAGTATGAAACTTACTAATTCTCCTGTTTCCATTGTAAATTTCTCTTTTTCCTCTTCTGAACTCCCATTCTTTCCCATAGATGTCCCTTCTTGATCAATATTTGCAGAAAAATAATTATCCAACATTCTCTGGTTGGGATCAGAGGTATAGCTGTTGGTTTTCTTGTTAATGTCATTGCTATTAGCAATGTCAATGCCATTCTCATGAAAACTACCAGCAATACCGGAATCCAACCCTGCCATTTCTGTTGCAGCTCTATTGCTATCGATTGCAGGTGATGAAACTCTCTCTTCCTTTACCTCAGAGCTACCACCATCTATTGAAATCTGTTTAATCTGAAATCATGATAAAGAGTTACGCTGATGTCATTGAGTCATGTCAATATATTGTATATTACTATATTCTACATTAATGATGTATAATTGATGTATGTATACAATGTATAATTGTATAATTGATGTATGTATACAATAAATATTATGCTAATGCACATAAACTAACAAGAAGAAATAAAAAGGAACGTAAAGAATTTAAGAAAGATTTGAAAAAAGAAAGAGAATGTGATGCTAACACAAAGTGCAATATCTTTTTTCAAAATTTTAATATGCAAGAACTGAACATTGCAATTAATAATCTATAAAACAAAAAGTCTCCTGGACCAGATCACATACGTCTAGAGTTCATAAAAAACCTTGGAAAAACAGCAAAACAACAACTACTAAAACTCTACAATCTATCCTGGAAAGCAACTGTACCTGCTGAATGGTGAAAAGCAATAACTGTCCCACTCTTGAAGAAAGACAAAACAGCATCAGAAATAAAAAATTATAGGCCAATAGCTCTTACTAGCGTAATAGCAAAAGTGATGGAAAGAATGGTGTTAAACAGGTTAAACTGGTTTCTAGAATCACAAAATTTAATATCCCCATGTCAAGCTGGATTCAGAGAGTTCCACTCTACAAATGAACAAGTCTTACTTCTCAGTCAAGAAATCAAAGACTCCTTCAATAGAAAAGAAGATAATTTATCAGCTTTTATTGATTTCCAAAGTGCATATGATTCTATATGCAGAACAAAACTACTAAAGAAAGTAAAAAAAATAGGGATACAAGGTCCAATGTTTTCATGGCTATGTAATTTCCTAACACAACACTCTATTGCAACCAGATATGGAAGAAATATATCTAAATACAAATAAGTACACTGTGGGTTACCACAAGGCGCAGTGCTCAGCACTACACTTTTTAATATATTTATTAACGATCTGCCACAACAAATACAAAAATCAGGTGTGAAGTGTGCACTATTTGCTGATGACTTAGTAATGTGGACTTCAAAACCAAAAAGCAAAAGTACAGAACTAGAAAAAACCATGCAACAATCCTTAACCAACTTACAAAGGTGGACCAAAGAAAATTTAATGACTGTTAATACAACAAAATCAAACTACCAAATCTTTTCACTAAGACAAAAACCACTAAAAATAAAACTAAATTTTGAGGGTCAACAATTACCAGAAACAAAGGAAGCAAAGTATTTAGGAGTTACATTTGATACCAAACTTACATGGACCAAACAAATAGAGAATGTAATACAAAGAGCAGAGAGGCGCCTTTCACTGTTAAAACGTCTAACAGGAATGAAGTGGGGATGTTCCAGAGCAACTCTTAACACAACATACAATGTATATATAAAGCCATTATTTACTTACTGCAGTGAAGTTCTTGTAACAGCAAACACAAAAAAGATTCAAATCTTTCAAAACCAAAGTCTGAGACTAATTACAGGTGCTATCAAAACCACACCAATAGCACCTATGGAAATACTAACCAACCAATGCCCCATTGAATATGAAATAGAAAAAGCGGCTCAAATTCAACACGAAAAGTTGATCAGACTCCCATTCAATACATGGCACAAGAGAAATTTTACACATACACTAAAGACTCAGGAGAGCTTTCTTTCCAAAATTCAAGACATCAAGAAGAATGTATACCTTCCTAATTCAAAGGAAAACTTCATATCTAAAGTCAATCCGACACAAACATTAGACATCACATATTATTTACACCTGACAGAAGAAGTTAAGAAAAGTGATACTCCAATTAGTGTTCTAAGATTATTGGCATTAGAGACAATCCATACTAGATTTCCAGAACACGAATGGCTCCATATTTATACTGATGGATCATTTATATCAAACCAAGATGGAGCAGGTGCTGGAGTCACATGTCACCTCTTTTCCTATTACAAATCTTTAAGTTATGGAACTACAAACTTTGATGGAGAAATTGAAGCAATTCGAATGGCCCTACAAAATCTTTTGTGCAGAATTTCACATTTTCAGCAAGCAGTTATTCTCTCAGATTCCAGGGCAGCAATTATAGCAATTACTTCCAAGTTGTCACCAAAAAACCAAACAATTATAGAATGTTGGAAAATCGTTACCCATCTAACAGTACTTCAAAAACACCTAGTCTTCCAATGGATACCAGCTCACTGTGGATTGAGTGGTAATGAGAAAGCTGATTTTCTTGCAAAAAAGGGTACCGGCAATGCGCGGAAATCAATAGTTAATCTACCATTTTATGCAGCTAAAAGATTAGTCAACTCTGAATTCAAAAAACTTATTGAAAAATATTACTATGAAAAATCAAAAAATAAAAGATGGGAACTACCAAACTTTCACACAGTATTACCCGAGTATCCTCGAAAAACAACAGTTGCAACCTTCAGGTTGATTACAGGACATGATTGTCTGGCAAAACATTTAAACAGAATTGGGATATATTCTTCACCACTCTGTCCTCTATGTGATCTGCAAGAGGAAATGGATCGAGACCACCTTCAAATATGCACGGCCACTTCTAGTGCCCCATCCATCAGTGAAAAATATTGGAGAGCAAGAGGATTAATGACTTCATTGTCAGAAATCCAGCATTAGCTAACAACAACATTAATGATTTGCAGATAATGTAAATAATATGACAGACACAAATGTAACACTTTTCATGGACGATACAAGTATTTTTATCAAAGGGGAGAAGAAAGAGGAGTCAAATGAATATATTGACAACAATCTTCTTTCTTGGAAGTTTGGAAACAGTATTGTAATATTAAATTTAAACCAAAAAGTAAGTCGATTAAACACTACACAACACTTACTTATAATTTACCAGATGTCTATTTCGACATCCCCAAGAAGGATATCTTCAGTAAGTTCCTTGAACCACCACCAGAGGAGACCTCGGAGGAAACATCACCATCCACACCAGGAGGACCAGTAGATGTCCTGTTGATAATGGAGGAAAGTCAGCCTCCAAAACATGTTCTGGTAAATTATAAGTGTTGTGTAGTGCTATTAATCAACTTACTCTTTTGGTTTAAAATGTTGTTGTTGTTGTTTTCTAGTGCCTTGCATCTGGCAATGAAGTCATTAGCATTCGTGCTTTCCAATACTTTTGAACTGTAGTTTCTTCTGATCTTAATGCTTCACAGGTCTTCAAGTGGTCTTCATTCATTTCTGCTGGATCGTTACACGGGACACATATTGGTGAAGCTGAGATACCTATTCTGTAGAGATGACTTGCTAAGCAGTCGTGATTTGTCAGTAGTCGCAAGGCTGCAACCGCTGTTTTCCTTGGTCTCTGGGGGATTATATCTGGGTTGGAAAGTAGTGTAATCCATTTTTTATTTTTGGCATTTGTTTCTATTTCTTGTAGGTATGAATGAGAAAATTGTTTAATGATCAAGTGTTTTATTGAGGAATATGAGAAATTGAATTTAGACTTTTGTTTTATTGTTGTGCCCTTCTTTGCAAGTGAGTCTGCAGCTTCATTCCCCATGACTCCACAGTGTGCTGGAATCCATTGGAGATGAACAGTCTTATTAACTTTTTGGAGTTGTGTTAACATTTTGTAGCATTCTCTAATTTTTGTTGACTTCTTTGTAGTATTTGAACATATTCCCTGAATTGCAGCTTTAGAATCTGAAAGAATTACTGCCTTGTTAAATTTATTTAAGGGAAGATTTAATAATTGTCGGAGAGCAATGTATATAGCCTCTATTTCTCCATCATAATTTGTTGTGTCTCTGCCAACAGAATGATAAAAGGAAAAATGTGAACACATAACTCCAACTCCAGTAAGGTTTTCCGTGGAGGATCCATCAGTATATATGTGCAGCCATTCTTCTGTGGGATACCTAGTATTGATTGTTTCCAGAGCTAGAAGTTTTTGTATTTCTTTTGGTGTGTCTGATTTACTTATTTTTTTGGTTCAAAATAAATATTGACTACAGTTTAAGAAGTATTCTCAATGGTTCAATGCAAATATGAATGTTACTATTCAGTAAAGAAAATACAGCAGTTCTAAGCTTCCATAATAAGCTAAGTAAAAATCAAATGTACCCAAAATTAACTTCGGGTCAAGGCCATATAAAATATGTAAAACCTACCAAATTCTTGGGAGTAATATTGGATGAAAATCTGAATGGGGAAAATCACATAGATACACTGACAAAAAATCTAGGCAGAATGTGCTTCTTAATAAGGGCAATCAAAGGCATATCTAATGAGTGAAAAACCGTAATTCACATAAAGATGTGTTATCACAAACTGCAAAAATAAAAGTCCCTTGTAATGATTACACAACTTCCTACACTTATTTAAAGACAATTCACAACATTTATATATAAAACAGAGTCCATTCTCTTTATGCTAATGATAAATTTCGAGTGTAGAGAGGGTGTGGTACTATAATCCACGTGGAACTATATCATGAATCTTGTTTTATTAACAATCATTGTTAATAAAAGAAGTTGATACATGCTAGCCACAATTCCTAAAAAACAAACAAGAGGACACTTAATATTTAAAAATATGCTGGACTTAAAACCAACTTAATTTAAACACCCAAGAAATAATTGGAAACAGCTAAACTAGAATAAAAACATATTCAGGTGTAGTGATGAAGAGCCATCGACGTTTCGGGAGTGTGTATCTCTCCCATCATCAGGATGCTGGGTCGAAGCCTGAGAACATCTTTAATATGTTTGTCGCCAGGAAAGCTTCGAATCTTATTTTAGAACAAACATTTGAAAATGAGAACAACAATTTTCCTGTATTATTAAATTTGTTGTCTATCTTGTGGAATTTCTCATATAGGTATATAAAATTCATTGAAAATAAAGGGGATTGAATGATTATTTCCAGCAAGGTAACATTTGAAACACTATGTCAATATCTTCAATTAAAATATCTAAGTAAAATCTCAGAGCTGGTGATTAAAATTAAAAATAATTAATATTATTGTATGATATTGGGTTTTTAAGTAAGATTATTGCTTAATTTTTTCTAGAAATGCTTTTATCAATTGCAGTTCATGGGGATATGAAAATGAGCAATTTCAGTGAAATCAAATTTTAAGATGATGCCAAAGTTATCTTAGGCGAGTGGTAGAGAAGTTAAAATTTATACATTTTGCTTTCTTTACTATGTATATAGTAAGTAGTTGGAAGTATTGTATTCCATCCAAAAATTCAATGTCAAGATTACACCAGAAATGTATGTCTTGAGGATCTCTGAAACCCCCACCAAAAAGTATTTTTAGAAAAACGTGTGTGTGTGTGTGTGTGTGTGTGTGTGTGTGTGTTTGTGTGTGTGTGTGCGCATGTGCGTGTGTGTAAAATTGAACACTGTATTTAGGTTTAGCATCTTCAAAGGATGTAACATGAAGATTTTCTGGAAAATATGCCAATCCTAACTCAACATGGAATATTTCTGAAAAATTTTGAGTTTCTCAAACATGGTTCTACAATTTTGATTACAATACTATACGTTCGTAATATTTTCATGACAAATGTACGAGGGACATCTCAAAAGTAAGTTGCACTATTTTTTTTAAATCTGCACGGTAGGCGGGAAAAGTCCGAAAGTCCCAGGAATTATAGGTATGGGTGTAGTAGTAGCACTGTAAAATTCCTAGGCACCTAAGTTTATTGCTTGGACATTAAAACGGCAGTAATAATGGAGACTCCACTCATTCCTACCACCGATTGCAAATTTTGCACTGTAATCTGTTTTTTGACGGGAAAAAATAAACGTGCGACTGAAATTAATTGCGAGTTGTGCAGTCTTTATGGAACAGACGTTATATCAAAACAAATGGTTTCTTGTTGGTGCCAATCATTCATTGAAGGGAGAACAACATTACAGGATGAGCAACGAAGCAGCCGACCCTCCACTTCCCATGCTCTGGCTATTGTTGACGAGGTTTGAGCAGTCGCGAACACTGATCGACCCCTTACACTTGGTGCCGTTTTATTTGAACTTCCTCCTTATATTGAAATAAGCTGTGCATCACTTCACAGGATTATTTTTGAGGATCTGTGTCTACCAAAAGTGTGTACAAGATGGGTTCCTCGCATGCTTTCAGAACAACACAAGGAGCAGAAAGTTGACGCTGCATTGCATTTTTTGCAATTTTTTGAGGACGAGGAAGATGGTTTATTCGACAGAATAGTGACCAGGGACGAAACATGGATCCATCACTGGACACCCAAATCCAAAAGACAGAGTATGGTGTGGAAACGAAAGGATGAGGCAACACCAAAAAAGGCAAAAGTTGTTGCATTGGCTGGCAAGGTCATGGCAACGATATTCAGGGATTTGAAGGGAGTACTGTTAATCAATTACCTGCCCCATGGGACCACGATGACAGCTGCTTGCTATTGTGAGGGGCTGAGAAAACTCAGAAGGGCGATTCAAAACAAAAGGAGGGGAAAGTTGAGCAAAACAGTTTTTTGTTCCACGATAACGCTCACCCACATGCTGCTCATGAAATTCAAGTCCTGTTTGAGCAGTTTTGATGGGATGTTTTCGGTCATCCACCTTATTCACCTGGCCTTGCACCGAGTGATTACTATCTTTTTCTGGAGTTGCAGCAACATGTTGGGGGAAGGCGCTTCATAATTGACAAGCAACTGAAACAAGAAGTGGAAAGATGGCTATCCAGTTTGGCGGGAGAGTGGTTTGACATTGGGTTAAAAAAACTGTTACCATGGTATCAAAAATGTATTGAAGTTTAAGAAAATTATGTGGAAAAATAGGTACTGAATGTAGCTTTCAAAATATACCCTTTTTAAAATACTTAAACGTTTTGTTATTTTTTAAAAAAATAGTGCAACTTACTTTTGAGACGCCCCTCGTATATCTTGAAGGCTCTCAACTTACATATCGAGTTCTGTAATTATGCACTTTGAGTTATGCATATGCACACATGTACATAGAGCTTTTTCTAAATATGTACTTTTTGGGTTCAGGTGGCCTGAAAACATGTATTTCTGGGAAAATCTAGGTATAACATTCATTTACTTAGTGTAAGCAAGTGGAGAGAAAAAGTACAAACACTCATAATAAGACACTTGCAAATCATGAAATTCACATTCTGGTGAATTAAAAAATTAATTTAAAAAAAAAAAAAAAAAAAAAAACACCAACTGTAAGTTTGTTGGCATAAATAAATAATAATTACCATGTGAAGGTTATTTAATCCTGGGATATAAAGCACTTACAATAGTAAGTCACCATTGGGGTAATTTGTCTCTGATGTGAAACCGCCTTTGTGGTTTACCAGGAGAAATACACACTGGTTTGAGAATTTAATGCCATTCTGGCAGTTTGTCACAATAGTTCAGTGGTTAGAGCGTCCGCCCGGTAAGCGGAATGTCTGTGGTTCAAATCCCAGTTGTGGCATTGAATTTTTAAGTTCCAGTTCTACCTCTCATGCATATATGAATTTGGGCCCTCCAATTAGAAACACCAAGAAGCTATTCATACGGCATTGTACTGTTGGGACATTTAGCAATAGCGCTGTTATGTTTACATTCAAATGCCTGTATACACTACAATACAATACATAATACACAGTAGGGATAGTTGCTTGCCACAAATAAACTACAGTTTAGATATATGTCTCTAGCAGTGTTAAGTCCATCCAGCCAAAGTGATCAGTGGTTTACTTATTTTGTTCTCGGAATGCACAAATTTTAGAATGCTGAAAGACTATAAAACATGTTTTAATTTATTGCACTTCATTTGTTATGAAGTTATTGAGCAAGGACAGAGACTTCTTTTTAATAATGATCTGTTCTAACAATTCTGGGACAATTATATTTTGGTATTAAAGTTGTTGTTGTTGTTAGCTAATGCTGGATTTCTGGCAATGAAGTCACTAATCCTCTTGCTCTCCAATATTTTTCACTGATGGATAGGGCATTAGAAGTGGCCGGGCATATTTGAAGGTGGTCTCGATCCATTTCCTCTTGCAGATCACATAGAGGACAGAGTGGTGAAGAATATATCCCAATTCTGTTTAAATGTTTTGCCAGACAATCATGTCCTGTAATCAACCTGAAGGTTGCAACTGCTGTTTTTCGAGGATACTCGGGTAATACTGTGTGAATGTTTGGTAGTTCCCATCTTTTATTTTTTGATTTTTCATAGTAATATTTTTCAATAAGTTTTTTGAATTCAGAGTTGACTAATCTTTTAGCTGCATAAAATGGTATATCAACAATAGATTTTTGTACACTGCTGGTACCCTTTTTTGCAAGAAAATCAGCTTTCTCATTACCACTCAGTCCACGGTGAGCTGGTATCCATTGGAAGACTAGGTGTTTTTGAAGTGCTGTTAGATGGGTAACGATTTTCCAACATTCTATAATTGTTTGGTTTTTTTGGTGACAACTTGGAAGTAATTGCTATAATTGCTGCCCTGGAATCTGAGAGAATAACTGCTTGCTGAAAATGTGAAATTCTGTACAAAAGATTTTGTAGGGCCATTCGAATTGCTTCAATTTCTCCATCAAAGTTTGTAGTTCTATAACTTAAAGATTTGTAATAGGAAAAGAGGTGACATGTGACTCCAGCACCTGCTCCATCTTGGTTTGATATAAATGATCGATCAGTATAAATATGGAGCCATTCATGTTCTGGAAATCTAGTATGGATTGTTTCTAATGCCAATAATCTTAGAACACTAATTGGAGTATCACTTTTCTTAACTTCTTCTGTCAGGTGTAAATAATATGTGATGTCTAATGTTTGTGTCGGATTGACTTTAGATATGAAGTTTTCCTTTGAATTAGGAAGGTATACATTCTTCTTGATGTCTTGAATTTTGGAAAGAAAGCTCTCCTGAGTCTTTAGTGTATGTGTAAAATTTCTCTTGTGCCATGTATTGAATGGGAGTCTGATCAACTTTTCGTGTTGAATTTGAGCCGCTTTTTCTATTTCATATTCAATGGGGCATTGGTTGGTTAGTATTTCCATAGGTGCTATTTGTGTGGTTTTGATAGCACCTGTAATTAGTCTCAGACTTTGGTTTTGAAAGATTTGAATCTTTTTTGTGTTTGCTGTTACAAGAACTTCACTGCAGTAAGTAAATAATGGCTTTATATATACATTGTATGTTGTGTTAAGAGTTGCTCTGGAACATCCCCACTTCATTCCTGTTAGACGTTTTAACAGTGAAAGGCGCCTCTCTGCTCTTTGTATTACATTTTCTATTTGTTTGGTCCATGTAAGTTTGGTATCAAATTTAACTCCTAAATACTTTGCTTCCTTTGTTTCTGGTAATTGTTGACCCTCAAAATTTATTTTTATTTTTAGTGGATTTTGTCTTAGTGAAAAGATTTGGTAGTTTGATTTTGTTGTATTAACAGTCATTAAATTTTCTTTGGTCCACCTTTGTAATTTGGTTAAGGATTGTTGCATGGTTTTTTCTAGTTCTGTACTTTTGCTTTTTGGTTTTGAAGTCCACATTACTAAGTTATCACCCTTCACACCTGATTCTTGTATTTGTTGTGGCAGATCGTTAATAAATATATTAAAAAGTGTTGTGCTGAGCACTGTGCCTTGTGGTAAGCCACGGTGTACTTGTTTGTATTTAGATATGTTTCTTCCATATCTGGTTGCAATAAAGCGTTGTGTTAGGAAATGACATAGCCATGAAAACATTGGACCTTGTATCCCTATTTTTTTTTACTTTCTTTAGTAGTTTTGTTCTGCATATAAAATCATATGCACTTTGGAAATCAATAAAAACTGATAAATTATCTTCTGTTCTATTGAAGGAGTCTTTGATTTCTTGACTGAGAAGTAAGACTTGTTCATTTGTAGAGTGGAACTCTCTAAATCCAGCTTGACATGGGGAAATTAAATTTTTTGATTCTAGAAACCAATTTAACCTGTTTGACACCATTCTTTCCATCACTTTTGCTATTATGCTAGTAAGAGCTACTGGTCTATAATTTTTTATTTCTGACGCTGTTTTGTCTTTCTTCAAGAGTGGGACAATTATTGCCTTTTGCCATTCAGCAGGTACAGTGGTTTTCCAGGATAGATTGTAAAGTTTTAGTAGTTGTTGTTTTGCTGTTTTTCCAAGGTTTTTTATGAACTCTGGATGTATGTGATCAGGTCCAGGAGACTTTTTGTTTTTTAGATTATTTATTGCAATGTTCGGTTCTTGCATATTAAAATTTTGAAAAAAGATATTGCACTGAGTGTTAGGATCACACTCTCTTTCTTGTTTCAAATCTTTCTTAAATTCTTTACGTTCCTTTTTATTATTTCTTGTTACTTTATGTGAATTAGCATAATATTTATTGAATGTTTTGGCTATGGCTGCATCATTTGTTAATATTTTATTGTTGTGTATGATAGGTGTGCTGTTGTTTTCTTTCCTACCCTTGACATTTTTTATGAACTTATGAGCTTTGTTACCATCTGTGCTATAATCCATTTTTTCTAAGAAATTATTAAAGTAATTCTTTTTAGCAGTATTAATTTTTTTTTTAGTAAGGCACATTTCTTCCGCCATATTTGTGTATCCGATATGTTTTTTGTTTGTTCAGCTGTATTTCTAGCTATATCCCTTTGCTTATTCAGTTCTTCTAACTGGGGGTTCCAAAAGGGTTTGAAATTTTTAATTCTTCCCCGAGGAATATGTTTTTTTGCGGTTTCTAGGATGACTTTACAGAAATTTTTGTTCAAATGATCTGGTTGGTCATGTAGCTGTGAGTTTGTTTGTTCTTTAAATTTATGTTCCAGTTCAGTTTTATATTTGATCCAATCTGCTTTTTTGAAGTTCCAATACAGATTCGTGTGACATTGACTGTTATTTGTATTATCTAGTTTTATATCAGCAATTACTGCTCTGTGACCAGAGCTTGGATCTTCTATAACTTGTTTTTTAATTTTTGAAACAATATCTGTTGTAGCTAACAAGAGGTCTGGGTTACTGCCTACTCCAGAGTAATGTATGAAGGTTGTGGGATCTTCTTTACTATAAATCAGTTCAAAAGTTGTGGTATTCAAAAATTCTTCCACTATCTTCCCTGTAGAATCCACTTTTTCATAACCCCATCTTTTGGAATGAGCATGAAATCCCCAATTACAATGGTATTAAAGTATACTTCATAATTTGATATTTTGTTTTAATATTTTATATTCTAGCAATTTTTTTTCTTTATATTTGTCTCTACTCTTAACTTAAGGAATGGATGATACCAACCTGGAGATTCCAAAGAGCTTTGCTCAACTTCTGTGGATCCACTGGTTGCCCAAATTCATCTTTTGGTACTTTCTTATTAGATTTAAGTTTCTTGTCATTTTCAGAAGCTGTAATAAAAACTGTCATTTAATTAACACATATATTTAGACATGGCAGGCTTTAGGCACAGCCAAGGCACTGTGGAGGAACAAAACCATCTAATATATCTAATACCACATAAAGGCTCACTGCATGAACTCAGATCATTTGGACGACAAAGGAGTACACTCTAAAGAACACAGATGTTATGATGAAGGAAGCAACTGAAATAAACTACAGCTGATGACAATGAAGGATGACAGAACACTGATGGATGTATTGCTAAGGGATGTATTGCTATTCTTTACTTTAGGTTCTGCAAAAATTGCTTCTAAGTTCTAACATCAGTTGCTATATTGCATGCTATAGGAAGTCTCAGATCAATTTATTTGTCCTTTTAACCTACACACTTCTGTTATTAATCCTTCCTTACTTGCAGCATCGATGTACCTACCTCTTTCTTTCATTATTACTATCCAGTTATAAATAAAATATAATCTGTGATCAGTAAATATAGTGAATGGTTGATTTTATGATTTATTTGCATGAAAGACAATGTATATGTATGCAGAAACACAGATTATTGTTGTTCAAAATAACAATAACTTCGACAAAGCATGTACAGGTCTTGCATACTTTAGGCAAAGGAAGCCTGTGGGATTTGAGTCAAGCGCTCACATTGTTAGTGTCAGTAATGTGCAAAAACTGTTGTCCTTTAAGTGTTCCTTCAAGCAAGAGAAAATAATATAATTGAAGGGTCTAAGATCTGCTGAATAGGGGAAGTAACAGAAAATAACAACTTCCTTACAAACCAGGAACTGCTGCATCATTATAACAGTATGCATTATCTTTGCGATGGGCATCAGGATCCATTTTCGGTGTACTGGGGGCACACATACCTGATCCTCCCAGGAAGCAATCCAAGTTCTTCATACAGGTGGCTGGATTCAATATTGTGCCTTCTGATAGGTATTCTTTATGAATGATCCCTTAGCATCCGCTTGATGCTCAACTTCTCACAGCTAACCTTTCAAAGACTTGCCACTCCTCTTCTACTCTGTGTCATAATTGAGGTCCCATGATATATCACCCATAGCAACCCAATATGAAAAGGTGGGGTCACTATCCACCATATACAAGTACCTAGGTTTCCACCATATCTTCTTTCTGGTAAGAAATTAATTCGTGAAGCACTAACACAATTTACATATTCCGAACTTCTGAATTACAATAATATAAGCACTCCCACGTGACACCATTTGAATCCTTCAGTCAACAATCTTTAACTACGGATTGGAAAATTTGCTCTATGTTTTCATCAGTGCACAATGTCACAGACCTGGCCCATACACATCTTTTGCACCATCCAAACCATCACAGAAGCTTATGCACACATTTTTTTCCATTATACACTATTTCCAAACACCTACTTCAGCATGTCACAACATTCCCTTGTTTTACCCAGTTTGAAGAAGAATTTTGGGCTCAACTTTAGATTAGGTTAATTGCCTAATTCTAAGTCCGAAGTTACTTACTGTGCATGCGCCGACAGTAGTTTCAGAATCGCCACTAGGTTTCGCTGCATGAGCTAGCTGTTGTTAGCAGACGATTTTCACATTTGCCAACATTGCTTTCTACACTACACTATACCGCTAGCGCTACTCCGTGTACATTATTATTTTGCTGAATAGATGACTTAGCACTTGCCGGCCAGATATTGTGTACATTATTATTTATTTATGCCAATAATTACCATCTGAAGGTTATTTAATCCTGGGACATAAAGTACTTGCAATAGTAAGTCACCATTGGGGTAATTGTCTCTGATGTGGGACTCCCTTTGTGGTTTACCAGGAAAAATACGAACTGGTTTGAGAATTCAATGCCATTCTGGTAGTTTGTCACAGTAGCTCAATGGTAGAGCACCCGCCTGGTAAGGGAAGGTCTGTGGTTCAAATCCCAGCTGTGGCATTGAATTTTTAAGTTTCAGTTCTACCTCTCAAATATTGTGTACATTATTTTGCTCACACAGATATATCGCTAGTGTGACTCCATACTACTGTTGTGGAAATTATTGTGTACATTATCGTTATTGCCTTGTTACTGGGTCCACGAAATGCTGGCTCGTTCTTTTTTTATTAATTTTTTTATTTTATATTATTTTATTATATTATTATTTATTATTATTACACTTATATTATATATATATATATTATTTATATATAATATTATATATTATATTTATATTATAATATCCTCCTCACGGGGTGTAGCACGGCATCACATTCCCTGCATAGCATTCGAGTTCTCAGCAGGCCCTCGTCGTAAAGAAATTGCATGCATTCCTCCTCATTATAGCACAGAGGCGCTAAATCTACTATGTTAATGAAGTGATCCATTGCACTCTCACAACTTGCTTCTAAGAAGGTCACCAGCATACTGCCGGGTCCTGTTAAAACATTCAAACTTACTATTGGCAACAAACTCCTGGGGAAATTGTGCTGTTGGCAGCGCTGAATTAACACAGCAACTTCGGCAACTTTCATGACCATTTGTACACACTGCCGAGTTGGACTTAGCCGAAATTCTGACCAAGTGCTCGCGTCACCTAAACTAAAGAATATCCGAATTTTGTTTGTATGATGCTCTATTTCACCTCAACAGCATCACTACATTGCGCACGCACCCACCCACACCCACACCTGCACACATGCACGCACACACACATGCGCAAATTACTGACCCACTGGCCTTGAGCATTCACTGACCTGACTATCAACCACTAGCACTGCACATCAGCAATTTATTCACTATATTTTGATCATGCTTATACTAATGACTTCTTGCTCTAGCTCTAACAATTTGTTATCTATATCTTTAAATCTTCTTACATCTTTCCAAAATTATAATTACTTCCTGAACCCCTTTTCATATAAACACATAATGACAATTTTCTAAACTAATCCCTAAATAATTCACCCATTTAATTTTATAACTTCATATACTGTCAAGTAGAAGAATTTAGAAGGATTACACACCTTGTTTCTTACGGACTGAGGATTTTGGTGATGGTCCAGATTTGGTGCCTGTTGAACTACTGCTAGTGCTGACACTAACTGTGCTTGCTGGTGGAGAGCTTGACAAGAGGAAGTAGAAGCTGGGACGCACATGGGTGATGTATGTTGCACTTGCTCTGTGCAGAAGCACCAGAAAGTCTGTTACTGCTACTATGTGCGAGAACTCTGGAGGGGCACCCATTAGGGAGCGTATTAACTCTACAAGAGAGCAACATACTGAGATATGTAGTTGAAGACTCTCTTCATAGAGAAAGCGCTCCTGCAACACCCAAAAATAAATGCATTAATGGCTAAACACAGCAAGCACAAAAGGCAACAGTTAAAAAGCAACTTCCTCTATATGACATTTATGTTACTTGCTTGTACATTAACTCATACTTTTTTCTGCACCATGCAAATATGTGCATGATAACTATTTATGTTGTAGTACATCTCAGGTTCACAAAGATTTTATTACTGCACAATGTGATTTCATGGCACAGCATTCTCGGAATACCAGTCACAAGGTCTAGATCAAAGTGGTTTCTTGCCTCTTATCACTCTGGCCATACATAACCAAATTGTTGTCAGCTCAGTAATGTCTACTGTATGCCTAACCCCAAAACCTAATAAGATTAAATGCATAATATTTAATTATGCAGACCCATGATAAATACAATCCATCAGTGTGCCTTACGCGTGTGTGTGACAAAATCTGGATCTAAAGCTGAAACACCTTCTAGATGTACTAAAGGCTAATGGTTATCTGAACCGAGATATTAATACAAATATCAAAGTGATAAAAGTCCATACCTTACGTATGTGGAGTTATGGAAGGAATTGCAAAACATTGCAAACACCACAAAATTAAAGCTGTGCTCTTTTATAAGAACCCTTTGCAAAATATTCCAGGTGTCTATAAAATTACCTATAATTGTGATGAATTCAACACAGGTCAAACGGAAAGATTTCCCAATACAAGACAAATACAAGAAAAAAGGAAACTTTCTCAACCAGAAAAATCTGCCATTGCAGAACATACAGAAAACACCAGCTGCCACACTGACTACGACAATTTAAAGATTTTAGCGGTTTCCGACAATTTCTCTCAGTAAAGAAGCCTAATACAGTTTACTGTGAAACTTTGGCATGGTTGAAAAACTAACACGAATCAGACCATACCGGAAGCTAAGAAAGAAGTAATGCATAGTATTTGTTTCACATATTCGTTGCAAAAGGTTGAGTATAGCTGTTGCAAAATTTAGTGGCGGGTGTCTCAATACAAATCCAATCATAGGCTTGCCATGCCTTGTGGTGTTGTATAGTTAAACGCACTGCGAAATCACCTGTAAAGCCAGTGAAGTAAATATCATTTGCACCCACAGAATTTATTTGCAGAACAGGAAAAGGAATAATTGCTCTGTAGAAGGGGGAATAAATAATACTAGTCAGCTATCAGCTGCCATTAAATTTTGCAGCTACCATACTAAAGCATTGGCAAAATGGGCAATTGTTATTCTAAGTGGTGACACTTTTTCAATATGTTATATAAGCAGTACATTATAATCTATTGTGCTCTCTATCATATAGTGATCATACATTGACCTTTTCAGTATGAAAGTTACATAGTGTCGCCCATCGCATTATTGTCGGCACTACCGCAAAGGAGCCGAAGGGAAGAGACAGAGAATGGCCGCATTGTTGGGGCGCTTGCCGAAAGAGAGAAAGGGATAGAGACTTCTGGAATTTTCTGCTTTGTATTTCACCGCAATAATAACTGAACTTTCCTGAAGTTTCCAGAATAGTGCCTGGGAGATATAAATAGCGGTAAAGTGTGAGAAGGGACAGTTTTTGTGTTACGAATTCGGAGCCATGCTGTTGGTGAATCGGTAAAGACTTTCTTGCTGTTGCAACGAGTGTACAAAGTTACTGTTTATGGAAATAAAAATGTTTCTTTATCTCGACTACATCTGTCTTCCTTACTTTACACCCACCAAAGCCACAATATATATATAAAATTATGCACTTAATTACAGCCATGATACCAAGGAAAGAGAGAATATGTGTCAAAGGTAGAGTTGCCAGTTATGTTTTTCTTGTAAGTTGTACGTTTTTTGTGTTAATCTTACATGTTACATTTTTTCTCTCCCGTAAGACGGTTTCTTCTATTTTTCTACTTTTAGGGGAGGGAAATCAATTTTTGACCGCAAAATGCAATTAGCAATGTTCTGATAGACTGCACTGCTGTGTAACCAGATGCTTATTTAGAAAATGTTGGTAACAGTAATAAAATATTGTTGGCTATTCTGTACCGCAAGAACACATATGCGTTAATTGTTATAATTTCATCCTTGTATTTGATTGATATATGTAGCTGGAAGATGCATGTGTTTATTTATAGCATAGGCCATAGAACCAAGCAAACCCTTAACTCAAGAACAAAACTAATTTCTAATATATGCAAGGTTAAGGTAAGTAATGAGTATTTGTTTAGAATAGAATTGTTGTAGTGGGTACTAAAGTTATTAAACATTTTCGAACATACTATTTTATCAAATTGGGTTAATTTTATATTTTGATTTTCATTTCACTTGTTTAATTTTCAAAATGAATGCATTTTCACTGATGTGAGAAACAGATCATTAAGGAATTGATTGAATCTGAATTACAGGTGGTTGTAAACTTTCAATATTCATGCAAACAATTTTTTTAAAATTGCAAAATGTAATGCAAAATCTGAAAATAAATACCAACAATTAAAGTGCTCATGACCAAAATGAGAGAAATAGAAATTATAAGCCAAAAGCAAGTAGATATTGACAATGAATAAGAAAAGGGAAGAGGGTGTCAGGCCTTGAACCACTATTGCTTTAAGTTTTTGTAGCTGAAAAATCACTTGAACACCAGATATGTATTTTTACCTTACAGAACAGTAACAGGGCCTCAACCATATGAACCCTATTAAGCTGGGCAGCATTGAATTCTCGATATGGATGATCATCTCGCAGCAGCACATGGAGTGTCCTGAGCAGAGTACCAAGAACTCCTCCACCTTCATCATCAAAAGAACAGTCCTTCTCCTTATCATTAGCACGTTCCCAGTCACGCCAAGAACCAACAATTGTAGTTAATATGAATGAATTCACAATAACTGCATCAGATCGTGCTATTATATGAAATCTCTGTGGACCAGGATGGAACTGGAGAACTGGTTTGTCACAGCATGTATCTAATACAGCCTGCAATGTGCAAATTCATCTCATTAAGTGTGCCTATTTTAAAAGCATTATTTTATAAGAATAGAGTATTAATTATTATTGTAACAACATTTCAGTAATTCATTTCCTTTAATTACATTCAGCTATGGCACCACTGAACACAAATTATCACTTTTACTCACTGAAAACGCTTTTTGCTATATCAACTTTCACAATCAGGATATCAAACTCTAAAAGTAGTCTTTGTATCAATGCCACATTATTATCATCATTATAATTATTAAATCAAACCATCGATTACTAATTAAATGCCAGTTATCTATTTGTAGATAGCTTTTTCAAAATGTGGTGGCACCATGGCCGAGCGGTTAGACCATTCGCCTATCACCAAGGCAGCCCGGGTTTCTTCCCAGGGACCTGCATGTGATATTCGCTGTGGATGAAGCAGCGTATGGCTGGGCTTTCTCCGGGTGCTCTGGTTTCCCCTGCCACTCATTCCACTAATTACTCCATCATCACCTTTCCAATCATCAGTTTCACCTGTATTTCATATCATTCCTCTTCCTCACTCTCATACCTGATGCTGGACTGACCATCCACCTCCAGGTCTTCACTTTATCCAGTCCATAGATTCGTCTGCTCCCCGACAGGCCTCCATATGGGGAGGGTAATCAGAAAAAGAAGTTTCATCAAAATGTTTTCACAATAACAATACTAATTGTTTAAAAACTGATATCTGTGTTTAGCTGCCTGGAAATGATAGTTTCCTTGAAGCAACAGTCTTAACTTAATGTATTGACAAATGTTAGTTTTCTTCATTAAACTTAGGCTTGCTATGAGTTTTATAATCAACTTGTATCATACAAACCTTGAGCATATGATGTCCTGCAATACAACGAGGAGACTGCAGAACTTTAAGCAATAGCTTGTGGCCATCCTGACTCACGAATTGAGAGAACAGCTCACTGTCACTCTGAACTAGTTTCAACAGCAAATATAAGGTCAAAGCCTGGTTCTCCTGGCTTGCCTTCAGTTCCACTACCTAAACAGATTATTAAAGCATAAGGATTAAAAACTCAGTAGAGCTAGCATTAAACAATAGATTCAACAGCATCTGTGGCAACTAACACAGTGTTCGAGTATGAGAGGTCAGTCTTGTGTCTGGTACATAAACAGGAGAGGACAGCATATCTGACCATAACTCATTGCACAAAATGCACGCAGCTGACTACTCAAAACTCACAAAGATGGAGTCAGAACAGTTTCAATTTCAGACTTGCAACCTGCATGAAATTCTCAGTCAAATGAAAGGAGCTTTATTAACCTCTTAACATACCTAATATTTTACAACGTGAAGGCTCTTTTGTCACCTACTTTTTCTATTGCCAAAATGAAACTTTCTATTAAATATAATAGTAACAATAAAATTAATTTTTATGAGCTTAACAATGGAAATTTTAATCTCTGAATATCCCCTAGATTAAAATCATGAGCATACCTGTGATATGTTTAACTTTTTTGCTGAAATTACATTTACAAACCAAATGTTGAATATTGAAGCACTAAGAAATGAACACCAACAATAAATAATAAATGTTAGAATCATTGTTTATATGTTTGTGGCTGTGTGAAATATCCTGAAAGCCTAGAAGGGTCAATTCTGCACCACACTCTGGCACTCACAATATCATTCTCAGATGAAACTCATTCATCTCCTGAAGCATAGCTTCAGATTCACTTTCAGACTCACTAAATGCATTATATAACTCTTCTTCACTCTCAAACTTTCCATAAAGTGTGAGAAAGTAATACATTAACTGCAAAAATAGATTGTAACACACACCTCTAGTATGAATGAAATGTACGGAAAAATATTGATGAACTGTCGGATCCAGAGACATCTGTTGGCAGAAATACAAATTTAAAAAAATCAGACCACAGCGAAATCTAGAGAAAGAGTCAAGGGACTACTAAAACACAAGACAGAACAAGAAAATTTGGCCTTTTAAATTGTACATTGGTCAGAAATGTTAAGCCCAAGTATACTCTGCATTTTATTATTTTGTCAAAATTAAAAACACGAGTATGCTCAGCTTTTATGTTAAGAGGTTAATTACACAGTCACCTGCCTAAAACATCTACTTGAGTAACACGCCAATAAATGGATCCTCTTGCATGGTTGCTTTCCTATGCAATCTATTTTATTGCTATTGAATTAATCAGAAAATGAACTTTTGAGATAAGTTAATAGTTTTCCTGAGCATGGGCTCGCACACCCACTCCCCACCCACACACATTTAAAAAAAAAAAATTTAATAATAATAATAATAATAATAATAATAATAATAATAATAATAATAATAATAATAATAATAATAATAATAATAATAATAATAATAATAATAGTAATAATAATAATAGTCATAATAATAATAGTCATAATCATAATAATCATAATCATAATAATCATAATCATAATCATAATCATAATCATAATCATAATAATAATAATAATAATAATAATAATAATAATAATAATAATAATAATAATAATAATAATAATAATAATAATAATAATAATAATAATAATAATAATAATAATAATAATAATAATAATAATAATAATAATAATAATAATAATAATAATAATAATAATAATAATAATAATAATAATAATAATAATAATAATAATAATAATAATAATAATAATAATAATAATAATAATTTATTCACTATTTAGCAGTTATAAAAGTTACAATGGGCTTCATAAAAAAAAATTACTAAAAACCTAGCTTTAGTTGCATAATTTCCTTCCTGCACCATGTTTTTATTTCTATTAATCTCTAGGTCATGATACAGAAGTATGCAATTCATTTTATCATTGTACTAAGGGAACATGGAAAAACAGTGATATGTTTGGCAGTATATAGGAACTACCAAATGTTAATCTGTAAATACACAGCTCTGCCTCTCACTTAGCGCCTTCAATTTTGTACAGCAATGTTAAAGTATTCAAATATCCCAAAACTTGAGGAACACAATAACTCTCACTAAGCTCATACTCACTCTTGCAAATAGGAATAAGAAGACTGGTGTGCCACCCAAAATAGTTGCAGCGGCAATCAGCCCCTGATAGCGCCTCTGACTTGGTGGCACAAGAAAGGTGGGGGCAAGTGCAAGAGGAAGCTGTTGACTTGCACGCTGTTCCAATGTTACTACACGGAATCCAGGTTGACCAGGGAAAAGAGAGCCAACCACTCCTGCTGCAAAAACACATCATAGGATATAAAATATAGCTATGAAAGGGTAGAGTTTTTAATTAATTTTGAAATATCAGTAACTAATTGCAATAACTCAATTTAAAAATGCTAGAATTAAAACTGATGCAATAACTATTCCTGTTTTATTTAACTACAAAACAAAAGCAACCAGTATATGACCAAAATTTATATCTGCTAATATACATGGAATAAATACCTCCAGGAGTTGTCACAACTTGAGGATATACGTTCACTATGTGAGGATTTTCAGCAGAATAAGTCAAAAGCAGATTGTCCTGCAAAGAAATAAAATAAATATAATCCCCTCTGAAATACTAAACAAAACCATTGAATTTAATTTAAAAGGTGAGTCAATTAATAACACTAAATAACACTTACAATATAATTTTTCGGAACGCATTTCGAAGGTTAACTTTCCTCCATTATCAACTGGACAATAACTGTGTTTCCATGGCATTTCATGGTGCGGATGGCGATGCTTCTTCTGGTAACGGTTCAAGGAACTTGCTGAAAATATCTTTCTGAGGAATGTCAAAATTAAATACTCGGTTTCTATTTTTTAAAATGAAGATTTGTTCCCATGTGGACAGTTCTTGTTTTCCGTTAATGTGTTTGAGAAGTTTCGGTTCTGGCTTTATGCCATGATTTTTTGTCCAAAAGTGAAGGGCAACTTGTGATTTTTCTAATTGTTTACTCTTGATGTTCCTAACGTGTTCTTTGGATCTAATTTCTAAATTTCTTTTGGTTTTTCCTATGTATACTTCATTACAATTACTGCATTCAATTTGGTATATGCCGGATTTTTTGTTAGGTGGAATAGCATCTTTGATGTTTGAAAGTAGCAGGTTTTTTATGGAGTAATGGTTTACTGGTGCTAGCTGAATGTTGTGTTCCTTGAACACTCAATAAAAAACCTGCTACTTTCCAACATCAAAGATGCTATTCCACCTAACAAAAAATCTGGCATATACCAAACTGGATGCAGTGATTGTAATGAAGTATACATAAAAAAACCAAAAGAAATTTAGAAATTAGATCCAAGGAACACGTTAGGAACATCAAGAGTAAACAATTAGTAAAATCAGCAGTTGCCTTTCACTTTTGGACAAAAAATCATGACATAAAGCCAGAACCGAAACTTCTCAAACACTTCTCAAACACCGGAAAACAAGAACTGTCCACATAGGAACAAATCATTTTAAAAAAAGAAACTCAGTATTTAATTTCGACATTCCTCAGAAAGATATGTTCAGCAAGTTCCTTGAACCGTTACCAGAAGAAACATCAGAAGAAGCATTGCCATCCGCACCATGAATCACCATGGAAACACAGTTATTGTCCGGTTGATAATGGAGGAAAGTTAACCTTCGAAATGCGTTCCGGAAAATTATATTGTAAGTGTTGTTTAGTGTTATTAATTGACTCACCTTTTAAATTAAATTGATTATAACAACACTGTTTTCAAACTTCTATGAAAGGAAGATAAAAAAACCATTGAATCCCTATTTCACACTTTTCTGGGCTGCAGTCAAAAGAAATGTAGTGAAAACATAAATTGGTAGAAATGCGATGCAAAATTCACATAAACAGAATATAAGACCATTTACATGCCATAATATTAAGTCAAACACCTAAATGAAGTAGGAAAAAAATATAACATGAAAATTTCGGGAAAGAAAATGAAGGCAATGGCAATGATAGGAAGAGAACAAAAAAGAATAAAAATCGCTATCGAGGAAGATATAATCGAACAAATATCAACATTTAAATATTTAGGCTCTAAAATATCAATTTGGAACACAAAAGCAGATATTGAGGAAAATATAGAAACCTACAATAAACTAAATGGATGCATTAAAAGACACTTCGGTAGAAGTATGAGAAAAGAAGTCAAATAAAGATGACATAATATTGTGTCCAAACCAGCACTAAAGTACTCTTGCGAAACATGGGTCCTACGATCTAGGGAAAAATCCAGATTAGAAGCAGCCCAAATGAGATTTTTACGACCACTATTGGGAGTAACAAGATGGGACAGAATGAGAAATACTGATATACGAGCACAACTTATGGAAGAAAATATAATTGAAGAGATTCAACGATATCAGAAAGAGCGGAAAGACCACTGTTTTAAGGATGTCCCCTTCGAGATACCCATGGCAAGCTTTATTTTACAGACCTTCTGGACGGAGAAACATTGGACGACAACGGAGAAGATGGAGCGACCAATTTATTTAGCCTCGGAACAGGTCTAAAGGCCTAAACCTTGTCAGGAAGAAGAAGAAGAAGAAGAAGAATATTAAGTGTATTGATTTTGCTAGCCATCGAGAAATATCAAAGCAATTTATATTTAACAGCTATAAAAAGGTACAAGAAACTAAACCCCCAGCACAACAGTCCATGAAGGGCCACTGCATCCCCCACTTCTGCCCACTACAGACATCATGAGTGGGGTGCAGTACTGGAGGGTGGGACGTCAGCACTGTCAGTTCTCCTGGTTAGTTATGCAGCCTTAACAACCTGAGGTCACTACTTCTTCATCAAGTAGCTCCTCAAATGGCCCCTCTGGGACTGAGGCTGAGTGCACTCCATGCCAGACTTCCCAGCGGGGGAAAAATCCCCATGCCTGTACTGCGGATTGAACCCAGATCCTATGCGCCAGAGGCAGGCATGCTATGAAAAGGTAAGAACTTTAAATATAATAACCAACAGAGCATAAAGATATTCAAAGATGAAGTACTGAAAGACAAACATATTCTGATGGAAATGTTCACAGGCTAAGTATGCTATATGCTATATGCATATGAACAGGCTAAGTATGTTATGAAGCATTAGCCGTATAAACATAAGATTGCAAATTTCAGCATATTACAATACTTAGCACTCTGCATTGGCAGTATCATTAATCAGTGCTTCACTTATACCAGCTTATGTATGTGCCTGTTACAAGTGGGTACTACCATCTTTACATAAATTCACAGAGTGAGACAGAATAACACTGAATAATTTTAAAGTATGATTCAGGAGTATTAATGGAGTATTTTCTTATCAGAAATGTATGTCCATAAATGTCTTATCAAGCTAGAGAGCATTAAGTTTTTGAAACACCATGTCAAGTTAGATGAAACTTGTGAACAGGTTGTGACATATAGACATTGTATATTTATTTATTCTTTATTTTGGTAATTACAATAATTAAACAGGCTTCACTAGCTGCGACTAATAAATCAGGTACATTATCTGTGTTGCACACTGTTCACATGTCACATTTGTTTTCTGTGTCAAATTCTTGTATGCTGTATAGAAGATGTTTTATTAGCCATTTATATAATGTGTTTAAAAAGTTGAACATTTATGGTAGTCATTTTTGATGGAAGTGAATTGAAAAGTTTTATGTCTATTATCTTGTAATACTTTGAGGTCTTCTGCGATACACAATATGGCATATTGACCTTATTTCTACTATGTGTGTTAAGCTTATGTAAATCACCCTTTACATCATAGATATCCAAATTTTCTTTTATTTGCACCAACACATCATAAATGAATAAATTAACAGCAACTGGCATTAAAAGAGTTTTGAAACACAAGTAGTCACGTAACTTTAACTTAAAACAATACTTCCTCTACTTTACTATACGTAGTAGAGAAAGTAAAAAATACAATACAAAACTATCTTTTAATCTTAATTTAACTATGCAACACTAAATCCATGGCTCTGAAGTAGTCAAACCCTTTAACTGATTTACAATAAATGTTATTGTCAATATCATGAGCTACCATTGTGGGTCAAAATGTGTCTGTAAAAGGTGTTCAAAACACCAATGTTGGACTTTGGAGCATATTTGATAGCTTCAGAATAATGACTTCTGTATTCTTTGAAAAATACTTTGCACATCACTAATATCACCAATGCTACAAAATTCCTGGCCATTAAATTCTCTTCATTATTAACTGGTATCTCATGCACAGGAGCCTGAACATGTCCCCAAAAGAAAAAATCCAAAGGGATTAGTGCTCCTCTACTGATCCATAAATCAGGATACGTTACACTTACAAAATCCCTCACATCACCAGGATAATGCACAGGTGCCCCATCACCTTGGAACAACAATAACTAATACATTTGTAAGGAAACATGTCTCAGAAGTCCTGGCAAAGTCTTATATATTGTAAAAACTGTAGGTAAATGTGGCCCATTAAACATGGAGGAACTAAATAGTCCAATGAGTGTCATTCACAATGTCAGCCCAAATGTTAATTGAAAACCAGTGTTGGTAATTTGTAACTTAATAGCTCTAGAGTTCTTGAGTGAGTGGCAAAATTCTGCTATCTTGGAAATATTATTATAGATAATGAGCTTAAAATGAGTGTCACAACAAAAGACTGAATTCAGGCAGGGAACAAGCCTGCTTTGCAAATTTAAAACTGCTAAAAAGCAAAATATTACTCAGGAAAGATAAACTACAAATATATTGAACACTAATAAGACCTGTGGTCAGGTAGGGAGGAGAGAGCTGGACATTAATGAAGGTGGTCTCCCTGCTCTGAGGAAATTTGAATGCAAGATAATCAGGAGGAAATGTGGACCTGTGGTGGAACATGGAGAATGGAGAATTCGATATAATTAGGAAATTAATTAAATCATAAAGGGAGAAAACATAGTACAATTCATAATCACTAAGGCTACAATGAATAGGTCACCTGGAGAACATGGATGGAAATGTTTTTTTGTCTCTGATGTGCAACTGCCTCTGTGGTTTACCAAGAGAAAAATATGAATCGATTGGAGAATTCGGTGTCATTCTGGCAAGTTGTTACAGTAGCTTAATGGTTAGAGCACCTGCCTGGTACACGGAGGGTCTGTGGTTCAAATCCCAGCTGTGGCATTGAATTTTTCAGTTCCAATTCTACCTCTTAAACATTGCCCACACACAGCTTGTGTGTTTAAGAACACCAACAGTAAGTTTGTTGGCATAAATAAATAATAATTACCATCTGAAGGTTATTTTATCCCGGGACACAAAGTACTTGCAATAGTAAGTCACCATTAGGGTAATTGTCTCTGATGTGAGACTGCATTTGCAGTTTACTGGGAGAAATACAAACTGGTTTGAGAATTAAATGTCATTCTGGCAGATTGTCACAGTAGCTAAATGGTTGGAGCACCCACCTAGTAAGCAGAGGGTCTGTGGTTCAAATCCCAGCAGGGTTGCCAACTCGTACGATAATTATGGGGGCATACAGTAATTTTAATGTTTGTACGATGGTTGTCAACCTGTACGATAATTATGGGGGTGTATGATAATTTGAATGTATGATAGTTCGATATTGGCGAAATATCATTTTCACTGGTTTGTCACACCAGCGAAGTGAAACTAATTACAAATAACACCACTTTTGTCCTCACTGTCTGTCTCCACCCCATAGCTACTAAGCCTGCTATCCTTTATCCTCTTATTGCCAGTGTGCCCAGGTCTGATAATTTCAATGAAGAAGGTACTGTTCAGAAAATTGATTATCAATGTAGAAAACTCAGAATACGTGATATTCCGTGTGAAATAAAGGACATGCCTGAACCTGACAGTTTCTGGAGTGCTGTTAAACATATGTCACCTTTCAAAGAACTAGCAGCCTTTGTATTATCAGAGGTTTCCTTACCCTACAGAAGCACTTCTTGTGAAAGTTTTTTTTTTTCTAAACTGTGTTTAATAAAAACCAAAGTTAGAAACAGATTGACACTAGATACGGTAAATGAACTCATTTTGCTGTCTCAACTTATGAAAGAACGTGGTAGATCTTAAAATCTGCAAGTCACCGAGAAGATGTTAAGGTTTATCTCAACAACAAATTTGTGCAATGCTGCAATGGTTGAGGAAGCTGAACTTTCAGATGAATAGTGCGAGAAACATAAGTGCTAAAGTTGTAATATTTGTTGAGGTCATCAATCTTGTAAGTGGATATAATAAACATCATTACTCTTATATTTTCATAAGTATTATACTGATATTTTTATTGTTGTAGCGTTTGCTTTATGATGTACAATAATTTTGAATACAAATCTATAATTTTGAGTGGTTGGTACGATAACTTTACTTTTAAATGTTGGCAACCCTGAATCCCAGCTGAAGTATTAAATTTTTAAGTTCCAGCTCTACCTCTCAACCAACAGTATGTTTGTTGGGATAAATAAATAGTAATGTATTTCTGTTCTGTGTAAGTAAAGTGGAACATTTTTATAATATGCTGTAAAACTGAAAGTCCTTCAAATGTATGGGGTGCTTTAGTACATGGATAGTTGAGATTGATAACTGAACCAAAAAGTCAAAGTGCTGTATAATATGCAATGGAATCCCTTATCATTTAAGTAACAAAATACAGTAAAATAGACTTTGATTCAATTAATAATACTAAACTGCACTCACTTTTTAAAATTTCCCAGAACATATTTCACAGGCAAGCTTTCCTCCATTATCAACCAAACATTGACAAAACTTGTAGAGGTTGGTTTCTCCTGTAGACTGCTCTGGTGGTGATTTTAAGAACTTGTATAAAAGATCACTTTGTGCTATATCAAAATTGAAAACTCTGCCTTTGTTTTTCAAGATGAAGATCTGTTCCCTCATTGACAATTCTTGTTCTCTGAGATGTGTTTTAATAATTTTGGATCTGGATTAATGCCTTGATTTTCTTTCCAAAAATGGCAAGCAACTGCTGATTTTTCTAAGTGTTTGTATTGTATTTTATATATCTGAAATGTTCTTTAGATCTTGTTTCCAAATTTCTCTTAGTTTTTCCTATATAAGCCTGGTTACAGTTGTTGTATTCTATGACAACAGTGTCATCAACTTCCAGTATTATAATTATTATTATTTTAGATTAATAGTAATATAAACAATGCCGAAAGCAGAATATGAGCGATATTCCAAAATGCAAAGAAAACAAACCGTAAGCAACATTCCAATGTCGAAGGGGGGACAAGGATGTGTAAAACAGAGTGTCATCTAACCCGATGTGGCAATTGAAAAATATTAGTGTTTTATAATTCAATAACAAGATGTTTACAGACATACTTCCCTTATAAGAAAATATAACTCCTGAATCATGCTTTAAAATTATTCAGTGTTATTCTGCCTCACCCTATATATATCACATGTTTAAAAAAAGTGTCTGATATTGCAGCAAGAGTTGGGATTGGTCAAAACTAGAATAAAAGTTCCTAAGAAACATATGTCTGGAAACAAATATCTGTTAAATTATGACATATTTTATTTGTGTTGAGTACTTACACCAGACAATGGACTTCTCCAACAAGGGAACTCTTTACTGTCACAAATGGTTAACAGAAAAATGATTGAGTAAACACCCAAACATCAAACAGGAGTTGAGATGATTCCTGCCATTATGTCCTTTGGTAACATCTTCTCGTTATGTTCTCGTTCTGTTATTTCTCACAGAGTAATATAAGCACCACAAATTTCTCCTTACCAGTAAATAATAACAGTATTCATGACGTAAGCGAACATAAATTTCTAGGAATAATACTTGATAGAAAATTAACATGGGCTGGACATATAAATCATATTTGTGACAAAATTAGTAAATCTGTGTATCTCCTACGTCATTTTAAAAATATCTTAGATGAGAAGGGGCTCAAAATGATTTATTATGGAGTTATATACTCATATTTACTGTATGCGATAGAAATTTGGGGCTGTGCTGCTGCAACCCATATGGAAAGGTTATTTAGATTGCAAAAACGGGCAGTCAGATTGATTTTCAATATGAACTCTCGTGAATCGTGTAGGGGAATATTTAAGGATAAGCAGATATTAACATTGTATTCTCTGTATGTCTATAAAGTTGTAACCTATGCAGTTCAGAAACAAAACCTAAAAAATAGTAATATCCATAGTCACTACACCCGACACAATGATGATTATTTTCAGCAGAGATTTAGTAAGAATATTTCAAAAAAGGATCCTAATGTCATGGGTTTAATGCTTCATGCAAAACTACCTGCATATTTAAAATGTTCTAAAGGTAAACAATTTGAGAGTGCTCTGAAGAAGTATTTGATAACAAAGACATTGTACAGTATCAATGAACTATAATAATGTCTATATTACAGACCCTCTGTGTAAATCACAAATGATGGGTAGCTATAGTTATATGTGTAACCATTAGGTTGTCCATCTCTGTAATACAAATTATAAATATAAATGTGTGACAATGTCAAAAACTGTATTGCAGTCTATTGACAATAAAGAATTTAATTTAATTTAATTTGATACTACTATGGGAGATGCTCCATGTGGTTACCATGCATTCTTTCACATGATTCAGCTCCTCTTCTCAAAGAATCCAGAACTCTTGCAATAATACCTGGCTGTTCTCAGATTTGGCCACATGCATTGGTTATATGCTCATAACATATGCACACTACCGATGGATTTGGCATACACAATGCGCTTAAAACTCCCCATAGCCCAAAATCCAATGGATTGCGGGCTGGCAAATGGGGAGGACATGCTAGGAGACCTCTTTGACCAATCCACCCGTTGGGTGACGTCCATTGTCTGGTGTAAATACTCAACACAAGTAAAATCGCTCAATTCTCAAAAGGTGTTTGTTTTTGGATATATGTTTATAGGAACATTTATTCTAGGTTTCCCCAACCCCAACTCCTGTAGTAATAGCACTTTTTTTAAACACCTGTATATATATGTATACATGAAAATAAGGATTGCCTATAACCTCGTCTATGTTATCAAAGTTTTCAGTTATACTTGAAGCATTCTAGTTACTCCAAAATGAAGCAAAATGCTGGAAGTTTAAAACTTGCAAGTTTAAGTATGAAGATAATGCGTCAATGTGGCTAATGAGATAGAGACTATAGCATGAATCAGAGTTACATAGTAATTGTAATCTAATACATTGCTAACATTGTGTACTGTCATGATATGAATATATCTTTTGTATGGATTCAACGAGAAATTTTTTTTTTTTGTTCTTTAGAATATGGATGTATTAGGTGATTGTGGTTTTACTTCATTGGGCCATGACTGAGCTAGGAGAATTACGACACTGCAGTTTGCACCGTAGCCTGTATATCTCATTAGCCACGTTTATCAATATAGGAAGATCAAAGCAACCACAAAAAGAATTAAGTAAATGGTGAGAAAATGTTAATTATAGAAAAGTAAACACAAGGTGGGCGATGTCGTGACTAAGCGGTTAGAGCATTTGTCTACCATCTAGGCGGCCTGGATTCAATCCCAGAGACCCACATGTGGTATTCGTGCTGGATGAAGCAGCGTCAGGGCAGGTTTTCTCCAGTTCCCCCCACCACCCATTCCACCAATTGCTCCATTATCACCTTTCCAATAAAAAATTTTGCCTGCATCTCATATCATCCTCTTTCTCACTATCGTACCTAGTGCTTGGCTGACCACCTACTTCCAGGTCTTCACTCTGTCCGGTCCATAGCTTCCTGTGCTCCTCGAAGGGCATCTGACCGTAGGCACTGACTTATATGTCCTAGGGGGTGTAAGTCTTACATAAGAGAAGGTTAATCAGATAAAGGAAAAAAAAATAACAGGTACTACTATAATATGCAAAAGCATGAAATATGCAGTGCAAATAAACTGTACCTCTTAATTGTGTACCTTAAATAACTATGTTACAAAGTCAAAGCAAACTGTAAATATTACATGCCCTAATAAACTATGTGACTGCAGCAATATACTCTGACATCGACAACTTTCTTTTGTGATCTAAAATGTAGAATAACAGCCACTTTAAAATTCACTTTTTCCTTGTTCTCACAGCTTCTATTACCTCTAAGCTTAATGTTTGATACATAGAACCTCCTCCAAAATTAGCAACTTAACTTATATGCAAAGATTCTATCAATATGTGTACCTGTAGTTCCTTGAGATTACCCTTCTTGCCATCCAGAAGTGCATCCCAATCAATACCACAGCTCATTGTTTTTGGACCAAAGACAGTTGTAAAATTTGGACTTAAATGGTCCACATCTGCACAGTCTGTTAGATTTGTGTAATTGGGCCCCAGTCCTACTAAATATATGGCTCTCTCCTTGGTAAAAACAGGATTACGGAAAACCATCAAGTTGCCCATATGCCAGCTTCCTGTTGCCTGAATGTCTACATCTCCAAAACCTGAAGCATGGCCCAGCAAAAGACAGGTTGCTCTTGTCTTACGAAGCAGGATACCATTGAATGAAAGAAGAAGCTTTTCTTCATGCCATCCATTCACAATTAAGTGCACCTGTAAGAGCATAATTGCCAATATAAAAATTTAAAACCAGCAGTTCAAGAATTCTACAACTTTACAAATTAAAAAAGGAAGCAAAGTAAGCATATTGGTAAACCAGTTATACTAATAAAAATATATTTTATTTATAATAAGACTTACACAAGATCTTGCAATACTTCTTTTACACTGTATATTTTAACTACATAGTTGTTCATGCATTGGTGGGCCTTGTCCTAATTCACATTACTTCAATTTATTTTCCTATACCATTTCTCCCTTGTTCTTGCCATCTTGTGAATTTTTATGTGAGCACAGAAGTAAACTCCTACTACAAGTTTGTCCTACCAATAAAGGAATTTGAGTTTTAGTCTACTCAACAAGTCCTAGTAGTCCTAGATAGTTAATGATGCTGGCAACAGCCAGTGTAAACATGTTTCTAGGAAGAGCTGGAATAAGTGGAGCATGATTGTATTAATGTAACTCATTTCTTAATTAATAAAGTCAATGGCCTTTATAGCCCCACACATTGACAGTGGAATTGTATATTTTACTTTCATCCTTGACAGGAATATTAGGAAGATCCTTCAGAATTTCTAAACATCTAATACATTTCCTAAATCAGGTTCACGATAAGAGGTAAACCTGTATTTGCAGAAAAGTTTTATACCAAACATTGCACCTAACTGTAAAAAGTAATATAGAAATCAACTTTTAACACAGTTTTAATGCATATTTGTGGAGTCAGTGTCCTTAATGTTACACATTTTTTAAATTTACAATTAAACAAATACCACCTGGGAAATAGTGAATGACAGTTCCTATGCAGAATTAGGTAGATACATATTCTTCTAGTTTTAATATGCAGTTATCAGCGGTTACCAAACTTGTGACAAAATAGAACTGTGTATATTTCTTCTTAGTTAAATGTTATGTGTTGAGGCTATCTTTCTAATAAATTAAAACTAACATGGATGGGGAATAATTAAGCATACTACTTTAAAAATGTGTTCTCTGCTTTGGAACATTACAAATGATAATCTGTTGTACTGTTCATGGTCATTCATTCATTTCTTGGTATGAAATTTAAGGGCCATTAAGAAAATGTTAAAAGATCTGGTTCCTTATTAATGTTATTAGTTTTCACACTAATGTGTCCACACTAATTACTTTCATGTTAACAATTTTGCTGTTTAAGAATGTTTATTACAGGTCATTCACATCCACTTTCTTCTTACCTCCACAATGGTCTTGCGTGCATGAATATAATCACGCACATTAACTGCAAAATGCTGCCAGTGTCCAACTGGAAGAGCAGCTACTACAGTTGATTCTGCCAAAACCTCATTTCCTTTGTTTTCTGGCCGTGTAAGTTTGAATGTTAGTGTATCTGTATAAAAAGACAGACATGATTTTAATTTTTAAAGATAAGTTGGAATTTGAAACACTTAACATCACTAAGTAAAATGCTTCTGAACATGTGCCAATGACTAAGGATTTGTCCCCATTGTCAAAGGTGTCCATCTGGTTCCTGATGCTGGGATAACTGAAGCAGTGTTATCTGTCGGTGGAGAAATGTACTTCCAGAAGTTGTTTGGAAGTGGCAATCAAATTTCATGAGATGATCTACCGCTCGCCTACCACCTAGGCAGGACCTACATGTGGTGTTCATGGTGGACGAAGCGGCATCTGGATGGGTTTTCTCTGGGTTCTCTGGTTTTCCCTGCCATTCATTCCACCAATTGCTCCATTATCACCCTTCCAATCATCCATTTCGCCTGCATTTCATATCATCCTCTTCCTCACTATCACACCTGGTGCTTGGCTGACCACCTGCTTCTAGGTCTTCACTCTGTCTAGTCCAGAGGTCCCTCTGCTCCCCCACAGGTGCCTAACCCTAGGCACTGGCTTTTAAGTCCTAGGGGGTGTAAGTCCTACATAAGGGGAGGGTAATCAGGTAAAGAAGAAAGAAGAAGATCTTTGTGCTTTAATATATGTATGTTTTCCTATAACCATCAAAATGAAATGGCAGAAGTTCCCAGAATCTAGTCGTCATTTAAAGATTAATAAGTAGAGAAAAAAATGTGCACTTTGCCCTAATTTTAATAACATTTAATGTTCTTATTTTTGTTTCAGAAGTGAGAAACATATTATGTGAGAATTTATATGAAATGAGATGGCTCAAGGATAATAATGAGGCTCATATTTAGACAGAATCAGATTTAAAATCCTTAATGCTACAACCTGATCTGGGATAGCAAACTCAGGTACTCATAAACATATTTGGTCAGAATTCTTCAACTCAAACTCAAACTTTCACTTCCCTAAAAACAGCACTAAACATTGAAGTAACAATAAGTAGAAATAAAAACATGTGTTATGCTCAATAACAAAATAAATCATCTTCTAAGCTACTACAGCTGCTGTTAAAAAATACTTTAGTGTCCTTGTGGGAATTTTAAAGCCACTTACATATTCAATCAACAAAAAGATTCCCCTCATGATGGTTGGATAATTTCTCATTCTTTTATTCAGCTCATTCTATCAATTCTATATTGGGTTAAGATCTGGACTCCATGGCGATGAATGTGTGACTCGTGGCAGTCAAGTAATCATTCCCTAACAATATAGAACTGGTGCTTTGGGCGATTATCTGGACTATTCCACTCATGCCGGATTATCACCTCTTGGTCATGGTATTGTCTCTTTGGTTGTATCACCTCCTCCTTGTAATTCTGCCAATCTAAACATTTTCTTATGTTTCTGAACATCTGAAGTATCTATGCACAGTAAAAACAATTAGCAAGCCATTCAAAAGTGGCAGACAAAAGATTTGGTGAATATTCTAGGGAAGATATTGACACTTTAATTCAAGAGATGAAATAAAAATGAGAAAACAGCAGGTCATGTGCTATGTTGTAAGTTGTTTAGTTTTAAATCACTATTGATATTAAATAGTATTAAATAAATCAATTATTTCGCAGAATATTCTAAGAAAGTGCTCTTCAACTTTCTTATGCATTTGGGCACATTTAACTTATGCTTAAGGAAGCACGGGAGCCTTCACAATCACCATTTGGGCAATACCCTCTTGTGGTATTACTACAGATAAAATTTAAATGTATCTTATATCCAATTTCTCTGCATATTGGTGAAGGTTTACTTCTGAAAATGTCAGTCCGGGCGGCTCAGTTGTATTGGCACTGGCCTATTGATCCAAGGTTTCAGGTTTAATCCTCACCCAGAGTGCTTAAAAGTGTCCTTCAAAGTGACTGCCTCATGTCAATAAATTTATTGGTATTAAAAGAACTCTTATGAGACAAAAATATTGGTATCCTGGCAACAATATGATCTTGGCATTCAACATATTACAAACAAAATTTATTTCACATTGCCACCTTTGTGTTTTACTGTAGGATGTGAATTCCTTCTTCCAGCTCTGTATTCGGCTTGCCTAATCATTAACCTTCCATTAGTATCTAATACATATAGAAAAGGGACTTTCATTAAAAAAAATTAAATTATTCCATAATTCTTGATTTCTCTTACAGTATTCTTTAGCAAACTGCAACCTCTTTGCTATGTTAGTTTATTAACATAAGACTTTTTTCTGACTGCGCTTCCATTCTACTAACCCTTCTGTTTCTAAATGCACATCCTTATTAATTGTCCAATGCAGTCCAATTCTAATAACCCTTTGAAACTGTTTCTAACTGCACATCTTTACCAATTGTCTAAAACCTTTCAGTCACCAATTACGAGACTTATTTTAGGATTAAGGACTACCTTTATCATCAGCAGTCTCTTCTCTCCCACTCAGCTTCTCTGAACATCTGTATGTGCAAAGATTTAACTTTTCTTTCCTTCTCTACATCACTGGATGAATGTATCTAACTGAGCTCTGTGGTACATTCACATTAGCAGCTATTTCTCCATGCGTAAGACACATCATAGACACATGGTGAAAGAGTTCTAGTTACTGTTTTCAAAATATTGTGTTGGCTCCTCTGTGTTTCATTTGACTTTTCGGTACATGCAACAGCATCATCAGGTTTGTCACTGATGATAATGGGTCTGCAAGGTTCCCCTTTTTATATCCATTTAAGCATAACTAAGAGTGACCAAATACTAAAGTGATGCATATATATATCTTGCTTTGGAGTCACACGATACATAAGCATTACTATCTTTGTTGCAAAAATCTTAAGTGGCCAGATTTATTTAATATTTTGTTTATGTTTTACATTCAGTATAAATTTTGTCTGATGCCAAATCATATTTTCAAATAATAGCTCTACATTTTATTTCAGAAAGTTTTAGGTGACCAAATATTTATGCAAGAACCTATAGGTACCCCAAGATAGGCATGTCATCATGAACAGAAACAAAAAGGAGGCTGTACAGTAGACAGCTCTAAAGCCATTTGTCTACTTTCCCATACAAGTTACATTTGAAAAATGTGTAAAGGTATAATATGTCTTCAGAAGTTGAAGTATCAAAAACTTTTGATAGCAGCCATTGCTAGCAACCCTTTCCTTTATTTACCAGACAATGTTGCTCAGTGTACTTTCAAATCAGATTACAGAAATTTTAAACTTTGTATTACTGGAAGTTATTTAAGACACATATTTCCTCTATATTCGTCCATACCTGTATTAGTGTCTGCCCATGATTCCAGCACAAGTGAATCATAGCCCATGGAGAAAATGTGAAGGAGACTATCAAACGAGACTGATTTCATTGCAGACTGTGTACCTGTGGTACCCACCAAGGACTGTAAACCTGCAAATTAATCATAATATATTAGCACTACAAACTAAAAATTGCAGCAGATTATGGCTCAATTTACGAATATTGGATAATTTAGTGTCATTTAATTATGGTGCCTAAAATGTCTATGATTGTATTATAACTACTATTATATTGGGTTCAGCTTCTGTGTTTGATTTGCAAATACTCAGCACGAATTTCTAGTCAGGTTTGGGCTGGTAAGGAGTTTAGTATTGAATGAAATAAATACAAATAATGGTGCTAGTAACCCATTATATTGTACATAACACGAAAAGCAGTTCAATGTTTTCTTACAACATGGGTTATTATTACACTGGTTTGACCATAAACTATGTATTAAATTTGCACAGTTCATTATGGCTGTTGTTTAGATTGAATGTCTGAGAATATGTGCACTTGCCCACATTTCTTGAGCTAAATATTACTGTATATGCTGCAACAGCATTTCATTCTGAGCCACATGCATAGAAATCAAAACTTGAAGTAACTGTGTTTCAGACTTGGCATCTTTTCATTCCGAGCATTCACACATTTCAAACATAGAAACTATTTGAGAGGTAGAATCAAGAGTGAAAAATTCAATGCCATAGCCAGGATTTGAATCACAGATCTTCCGCTTCAAGCGTGGCTCCTCTAACCAATGAGCTACCACAGCAACTTGCCAGTATGACATTAAATTCTCCAACCAATTTGCATTTTCCCAGTAGACCACAAAGGGAATCTCACATCTGAGATAAGTACCCCAAGGGCAACTTACAATCACTAGTACTTTATGTCCCGGGCAAGTTGCCCTGGTAGCTCAGTGGTTAGAGCAGCCATGTGTGAAGTGGAAGATCCATGTTTCAAACCTGGCTATGGCATTAAATTTTTCAGTCCAGATTCTACCTCTTAAACATTGCTCACACACAGCTTGTGTGTTTAAAAACACCAGCAGTAAGTTGGTTGGCATAAAAAAATAACAATTACCATCTAAAGGTTATTTAAACCCGGGACATAAACATACTTACAATAGTAAGTCACCATTGGGGTAATTTGTCTCTGATGTGAGACTGCCTTTGTGGTTTACCAGGAGAAATACGAACTGGTTTGAGAATTTAATGCCATTCTGGCAGTTTGTCACAATAGCTCAATGGTTAGAGCAGCCCCCTGATAAGCAGAAGGTCTGTGGTTTAAATCCCAGTTGTGGCATTTCATTTTTAAGTTCCAGTTCTACCTCTCAAACTTTGCCCACACACGGCTTGTGTGTTTAAAGACACCAACAGTAAGCTTGTTGGCATAAATAAATAATAATTACCATCTGAAGGTTATTTAATCCTGGGATATAAAGTACTTACAATAGTAAGTCACCATTGGGGTAATTGTCTCTGATGTGAGACTGCCTTTGTGGTTTACCAGGAGAAATACACACTGGTTTGAGAATTTAATGCCATTCTGGCAGTTTGTCACAATAGCTCAGTGGTTAGAGCGTCCGCCCAGTAAGCGGAACGTCTGTGGTTCAAATTCCAGTTGTGGCATTGAATTTTTAAGTTCCAGTTCTACCTCTCACATTATTATACCATTACTGATATTATACCTTTACTGCTATGATACGGTTACTGTTGGCATAAGCTTACTGTTATTATACAGTTACTGTTATACTGTTGTCAAGACTACTGTTGCCATGCATGCACAGTTGCAATACTATTACCGTTGTCTTAAGGCTATTGTTGCCATACAGCTATTGTTGCCTTTCGGATACTGTTATATGGCTACGGTTGCCAAAGGGCGATTGTTGCCACATGGCTACTGTTACCATGCGGCTACTGTGACTTTAACGTCACTGTTACAATACGGTGACTGTTGCCTCTCGGCTGTTGCCAAACTCTTAGTGTTGCCATGCGGCTCCTGTGCCAACACTGTTGCCATATGGCTAATGTCTATAGACTACTGTTGCCATACGCCTACATTTGCATTTACACAACTGTTGCAATACGGCTACAGTTGCCATACAACTACAATTGCCGTACGGTTACAATTGCCGTACGACTAATGCTGCCTAACGGCTACTGTTGTCACAAGACTACTGTTGCCTTATGTGTCTGTAGCCATTCTGCTAACGTAGCCATGTTACTGATGCCATAACACTACTGTTGCCATAGGCCACTGTTGCTATAAGGGTACTGTTGCCATATGCCTACTGTAGCCATTCTGCTGTTTCTATATAGCTATTGTTGCCACAGGCTATGTTGCCACAGGCTATGTTGCCGTACGTCTACCGGTGTCTTTCCGTTACTGTTGCCATACGGATACTGTTACCACGCGGCTACTGCGACGGTAAGTCACTGTTGCGATGCGCTGACTGTTGCCTCTCGGCTACTGTTGCCAAACTCTTACTGTTGGCTTGTGGCTCCTGTTGCCACACTGTTGCTATATGGCTAATATTGCCTATAGAGTACTGTTGCCATACGCCTACATTTGCATTCACGCTACAATTGCAATACGGCTACAGTTGCCGTACGGTTACAATTGCCGTACGACTAATGCTGCCTTACGGCTACTGTTGCCATAAGGCTACTGCTGCCTTATGGGTCTGTGGCCATTCTGCTACTATCGCCATGTTACTGATGCCATACGCACGCCGTTGCCACGCTACTGTTGCCATTAGGCTAGTTTTGCCACGCCGCGGTTTCCATATAGCTATTGTTGCTACACGGCTATGTTGCCGTACGTCTACTGGTGCCGTTCGGGTACTGTTGCCATACGGATACTGTTATATGGTTACATTTCGGTTACAATTCCTATAGAGCCACTGTTGCCATTCGGCTATGGTTGCCCTACGTCAACTGTTGTCATTCGTCTACGGTTTCCGTACGGCTACTGTTGCCATATGGATACAGTTGCTATAAATATGTTTCCGTAAGGCCACTGTTGCCATAAGGCTACTGTTGGTTGCCATATAGGGGTACTGCTCCCATTCGGCTAATTCGTGCCTTACAGCTACTGTTGCCATACTCTGACTTGCCATAAGATTGCTCTTCCCATACTATAACTGTGCCCATAAGACTGATTTTGACATACGGCTACAGTTGCCATATAGATGCTGTTGCCACTGGACTACTGTTGCTATTCGACTACTGTTGCCATTCAGCTAATTGCAGCCATAGAGCTACCGTTGCAATTCGGCTACTGTTGCCATAAGGCTATTGTTGCCCTACTGCTACTATTGCCACATGCATGCTGTTGCCACTCTGTTACTGTGCACATAAGGCTGCTGTTGCCATACGGTTACTGTTTCCATAAGGCTACTGTTGCCATGCATGTACTGTTGTAATACACCTACTGTTATCATTCGACTACAGTTTAAATTCGGTTACTGTTGCGCTGTTGCCATACTCTTACTGTTGCCATACTCTTGCTGTTGCCATACGGCTATTGTAGCCACACTGTTACTGTTGGCATAGGGTAGTGTTGCTATGCAACTATTGTTGCTCTATGGCTTCGGTTGCCATACTGTTACTGTTGCAATATGCATGCTGTTGCCATATTGTTAATGTTGCCATACTGTTACTGTTGCCATTGGAATGCCTTTGTCACACTGTTGTCATAATGCTCTTGTTACATACTGTTACTGTTGCCATTCGGCTGGTGTTGCAAAAACGCTGCTGTGAGCATACAGATACTGTTGCCACAAGGCTACTGTTGCTATTCGGCTAGTTACCATTCGGCTACTATAGCCATTCGGCTACAGGTGTTCTTCGGCTACTGTTACAAAACGACTACTGTTGCCATAAGGCTACTGTTACCATTCGGCTACTGTTACCATTCGGCTACTGGTACAATAGGGGTAAGGTTACCATTCGGATACTGTTGCCATAACGCTACTGTGTCGTCCGATATGACACAATGTTGGAGGACGTTAATTTAAAAAAAAAATAACGCTACTGTTGCCATATGGCTATCGTTGCCATTTGTCTACTGTTACGATAGGACTACTGTTGCTCTCCGGCAACTGTGAGCATTCGGCTACTGCTGCAATTCGGCTCCCGTTGCCATACGGCTACCGTAGCTCGTTGGCAGCTGTTACCGTTCGGGTACTGTTGCCGTGCGGTAAAAGTTGTCATACGTCTACTGTAGCCATAACGCCACAGTAGCCATCCGACCACTGTAGCCATGCGGCTAATGTTGCCATACAGCTACACTTGTCATTCGGTCACTGTTGCCGTACGGCTAGTGTTGCAATTAGGCTACTGTACCCATTCGGCTACTTTTGCCATACGGCTACTCCTACCATTCGGATACTGATGCCGTATGGCTACTATTCCCATTCAGCACCTGTGGCCATTCGGCTATTGTTGCTATACGTTATAGTTTCTATACGGATATTGTTGCCGTATGGCTACTGTTACCATTCAGCTACCTTTGCCATGCAGATGCTGTTGCCATATGGCTACTGCTACCATTTGGCTGCAGTTACCATCAGCTACTGTTACATTTCGGCAACTGTTGCCATATGGCTACTTTGGTCACACGGCTACCTTTGTCATGCGGCTATAGTGGCCATACGATTAATGTTGCAATTCGGCTACTGTTGCCATTCGGCTATTGTTGCTATACGGCTGCTGTTATTCGGCTACTGTTGCCATGCAGCCTCAGTTACCCTACGGCTACTGTTGCCATATGGGTTATGTTAACGATAGGCTACTGTTGCCATACAGCTACTGCTGCCATTCGGCAACTGTTGCCACACGGCTACGGTTACCATTAGGCTACTGTTACCATATGGCTATTGCCATACAGCTACTGTTGCAGTAGGGCTACTGTTGCCATACTGGTATAGTAGCCATTCGGTTACTGTTACCATTCGGCTACTCTTGCCTTTCGGCTATTGTTGCCATACGTCTGCTGCTACCATTCGGCTACTGGTGCCATTCGACTACTTTTGCCATACGGCTACTGTGGCCATTCGGCTACTGTTGCCGTACGGCTACTGTTGCCATTGGGCTGCTGTTACCATTCGTCTACTGATGCCATACAGATACTGTTGCCATTGGGCTACTGTTGTCATACGGCTACTGTTAACATTAGGCTACTGTTACCATACGGCTACTGTTGCTATACTGGTACTGTTGCCATTAGGCTACTGTAGAACTGTTACTGTTGGTATTGCATTTGGTGGTAATAGAAATGTAAGAAAGTTGATATGACGTGGATTTGCAGTCTATAACTATGGTCAGAGACTTAAAACTCTCATAGTTCATCACTGGAGCAGCTGGTGTCAAACACACTGGAGCACGAGATTGGCGATGTCTTCAAAGGTGATACACGCCGTCATCAAAGTTCAGTTAAATCCTAATTATATTGTAATATATTATAGGCTCATCGAAACGGATAATTTTACTTTCTTACTACATTTCTTAGTTATATGCATTTAAAAAACACTTATGCAAAATGTTCGTATTTCTTAAAATCATTTTTATGTTTAGAACTTCATGTTTGAAATAGTGATATAATCAACATGTGCAGGGAAAATACATACTTTTGGAATAGCTTGCTAGCTTTTTGTTTAGACTGTTTTCTATGATTGAGCACAAAACTTTAAGGGATTTGCTATATTTTTATTTGTATACAATCAATATTTTGCACATGTAAGGGTGTTTGTGTTATACACCACTGCACAAAGTTCCAGCATAACTGTTTTACAGTTTTAAGGAAATTAATTATTCAATTTATTCACAATGTGAAAATACGTTAATATTAAAAATATTCTATGCGCACCAAAAACTAAAATATCACAAGAGTTTTATTATTTTATAAACTCTAACTAACAAACACTATCAACCTCTGGCAGGAAGAAACATTATTGCTTTTAAAGTAATTAAATTCTTTGCTTTTGAAAATGTTTTTTAAACTTTTCTTGTATTTTAATTTTTTAAAACTACAAAAATATTCAGATATTGAAACCAAAAACTGAAGTCGAAGTCACAGAAACGGAGCAGATGCCGGAACAGTTCTGGGAGCATTGTACAAAATGATCATGATCATGACTATATGTTTGTCACAACTTCCCTGTTTTGTCTAGTGATCTCTCTCCTTAGATTCACAGCTTTTCCCTTGCAGCGAGATGCTGCTAAACCACTCCTTTTCACTTAATTTTTTTTCACTTTTTTTCACTTTTCACTTTAATTTTTTACTTAATTTTATGTTTCTAGCGCTTTTCCACACTTTTTACTCTCTTTACTACGTATCGTAGAGGAGGTATTGTATTTCACCCAAAAATTTGATGTGGGCATTTCACCGGAAATATGTTTTGAGGCCCACTGAATAAGGAAAAGCATTTTTAGAAAAAGGTCCTCATATGTGTCTGTGTGTCTACAAGTCTTTGAACAGCATAACTCAAAAACGAAAAGTCAGTTAAAATCCAAAGTTGGTACTTAAGTTTAATGTCTTTCAACGATGCGACACAAATATTTTGAAGAAAATTGCTCCACCCTAAACTACCCTTTATTTGGAAAATTTTTCAAAAATTTTTTATTTTCTTAAAAATAGCTTTAACGATTTTGATTAAAATGCCACATGTTTGAGATATTTTTATGAAAAGTTAAATGTATATCTTGAATTTCCTGGCTATACTCCCTGTAGTCGTATTTATTCTGGATGAGTTTTGCATAACTGGTAAACCGTTAGACATAGACGAAGTCTTACTATAGAAAAAAATCTGATGTGTTGCACTCATGACTTTCTCTACTCTTGTAATAACCATTCTTACAAACTTTTATTCCTATATCTTCTTCAGTTAGTTAAGATAAACATTTGTGGAAATTATCTTATTGCTTATTTCCTTGTAGGTGCAAGAGAAATGGTAGAATGCAGTAGGCTTTGTGCGATAGTCAAATGTTTTAAAGCTTTGAGATTCTGTTGTCTTTGCACACTTAACATATAAAAAAAATCTGATGTGTTGTACTCACATGACTTTCTCTACTCTTGTACTAACCATTCTAACAGAATCTTATTCCTATATTTCCATGTTAGTTAAGATAAACATTTGTACAAATTATCTTATTGCTTATTTCCTTGTAGGTGCAAGGGGAATATTAGAATACAGAAGGCTTTGAGCGACAGTCAAATCTTTCAGACCTTTGAGATTCCGTTCTCTTTGCATGATTAACATATAAAAAAATGAACAACGTTGATGCATTTCGCTAAAGTTCTAAGTTTTCCGAAACTCACACACATAACAAGGAATATCTCCAAAATGCTTCACCCTACAAGAAAATTTATTGAGGCATAAATTGTGTATTTTATTTTGTATAGTATGATTTGGTCTATCTCTAACGGTTTGCGAATTATGCAAAAGTCGTCCAGGGTAAATACGACTACAGCGGCTATAACCAGAAAATTCAAGATATACATTTCTATCTGACCTTACCTTGGTCATCTCTTGTTTTCTTCCGACCCCGATGCTATTAGGGTTCCTGAGGGCTAGGGAGTCTTTATTTTTCCAACCTCTCCATTTCTCTAATTTCTCTATAAAATCTTAACCCCTAACATGCTGACCTGTCATGGCATGTAATACGTCCTCTGATTGGTAATCAGAGGATATGAATGGTGAATTTATTTTGATAACTCTCCCGGTCAGGTCGGTAAGACCCATAAACCAACGACAGGTGTGGTCCTCCAGACATTCTGGGGGTTGTGAGAGAGCGATGTGACCGCCAAAACATAAAAATATGGTGCTCTCTAAAAAGCGGTTACTATTACTGCTATTGCTGTCTTCAATATCATCAGTGAAAAATATTGGAGAGCAAGAGGATTAATGACTTCATTGTCAGAAATCCAGCATTAGCTAACAACAACATTTCATTTGTCATAAAAATATCTCAAACTATGGCATTTTAATCAACATCGTTAGAGCCATTTTCAAGAAAATCAAAATTTTCGAAAAATTTTCCATGCAAAGGGTAGTTCAGGGTGGGGCTATTTTCTTCAAAATCTTCGTGTCACATCCTTGAACGACATTAAACTTAAATACCAACTTTGGTTTTTAACCTTATTTTCGTTTTTGAGTTATGCTGTCCACAGACTGACACACAGATGGACCTTTTTCTAAAAATGCTTTTTTTAAATTTAGGGGGCCTCAAAACATATATTTCCGGTGAAATCTCGACATCGAATTTTTGGGTGGAATACAATACTTCCCTTACTTACCAGTAGAGAAAGTAAAAACCACTAAAAATAAAACTAAATTTTGAGGGTCAACAATTACCAGAAACAAAGGAAGCAAACTATTTAGGAGTTACATTTGAAAGCAAACTTAAATGGACCAAACAACTAGAAAATGCAATACAAAGAGCAGAGAGCCACCTTTCTCTGCTAAAACGTCTAACAAGAATGAAAAGGGGATGTTCCAGAGCAACTCTTAACACAACATACAATGTATATATAAAGTCATTATTTACTTACTGCAGCGAAATTCTTGTAACAGCAAACACAAAAAAAATTCAAATCTTTCAAAACCAAAGTCTGAGACTAATTACAGGTGCTATCAAAACCACACCAATAGCAGCTATGGAAATACTAACCAACCAATACCCCATTGAATATGAAATAGAAAAAGCAGCTCAAATTCAACACGAAAAGTTGATCAGACTCCCATTCAATACATGGCACAAGAGAAATTTTACACATACACTAAAGACTCAGGAGAGCTTTGTTTCCAAAATTCAAGACATCGAGAAAAATGTACACCTTCCTAATTCAAAGGAAAACTTCATATCTAAAGTCAATCCGACACATACATTAGACATCACATATTATTTACACCTGACAGAAGAAGTTAAGAAAAGTGATACTCCAACTAGTGTTCTAAAATTATTGGCATTAGAGACAATCCATACCAGATTTCCAGAACATGAATGGCTCCATATTTATACTGATGGATCATTGATATCAAACCAAGATGGAGCAGGTGCTGGAGGCACATGTCACCTCTTTTCCTATTACAAATCTTTAAGTTATGGAACTACTAACTTTGATGGAGAAATTGAAGCAATTCGAATGGCCCTACAAAATCTTTTGTACAGAATTTCACATTTTCAGCAAGCAGTTATTCTCTCAGATTCCAGGGCAGCAATTATAGCAATTACTTCCAAGTTGTCACCAAAAAACCAAATAATTATAGAATGTTGGAAAATGCTTACCCATCTAACAGCACTTCAAAAACACCTAGTCTTCCAATGGATACCACCTCACTGTGGACTGAGTGGTAATGAGAAAGCTGATTTGCTTGTGCAGAAATCTATAGTTAATCTACCATTTTATGCAGCTAAAAGATTAGTCAACTCTGAATTATTGCAAAATATTACTATGAAAAATCAAAAAATAAAAGATGGGAACTACCAAACATTCAAACACTAATTCCTGAGTATCCTCAAAAAATGGCAGTTGCAACCTTCAGGTTGATTACAGGACATGATTGTCTGGCAAAACATTTAAACAGAATTGGGATATATTCTTCACCACTCTGTCCTCTATGTGAACTGCAAGAGGAAATGGACCGAGACCACTGTCAAATACGCCCGGCCACTTCTAGCACCCCATCCATCAGTGAAAAATATTGGAGAGCAAGAGGATTAATGACTTCATTGTCAGAAATCCAGCATTAGCTAACAACAAGTATTACCGTTATCATAGCATGAATGTGGACACAAATATGTACATCTAGATTAATCATTGTTTAAAAATAATACTTCGTGTTTATATGATTTTAGGTAGAGGCAATTATTTGTGTGTTTTAATAGAGGGCTTGACTTCACAGATGTTTATAGTGTCTACAGCATCGGAAATACTGTCGCAAAACAGCTTTACAAGATGTTCTATTCATTAATTTTCTAACAGCTTTATAAATTAAGCATTTTGTTGCTATTGCAACCTTGACTCACCAATATCCTTGTTGTTCCAAGTATCTGAGACAATGCCCCAGTCAGAGACTGAACTGCTGGCACTGTCAGAAACTGTGGAATAGGAGGCAGAACGAGTGAGACCTGCTGAATTACAATTTCCTCTATCCAGTCGCAGCCAGAGAGACAGAGAAAATCCTTGCAGCCACATTGACCATCCTAGATCAGTATTAAGAGGGAGTGCTACGGCACACTGCGACCAACAGGACCGCACACCTACAGCAACATTAATTACAATTTTGAAGTTGGAAACAGTATCAGGTTTTGTTTTATATTCAGTGTTATATTTAATTGAATCCAATTGCATATAAGACAAAATTGACTGTAACACTAAAAGAATATGATTGACTAATTGGCTTTTATTCATTCCTTCTTTTTCCTTTTTTTATTTTTTTTTTCCTTGTTTTTACAACTTAACACTTTGTACTTCATACAGCACCACAGACAGTGGACATTAATGAAATTAAGATTGACGTTTAGCGCCAGCAGTTCATATGATATGAGGGGCATCTCAAAAGTAACTTGCACTATTTTTTTAAAAAATAACAAAACGTTTAAATATTTTAAAAAGGGTATATTTTGAAAGCTACATTCAGTACCTATCTTTCCACATAATTTCCTTGAACCTAAATACATTTTTGATACCGTGGTAACAGTTTTTTTAACCCAATGTCAAACCACTCTCCCGCCAAACTGGATAGCCATCTTTCCACTTCTTGTTTCAGTTCCTCGTCATTTACGAAGCGCCTTCCCCCAAGATGTTGCTGCAGCTCCGGAAAAAGATGGTAATCACTCGGTGCAAGGTCAGGTGCACTAGATGGATGACCGAAAACATTCCATCAAAACTGTTTAAAATGGCTTGAGTTTCACGGGCAGCGTGCGGGAGAGTGTTATCGTGGACCAGAAAAACTGTTTTGCTCAACTTTCCCTTCCTTCTGTTTTGTATGGCTCTTTTGAGTTTTCTCAGCACCTCACAATAGCAAGCAGCTGTCATCGTGGTCCCATGGAGCAGGTAATCGATTAGCAGTACTCCCTTCGAATCCCAGAATATCGTTGTGATGACCTTGACAGCCGATGCAACAACTTTTGCCTTTTTTTGGAGTTGCCTCATCCATTTGTTTCCACAACTTGCACACACTTTCCATAGACACAGATCCTTAGAAATAATCCTGTGAAGCGATGCACAGCTTATTTCAATATATGGAGGAAGTTGAAACAAACCTGCATCAAGTGTAAGGCGCTGATCGGTGTTCATGACTGCTCAAACCTCGGCAACAATATCCGGAGCGCGGGAAGTGGAGGGTTGGCCGCTTCATTGTTCATTGTGTAATGTTGTTCTCCCTTCAATGAACGATTGGGGCCAACGAGAAACCATTTGTCTTGACAAAACGTCTTTTCCATAAACACTGCACAACTCGCAATGAATTTCAGTCGCACATTTATTTTTTCCCATCAGAAAACGGATTACAGTGCGAACTTCGCAATCGGCGGTAGGAACGAGTGGAGTCTTCATTGTTACTGCCGTTTTAATGTCCAAGCAATAAACTTAGGGGCCTAGGAATTTTACGGTGCTGCTACTACACCCATACCTATATACCCTGGGACTTTCAGACTTTTTCCGCCTACCGCGTGGATTTAAAAAAATAGTGCAAGTTACTTTTGAGACGGTCTTCGTATAACCAGAGTGGGAACGTATGGTACCTTGGCTGTAGGCTTTCTGTAGTTTCCCATTTTACCTTTCAAATTATAGACTTATCTTTTTGAGAATATATAAGGTCTTACCTACTAAGGTGGTATTGGAGCTGGTGCCATATGTCCACTCTTTTCTTTTCATAGAAGATTAAGCTTAAATTTTAGCGATCCTTCTCTGCTTACAAAATCTTCTATATCAAATAAACAAATTTAAGAGAGTTGTAATATTATTTTACTCTAAAGCAACTATAACATCCATGACATTCTAATATATGATACAACAGCCAAAAGCCTAAATGTCATAGAATACCGTAATATTATAAAACAATTAATTTAAACAAAAGAGTAGTACATACCAGCACACTAAGGAATACAAAGTGATGAAACAGCTGATTTTCTGGTCAAGAAACGCAATAAAATTACATCTAAATCACTGGTCCACTGTCTTATGATTAGAGAGTGAATTTTGGTTGGCTCTGTAGCGGAAAAAGGTTGCCACGTATTATATGGTGCCATCAGAGCTCTGATGTTATCTGTATGGTACATAATCCAGAACCAATCTACACATTTAGTAACATCAAATGTGGAAATGCCGAGACACTCAGCCTGATCAATGAGTTAACATGCACACTTCATAGCACCATCTACACCGATCACAGAAAAAGTAAAGCAAGTGCTAAGCTCGGTTTCATCAATCATGAATATTCAGTAATGAAAGCTCTCAGAATTGATGCAAAAACAATGTCATCTTCTTCACATGATCTAAGAGTTTTGCACCTCTCACATCGTGCAACATGGAACACTGCTTCTCTAGGTATAAATATATTCTGCCTGAGAGGAGGGTTTCATTTGAAGCATTAAGGGTATATGCTGCATGTCATAATAATGCTGGCAACAAGGAGCACAAGTTAACTAATAATGTGAAAAATGTAGCTCTAACAAAAATGTTCAGTGTATAGAACAGTTCTTTTGTAATGCACTACAGGAAATTAATAAAATAGTTCACATTACTGATACACTGATATTCTAGATGTCATCTTCACATCATGATATTTAAGTATTCACCTCTATTGTTTACATGACTGTATGGCGCAGTTCTAAGTTTGTTTACAAATTTCAAGGCCCTACCTTCAAATGGAGCTCATGAAACACTTCTACATTCTGTGTCATATATACTTTGTGGTACAGCCAACCAACGTCCACTCTCTACTTATGACCATAGCACGGTGCTTTTTTGCTATCAAGTTATCCCAATTGTAGCAATGAAAAGGTTAAATACTTGTGTTTTTCAAGATTTTGATAAAAATTTGCAATGACGTCAATAATTAAAAAAACATGCTCACCTGTTTTGCAATGTTGTTGGTGCATAGAACGGGCCAAAATTCCAGCCACATTTTCCCCTGTGGGACTATTTTCATGAGCAGGGGTAGCAGGATTGGCACTGTTTTGTTCATTTGCTGAGGGAAAGCTCAGGATATAATTTGGTTGTGGACGACTATTTGTGATTAGTACAGACAAAGCTGTGAGCAATGGTCCCTGTAATTTCAACATTTGCATTACAATTAGTTGCATTCAAAGGAAAAGGAAAATGTTTCATTTCTGGTATAGGATATCCAATTATCATAATTCTAAGAGATAAATGTTGCAAAACGAGATGTTTTGTCAGTAAGCATTTCAAGCAAAAACAAAAAACTTAATTGATTTTATACACTTTAGTTCAATATTAATTAGTCCACTACAATGTGCATAATGTTTGAGCAAGAATAGTACCCAGTTGCCAGTTGTAGAAAAACATTTTTAAACAAGATACCAAATTGATACCACAGTAATATTGTAGAAGCAATATCTGTGAAAGCAGTGAACAAATCTTTGAAAAACTTATTTAAAAGTACAAGCAACATATTATGAGTGTTGAATTTCCTCCAATGAATATTTTTAGCACAAAGTTCATTAAGTCACTTACAGAACAACAGCACTATTTAAAAAATCAATATGTTCTCAATAAGCAAAAGTATGTGAAAAGGGCAGCATGTGCTGTAAAATTACATGTTTCTAAAGCAAACTACAGAAAACACAAAAGTTTAAATATCTAGAAAATTTATTTCTAAACTGACTTCAGTCAGTAACTTGTATGACAATAATCACTGGTTTTGAAATTGTGCCCTTGATTTCATGCCATTGCAAATCCCTGCAACTGGGTTTCTTTGCACAAAAATATGATAATTTAAAGTGCATTGAGAGTGGTTAGTTATCTACTGATGAGGTTATACAGTGAACAGTACATGTATCTCTAGTACAACAGATACAATTTTTGTAGCTTTAACATCTTTTAAGCAATCAGATAAAATAATTTTACTTTATTTTACCACGTAATTTTTAGATTCGCTGGAAATATATTGACCACATTTATGGAATTTGTGGTTTTTCTTTATGGTGGTGCCATGGCTGAGTGGTTAGACTATTTGCCTACCACCTAGGCTGCCCAGGTTCGATCCCATTGACTTGCATGTGATTTTCGTGGTGGACAAAGATGGTCTGTGGAGGTTTTCTCCGGGTTCTCCAGTTTTCCCCCACCAATCATCCCACCAATGGCTCATCATCACCTTTGCATTCATTGATTTTGCCTGCATTTCATATTACCCTCTTCCTCACTCTCATACCTGCTGCTGGGCTGAGCACCCGCCTCCAGATCTTCACTCTGTCCAGTCAATAGGTGCCTCTGCTCCCTGACAGGTGTCTGACCCTAGGCACTGGCTTGTAAGTCCTACATTAGGGGAGGGTAATCAGGTGAAGAAGAAGAGGAAGAAGAGGAAGAGGAGGAGGAAGAAGAAGAAGAAGAAGAAGAAGAAGAAGAAGAAGAAGAAGAAGAAGAAGAAGAAGAAGAAGAAGAAAAGAAGTTTTTATTTCATTCAGAACTAAATTTTGAAGCTTAATTTTACTCTAAAATAGGGTGTCTCTAATATTAACTTAAACCTCTCATATTTTCGGTACAAGTACAAACACTGTTCAATGTGGCAATTGATATTTCTCTGATCTCAACAATATGAGATAGTATTTGTACTGAACAGTAGATGACATTATTTATTTATGCCAACAAGCTTACTGTTGTACAAACACTGTTCAATGTGGCAATTGATATTTCTCTGATCTCAATAATATGAGATAGTATTTGCACTGAACAGTAGATGACATTATTTATTTATGCCAACAAACTTGCTGTTGGTGTTTTTAAACACACAAGCCGTGTGTGGGCAATGTTTGAGAGGTAGAACTGGAACTACATCTCGAGCATTGCCCGTGCACGGTTTGTGTGTTTGGGGACACCAGCAGTAGGTTTGTTGGCATAAATAGATGGTAATTACCATCTGCAGGTTATTTAATCCCAGGACATAAAGTACTCTCAATAGTAAGTCACCATTGGGGTAATTGTCACTGATGTGAGACTGCCTTTGTGGTTTACTGGGAAAAATACAAACTGGTTTGAGAATTGAATGTCATTCTGGCAGGTTGTCACAGTAGCTTAATGGTTAGAGCACCCACCTAGTAAGCAGAGGGTCTGTGGTTCAAATCCCAGCTGTGGCATTGAATTTTAAGTTCCAGTTCTACCTCTCAAGTAGATGGCATGTTATAGGCAATTGTAAACATAGTTTTATATGAAGATGCTTCAGACTATCTTGGATGCTCTGGAAAGCTGTTTTTTAATGCAAGACAAGCATACGCATATAGCAGCTAGTTTTTAAAGGCACGAAGGTCAAAGCATGTAACTGCAGAATGATTAAAAAGCTATACAATTATAGTCGCCATCAGGAACAAAGGCAGTTGCGCAGTAGACAAATATCAACTGACATCACAGTCACATGTTTTCTAGCCAACTAGAAGTAGTCTGTTTCAGAGCGCATGTGTGCGAGTATTTGTGGAGTTTTACAGTGAAATTAAGTAATTCTGAACAATAAGTCCACTCTCTTGTGCGATAGTACGTTCATTAACAGCTCCGAAGGTGGCAGAACCAAAAAGCATTGTGTTATTCACAGTCAAGCCAGGGAAATGGTGTATAATGTGTACAAATACTTCCTGAGAAGGATGGGAAACAGTTGCAATGCAGCACTTCCCCTCTTTTCCATATATGCACGTTATCTGTCACCGCCATCATTGCTGATGGCTACTCTAGTGTCCTGAAGTCAGTTTTAGAAAATTCCTCTAATGACTTAAGTACTTCCCAAGTTAATGTTTAATGTGGTTAAAAAATGAAAGTAAATATTAGCAAACAAAATAATCATTTTAGCATAGTGATTTTGTGCACTGTGCTTTTAATAGACTCATGAGTACACTCTTAATTACTGAAAAGACAGCAAGACTTAATTTAGATACTCTACATACTTTTAAACTTGTGTGCAAATTTTGCACAGTAAACAATATTTATTTCAAACCTTGCTTACCAAAGGAGGATTTTCAGCTTTGAAGAAAGAGAGAATGAGAGCCAGTTCTCTAGGGCTTATGCTGTGCCTTGCAAGCAGAGTCACAAGTTCCAAAACTATCCTCTGCAACTCTGAAATTAAACATGGTATGGTATAAATATTACAAGGGGTTACTTTTTCATTGTTTTTCAGAAATTATATTTAGCTTGAAATATTAATTAGAACTAGTGATCAGTTTGGATTTAGTACAGTGTTTATAAAAACCAGCTGTTCAATAAATGCTTCTGCTTCCATTTTATTATGTAACCTATGAGAAAGGATTATATACCCCAAATATGTCTACTACACACATTTTATACATATTATGAATATAACTGAAGAGAGAGTGCTAAGGCAGCTGTAGAGGACAGAGACTGCTGTATTTCTTGGTATCTGCAGCAAGAAGATGTACAGTAGCATAAGTTATGATGGGCATCAGCATAGAGATTTACACAGTGCAAAAGGAAGAATTTGTTTAAGGAAAAACGACAGTGTGGAGAGATGGAGAAAGTTCTCATTATGGTGTTCTCATTATATCCAGGACCTAAGGGGAACCAAGATATTGGTGGAGAAATGTTGAACGACCTGCAGGATGTGGAAGAAAGACTGAATAATAAAATTAATGAAGTGGGGAGAGAAATTAAACAAAAATTAAAATTTAAATGCAAAATATGAAGTAAGAAGTTCAAGTTGTCAAAAGAACAGTAAAAAACTTGGAAGAAAGAATTTGAAAATTCAACAAATTCAAATTTTATCAGCAAATAAAAGGAGTGTGGCCCATCCAGGAAGTGAGAGAGATTTTGGAAGAGAAGCTGGAGGTGGGACTGAATGGTTGGGAGATAGTTGAGGCATACTGAGTGGATAGCAATGAAGGAAAAAGGATGATAGTGGTTAGATTTGTAAACATGAAAATAATGTACAAAGTATTGAAAACATAAACAAAACTAAAAGGGACAAATGTGTTTATAACCCAGTCCATGAATCAAGGAAAGGGTTTTGTGAGATGCTGGAATCACCCATAGCTAATGTGTGCTTACTTGAAATTAATTTCATGATTTCATTAGGTAAAAATGATGATGCTATTGAGTAATGTAAACTTCTACTTACATGGACAGAGATGATTATGAGAGGAAATTTGAAAGTTTATGATAATTTGTTTGATGAAAAATGTAGAGGAATGAGAAAATGTGACAAGATAGAGAAAGGGAAATGATAAAACAGAAGTATTGTGATACAAATGCAATGAAACTGAACTGGAAACCTGCACCTATAAAGGAGAATAAACTTGCGTTCAGTAACAATAAAGGAATTAAAATAACAATGGAATAAGGGAGGATTTAAAGATTTCTAGATAGTACAAAAATGTTAAATTGTTGAGGGTGTGAAGACAAATATAAAAAATATTGCAAAGGACAGAAAACGAAGCAACCAATAACACAAGCTCTAAACCATGTGAATTGTATGAAAGGGAGCAAAACTTGAAAGTGGGCATAAATATACATGCTGTCTACATAAAATCAAGAGAAATCTGAGAGAAGATAAACTTATGTGGACTTATTATTTATTTATGCCAACAAACTTACTTCTGATGTTTTTAAACACACAAGGATCAAAGACAACACCCAACATGAATATAACAACATTTGACATGAGTAAGCAGCTGAACATTTTCCTCGGTGCAACCAAGCTACCTTTTCGAGTCATGCAAGCTCATGCACCTCTGCAGCAAATAGTGGGCCTTAATATGATCAAACATTCCTGACACAAGCTCCAGCATCAATGCTATCCTCCAACAGATGCTCCAGCAATTTCAAAACCTAGAAAGAAAAATTTCGGAACAAGGACACAGTGTGTGAAGTAAAATTACAGAACAAAGTAACAACCTTGAAAGTAAAATTGCAGGGCAAAATAAGTCTCAAAAGTAAAATTGCAAACCAAAGTAACCGTTTGCAAAATAAAATAGTAGAATAGGCCAAAAATCTAAAGTGCAAAAGTCTTGAACAGAACAGTGCTTTAGGAACTTGCCTTATTGAAAGAATGCAGTAAAAGCTAAATGCACAATTAGATCAGCATTGGAGAACTTTAGATCAGCATGTAACACAGCAAAATAAAGTCCAGGAAACTATTAATATGAGGCAGGCCACCATCCATGTAGAATTTTTAACTCTCTGTGCGGAGATGCATGACGCCCAACAGGATACAGAAAACATTAGGGTACAAGTGAACCAAATGTCTTCTTATAATAATATATATGTACAGCTAAGCGAGGAGATCACATCACTTGTGTTGTATTATAAAAGTGGCAGAAACACACAGAACTTAAAACAAATTGGAGGTTTCATCAGCAAAAGGATACAAAATGTTGAACTTGAGAGAATGCAAGAGACTTCAACACAGCTGGTCACAACTCACCGCTTGACTTGTACAACAGTGGAGCACCACATACAAGAGCAATGGAGACTATCACAACACTACCCAATGACAGAAAGCCCCCGAAAAAACACCACCTCCCTGCTCATGACCAGAACCAAGACAAGATGAGTCACCAGTTTGAAAATCAAACATTCGTGGCCACGGCAAGCACATCATTAAACAGTGGCGCAAACGCATATAGTTTTGGTCAGAGTAGTAATGACCTGGAAAATTGATTTTGGGAGGACAACATGTCTGAGTAATACTCAATATGTCCTTTTTATGAAGTAGCAGTGGCAGGAGGGTAACCGTGTCCATAGCCATAACGGTGGTGGCGGTGGTGGTAGAATACAATGACAAATAATGTATATGCATAGATGAAGAGGAAAGCCAAAGGAGGGAACGAATGAAGGAGGCTAGATTTGCAATGAAGGAATTGCCCTTGGGCAGAAAAATATTATTTATTTAATCTTAGAACTTGCTCTTCCCTGTATATTCAGAAACATTTTTGCACTCACCAGCATATTTGATATCACTGACTGAAAGGATTGATGCAAATCCTGTCAGCAACTTGGTAGTTAGTTCACTTCTGGCCAGCAGCATGCAGTTGTTACGATTATCTCGACATAGAGCAACAAGACGCTGAATACAGTGGACAAGACTCTGGAGGTGTGATGCTTCATCCAATTGATTTGGACTTGTTACACCCTCTTGCAACTTCTCGTAATATCTATAACAAACATTTTGTTATGGTTTAGTACTGTTAGCATAATGATAAACTGAGGAAAAACATGAGGCATGTGCAAACAACTTAAATTGATAACGTATGAATCATAAATGATGGAGTTTTACAAACAAACATGCCAACATGCTATAGACTTCTTATTTTCACTTTGTTCAAGAATCATGAACACTTTAGATATTATAGTATTCAGCATCAACAATGTATGACCTTATGCATATTTTCTTCAAGAGTATTTTTTCATTTCTGTATAATCTTGGTGTCTCAATATTTTGTTTAGGGAAATACAGTTTATCTTCTATTTTGCATTTTTTATTTCTTTACCAAAAAATGTACAGAATACAACCACACCTATATTATTTTCATGAGCTAAACTTCTGATCAGGAGTTGGGTGTTACAGTTGATGTTACCATTGTCACTTAGCAATGCAGGTACAAAACTATCTGCAAATTGAAAACCACATCAACTGTCAAGTCACCAGTTTTCTTAATTTGTGCAAAAACTATTTTACATTTAGTTTTAAAAGATCTAATGTGTTTTATTCACATGACTTTCTCTACAAACTACTCTTACAAAAGCTTATTCTTCTATGTACAATTTCTTGATAGAATAAACTTTCAATTCACAGTTATGCATTTTGCTGTTAGAAATGTAGTTAGCAATGGCAGATATTTAGTTTGACTTCAGCTGTCATTTGTTAAAAAAGTTGAAAATGTGAATGTTTGTTTTCCATTACGATAATTATTGAACTATGTAACAAGACTTTAAGATTGAAAATATACAAAAAGGGTCAGATTTGGTATTTTAATGTAGATTTATAGCATTTGGCGATCCTCATGAAAGTCAGAAGTGTTTTCAGACCAGAAAAATGACCATGGAATACAGAAGATTGAAGATGAAGGTGAAGGGAAGATGTTATTTGTGTACAAGACCCAACCATCTAATTAAGAATTGCAAATCTTCCATTCAATGTTTACTTTGCAGAAAGAAGCACATTATAGCCATGTGTCCAGAACCAATGAAAATGGAAAAAAGTGAGACAAAGGATGAAATACCACAAACACATTACATCCTAGCTAATAATATATGTATATGTCAAGTGGTCCTGCAAACGTTGATGGGTCACATTACAGGGGAACAGTAAATGGAAAACAGTAAGAGCTTTCATAGACTGTGGTTCACAACATCCTACCTCCTCCAGAGTACATCTGATGTATTGGGACTAGAACTCTGTGCGGAAGAAACAGGGTTCCCCTTGTTTGGGGGAAATCAGACTTCTATAAAACACAAGAGATATAAAATTGATGTAGGAAGAAAGGATGGAAGATACACCTGTGAAATGAGGTACAAGATCATCCAAGGTTTATTCCTCGAGTTTCTAGAATAACCGATTTACTACTTTTTACTGAAAAAGAAGAAGATATGGATCGGTGACACCAGTGATAATTCTCCAGAGATTGAACTCCCTCATTGGAATGGATGTGTATGCCAAGATTCTTACAGGAAATGTTCACTTGAAAGGTGGGCTCTCAGCAGTAGAAACTAAGCTGGAATGGACTTTGGCTGGTGAAAGGCACGACCAATCTCTTGATAACAGTTTGAGTAACCTTACTATTTCAATGGCATATGATATGTAGGAACCATATCTGAACTTCGGAACCTCAGGACTACCGGCACCTACAACCAAGTAGAATCCAAATTGATTGAGGAGGTGTAACAGAATCTTCTCAGAACTCTGAAAAGAGAGCTCAATGACCATTATGTAATAAAGCTCCCCTGGAGAGATAGTCATCCTGGAATCAATTGCAATAAACATACTGCTGAGGAAAGACTCAAGTTGATACCGAAATTTAGATTTCCGATCGAATGGGCTTTTGAAAAAGACACGTTTTAATTTAATTGCCGGATGTGAGATTTGCGATAAGTGTTAAGTAATAACATAAATAGATAATAGAGCAGGAAGTGTTGTAAGATGAGCAAGATATGAGTAAATAATAGTCGTTAAATTTTTAGGATAAACACATTATTGGTTTGAAATTAACGAGTCATGACGTCATACTACATAGTTTAAATACACGTTCGAAAGTCAGTTCTACAAACCTTAAAAGTCGCGCGATATATTTAATAAAATATAAAGTAAACATCGTTTAATCCTAAAAAGGTAATTATATATTCGAAATTCATAAAAGAACATGTTATAATAGAAAGGGACATTTCTAAATTGCAGGAAAAGGAAATAGCATTTTGGATACGAGGCTTTCTTGGATGACGTCATGACATTCAAATTGGAAGAGAACGGTCTTCTTAGCGTGGGTAAGCTAGAAAGCGTCACTACTCAACCAGAGACCAGTACGGGAGGTTGTGCTGTACGGACGTGAGCGCGATTCCTCTACATATACAGTCGGCATAGCTCCTGAAAATATTTAAAATGAAATAAATGATATGCAAAGTTGTTCTTGGGTTGTCCATTACACTTACGCAAACCCGAGATAAAAGTAAGAGATCTCAAGCTGACTAGCCGGAGCGAAACACATCAAAGGGCAACACCACGTCACCAACGACATTTAAGTATCAACGGTGAAACATCAAGAAGCGAAGAAAGAAAGACCTATTAGCTTCAAATGGCATCCCAACGTGTGGCATCGAAAGAATGGACCAACCCCAAGACGACCAAGCCAGCATAGAACCAGCAAACAAGAAGGTGATCCAACGTGTGGCGTCGAAAGAATGGACCAACCCCAAGACGACCAGATCAGCATCGAGCCAGCAGACAAGAAGGTGCCCAGCGTGTGAACATCTGTGAAACGTGTAGTGAACAAGTTTAAGTGCAGTTAAAAAAAAAAAAGAAAAGTGAAAATTTTGGTGAGTAGAAAAACACATGTAAATAGCTTAGAAATGGAAGACAGTGATAGCGATTTTCTAGGTTTTGAGAGTCCGGAAATTGAGAAAAGTGTAAGTAGGATGGAAGAATTTAATCAGAATGTAATTGGTAGCAGAATATGCCAAGAAGTAGAAGATCAGAACGTTAGAGAAACACCTAGAGGTAGCTCAGAAATGTTTAGTAGTAATTCAGAAAGGCCAGCAATTATGTCAGAAATAGAGAATATGTTTCAAAAGATAATGGAAAAGATAGGTGAAACTAGTGTAGAGTTAGGACAGAAACTAGAGAAGGGACAACAGGAATTGGGAATGCAATTGGAAAATCAGAAGAGAGCTTTAGAAACCTTTAGGGAAGAAGTTAGGGAGGAAATTAATAAAGTCAGTAGTGAAGTAAAAGAAAATAGAGAACAGGTTAAGGGAGAATTAGAGACAATAAGGCAAGAAGTAAAGAATTCTGAAAAGAAATTAGGTCAACAAGTTAGTGAAAAATTAGAGAAAGAAAGGGAAAGAGTAACATATAAATTAGACAAACAAAGGGAAGAGGTAGTACAAAGGTTAGATAAAGACAGGGAAGAAATTAGAGAAGAGCTACAGGGGTGTAAAGTTAGAATGGAAAGATCTGATGTAGAAAGTGAAAGGCAGGCTAGAAATTTGGAGGATGTTACAGACCAAATAAAAGGGGTAGTAACAGAAATTACCCAGGTAAAAGAGGCCTTAGAAAATTTGAAATTAAATGAAAATGCATGTAATCACAACAATCTTAGTAATGAAGTTGCAAGAAACGAGGCAATACCAGGTGTATCAGCTGACATTTCGATGCAAAATAGGGGTAACAGTAATTCCCATTCTGATCTCGGAAATAGCTCAGGGATAGGTGACAATTCAAATTTACATTGGCCTAACCATGTCTTAAATGAAATGACACCTCCAGTTTTTGAAAATGAAGATTCAGATGATCCTAAAGCCTTTTTAGAAGGGTTACAAGAGTACTTCACGGTGAAACGTATACCAGAGGAGTACAAGATGGTGATAGTAAGAAAATGCCTAAAGGGTAATGCTGCTAATTGGCTAGGCCTTTCTATGGGTAACAATAATGATTACAGGACCTTTAGGAACATCTTTTTAACCAGATATTGGGGAGCTAGTAGGCAGGCTAATATTAGAGTTGAATTAAGCAATGGAAAGTTTAATCCTAGATCGGAGGAACGAATGGTCAACTATTTTATGAGAATAGCGAGAAAATCGAAGATGTTGGATCCTCCTTTAGATGAAAAAGATCTAATAAATATAGTTACTCCACATTTTCCGGAAACGCTTCAACACTACCTAATCATAGCCCGACCCGATAGCATTGCAGCTATGATCGAATTATTATCAGCCTTAGAAGTCAATAAGCCAAAACACGCATTTGGAAATAAATATGAAGAAAAAGAAACTGTCAATTCTTTCGGGCAAGGGGCACAGTATTATCAGAATAGAAGTGAGATTAGGGAAAGATATAAAGGACCAGTACCAAGGATGGAATCATTCCGGTGGGAAAATCAAGGTAGATATAACCAGGAAGGGCGTCACCAAAATAGAAATGGTAATCAAAGGGGAAGAAATATAAGGGTGAATTATATGAATACAAATAGATTTGATCGAGGTAGACGGGGACGTTATATTGGACATAGTAGAAATTCAAATGATGGGTATTGGACAAACGGAGATAATGAGTTTAGACCGAGGTCACCAAGACAGGGAGAAAGGTATTCAAATGGACGAAATTCCCCCGAAAATGCGGAAATGGTTGAGGCCATTAACACGGTCAAAAACATGGTAGGAAGTAACCCCGATTTAATGCAGGAAAACAGAAGTAACAATTCGGGAAATAGTACAGGAGCAATACCTAAAAATCAGGGAAACGCCAGACCCGGTCAAACGCGCCTTCAGTGAGAACTGGGTATCCTAGTAATGATTGTGATAAGTACTCGGAAATAAATAGTCCTGGAAGGCAAATGATGATACAAAAGAAAAGAGAATGGAAAAATAGAATTGACGAAAACGAAAAAGTAGGAGATCCACCTAAAATCAAAATTGGAGTAAATGGAAAACAATACAATGCAATTATAGATACGGGATCAAATAGCACAGTATGCTCACAAAATTTTTATGATAATTTACAAAGTAGTGGTTTTAAAGTAATGTCTTTACCAGTTAATGGGATATATTGCTCGCTAGCTGTGGGAAAACGAAAAGAGAGAGTAAAATTTCAAGCAATGATAAATATTGAAATAAATGGGAGAATACTAGGAATTTTATTTCTGATTGTAGGAAGACTTGTTACAGATATTATAATAGGTTGTGATTGTCTTTATGCCTGGGAAGCTGTGGTGAATTTTAAAAACATGATTCTAGAAATGAAAGTTGAAGATGAGACCATTATAGTGCCTTTTGTGGAAGATAGTAGTTCAGAAACTATTGTACGAGAAAAAGAGGAAGAAGAAATCCAAGGGGATACATTCTTTGTAGAATATGTTAAAGTAGGAGCTATGGAATTAACTGAAGTAAATGTCAAAGAGTACAGTGTCGATAATAAAGAAAATGTAGAATGGGATAAAAATGATTTCATAGACAATTTAAGGTTTTCTGATGCAACTAGGTACTATGATAGGGAGAGTAGTGAAGACTTAGAAGAATTGTTGAGAAAAAAAGTAACTCAGGCTGATCAACTAAATGAACAACAGAGGGATAAACTGTTTGAAATATTAATCCGAAATAAAGAAGTATTCTCTGAGAAACCTGGTAAATGTAATATTTATACTCATTCGTTTGAGATGATACCCATCAAACCTTTTACACATAAAGCGAGAGCTATCCCTAGTACAATAAGAGAAGAGGTAGATGCAGTTATAAAGTCAATGTTAGAAGATGAGGTTATTGAAATTTCGAATTCAGAATTTGTGAATCCCCTATGTATTGTAAATAAGGCCAATGGAAAGATTAGGGTAACATTAGACGCGAGAAAACTAAATCAACATTGTAAACCTGATAGATTTAGACCAGAAAGTGTAGAGGTAATATTGAACAAATTGCAGAAGGGCAAAATTTTTTCTACTCTAGATCTTACAGCATCTTTTTGGCAGATCCCACTTAGAGAAGATTTAAGAAAATATACAGCGTTTTTACATTCAGGAATATTATATCAGTTTCGAGTTTGCGCCTTTGGTATGAATACCAGTGGTAGTGCACTATTAAGAGCTTTGTATGAAATTTTTGGAGAAACCATAAAGAAATTTGTAGCTCAGTATGTGGATGATTTTGTAATTTTTTCAGAAAATATAGAGGATCATTTAAATCATATCAATTATGTGCTTAGTCAGTTAAAGAAAGCAAACATGACAATAAAGCCAAGTAAAACTGCATTCTTTGTGAAACAGACAGAATTTTTAGGTTATGTTATTTCAAATGAGGGAATCAGGCCTAATCCCGACAGAATTGAAAGCATAAATAAAATACCAGCTCCTAAAAATATAAAACAATTGAGAAGATTTCTTGGTATTCTAAATTATCAGTCAAGATTTATCCTGGAATATGCAACCGTAGTAGCCCCATTAAGACAACTTTTGAGAAAAGATGTAAAATGGCAATGGTCATCAGTAGAACAAGAATCTTTCGAAAAGGTAAAAACATTGTTTGCAGCGTCAATTTTATTGGAAAAACCTAGGGAAGATCTCCCCTACATAATTTATACAGATGCTTCAGGACTTGGTTATGGTAGTGTCATATTACAAAAAGATGAGGAAGGAAAAGATCACCTCATTGCTGTAGCTTCAAGGGGGCTTTCAAGGACTGAATCACAGGCTTGCACTACAGAAAAAGAGATAGCAGCTATTTACTTTGCACTTGTAAAATTTAAGCAATATGTATATAACAACCCAGTAATAGTTTACACAGATCATGTTAGTTTGGCATTTATGAACTCTTGCAAACTCACAAGCACACGTATTTCTAGATATATACATGAGATCACATCTCATAACATAGAAATCAAACACATAGCAGGAAGTCAAAATATTTTTAGTGATTTGTTATCAAGGATGAAAACCAATTACACAATACCAGATACAATTAGTGACAACAAACATGATGTAACCATACTATATTTGAAAACCTTAGAAGGGACTCAATTAGCTAAAGAATTTCGAAATTTGGAACAATTACAGACAGAGGACGATGAACTTAAGAAATTGAGAGAAAAGGCACAACCAATCACAGAAAATCTAAAAGATAATATAGGTATTTATGAGGGAAAAATCTATAAATTTCATGGAAGAATTGAACCTAAATGGAAAGTAATGGTACCAAAAGCTTTACAAGAGAAACTTATACTTGCTTATCACAAAACACTAGCTCATACAGGTAGTGAAAAGCTAATCATGGTAATTAGTGACCATTTTTATATAAAACATTTGGCAAAGAAAGTGAGAAAAATATGTTCAAGCTGTGATTTATGTCAAAGGGCCAAACCATTTAATATCAAATTTGATATAGAACCTCAGACAATCATAAGAGAAGGGAAAAATGTACTAGTTACTGCTGATGCACATGGGGAGCTACCAGTAGGACAATTTGGATGTAGATATATGTTTGTTCTTCATGATGTTTTTAGTAAATTTATTAAAATTTATCCTGTTAGGAATATCAGCAGCAAAACATGTGTAGGAAAAATAATAAAAGATTATGTGCCTAAATATGGCAAGATTCAGGCAATCTTAACAGATAATGCTACAGTTCATCGGAGCAAAATCTTTAAAGAAACTCTAGAAAATCATGAGATAAAGTTATATCATTGTTCCTCATACTTTCCATCAGGGAATCCAACAGAACGTGTCCTCCGAGATATAGGAATTTATTTACGTGTACTTACACATCATAATCACAAGGATTGGGTGAAATATTGTCCATTGATAGAAAAGATTATCAATCACACCATTAATGTAACTACTGGATTTGCACCAATAAAATTAATGTTAGGAATTGAACCAGAACCAATATTGATAGGGGAACCAAAAACACTGAAAATTAATGACATTCAGTTAAGTGAAGAAGAAAGAGCGAAAATTGCTTTTGAACGAATCAAGAAAAAGGCAGAGAAGCGAAAATTAAAGAAAAAGAGTAGAAAACATAAATGGGAACCTAAGATAGGCGATTGGGTACTAGTTAAAGACCATAAGTTATCAAGTGCCTTGCGAGGTAGGAACAAAAGGATGGAATTGTTATATAAAGGTCCTGCAGAAATTATATCAAAATTTGGTTATCATACCTATGAATTAAAAGATGTTAAAAATGAAAAATGTCTGGGAAGATGGCATAAACAACTCCTTCGACCATACAAGAAACCGTGTGGTGCCTTGCAACCTTGATTTCATGTAAAAAAATTGGAAGTGTCATTTGTCTATTGGCGCCCAATCAGCTTTGAGATAAAATGTAAATGTTAGCTTACTTGAAAATCATATATTGGTCAGGTACTTACATATTCATGAAAAATGCAGAATGTGAATTGCTATCTACTACAAAGAGCTTAAAAATATATTGTATAGAGCTCACAATAACAGCTTCAGAAAGATTGTTAAATTGTTCATCTCCGCATAGAGAGAAAACAGAATATTTAATTTGTAAACATTTGTTAAAATATTTAGATGTATAGATAGTTATCACAGCAAGACAAAGAAAGAACTTGTCTGAAGAGTGTAATGGATTTATATAAATATATGTACATTTTAGTGCTTAAAGGATCTAGTAAAGATATGTGTTACAATAACAAAAGTGAAAAAAAAAATCACAGTGCAAGTGATAGTGAGAGCGAAGTGAGCAAACATGAACTAAAAGAAGGAAGTATAAAGAAAGACTCTTGAAATTTAACCTTTATATAAAAGCTTCACAGAAGAAACCATAACATATTGTAATTAGTATTTAAGGATTAATGTTTAGTCAAGTGTACAATTGTTTGTCATGTTAAAAAGATTAATGAGAAAATGTGTTAATAACCAATTTCAAAAACAGTGTAATTGAAAATTGTATATAATGGGAGTGTTGCCGATTATTCAAAATACAGGAGTAATTTTTAATTTTTCTTTCGGGCAAGACATTTACATTATTTTATTATGAACTAATAAAATAATATAAATGGGGGCATTTGATACCGAAATTTAGATTTCCGATCGAATGGGCTTTTGAAAAAGACACGTTTTAATTTAATTGCCGGATGTGAGATTTGCGATAAGTGTTAAGTAATAACATAAATAGATAATAGAGCAGGAAGTGTTGTAAGATGAGCAAGATATGAGTAAATAATAGTCGTTAAATTTTTAGGATAAACACATTATTGGTTTGAAATTAACGAGTCATGACGTCATACTACATAGTTTAAATACACGTTCGAAAGTCAGTTCTACAAACCTTAAAAGTCGCGCGATATATTTAATAAAATATAAAGTAAACATCGTTTAATCCTAAAAAGGTAATTATATATTCGAAATTCATAAAAGAACATGTTATAATAGAAAGGGACATTTCTAAATTGCGGGAAAAGGAAATAGCATTTTGGATACGAGGCTTTCTTGGATGACGTCATGACATTCAAATTGGAAGAGAACGGTCTTCTTAGCGTGGGTAAGCTAGAAAGCGTCACTACTCAACCAGAGACCAGTACGGGAGGTTGTGCTGTACGGACGTGAGCACGATTCCTCTACATATACAGTCGGCATAGCTCCTGAAAATATTTAAAATGAAATAAATGATATGCAAAGTTGTTCTTGGGTTGTCCATTACACTTACGCAAACCCGAGATAAAAGTAAGAGATCTCAAGCTGACTAGCCGGAGCGAAACACATCAAAGGGCAACACCACGTCACCAACGACATTTAAGTATCAACGGTGAAACATCAAGAAGCGAAGAACGACTATTTAGCTTCAAAGTCTATGACTAAGAAGCTAAGAAAAGTGAACCTATTTGCCAGTTGTACCCAGATTTTCACAGAATGGCAAAGGGAGGGATTCATAGAGGAAGTTTCGAATGAAGAAATGGAGAAGCCTTGCCATTATCTTCCCCATTGTCCAGTAATTTAAGTTTAAGTTTGACAACATTGTTTGCCCAGTGTTTGATGCATCAAGTAGGACAGGCCAAGGCATTTCCTTGAATGACTGTTTAGAGACGGGGTCTAATCATGTCCAGTTAATTCCATAAATACTCATAAGGCTTAAAGAAAATATTATTGGAGTTACTCCAGATATTAGGAAAGCATTTTAAAATGATTGAGGTTACAACAGAAGATCGCAATCATTTGCATTTTCTGTCGTGGGAGGATGATGGTACAAATAAAATGAAAGTTTACAGACATTCAAGAGTGATCTTTGGAACAACCTGCAGTCCATTCATCCTAGGTGCTGTATTAGAACACCATCTCTCCAACATCCACAAAGAAGACAGCTTGATAGCTCACAAATTGATGGAGTCCATGTATATAGACAAGTGTCTTACGTCAGTTGCTTCAAGGGAAGAATATGACATATTTCGAAGTAAGAGTATTCAAACTAATTGTATTAAGCTACTGAAGGATGCAAAGATGAAACTAAGAAACTGAGAATGTTCAGCAGAAGACATCTTATCCATTGAAGAGAGTAAAGGTGAGAGTAAAAGTTTTAGGTTTACAATGGAATAGAAGACTAGGTACACTAAGTGCTGAAATTAATACTGAATTTTCATCTCTACTAGAAGTACTAACAAAGAGAATGCTACTCTCCTTAGAACAGAAAGCTTTCAATCTTATTGGTTTTCTTACTCCTGCACTTCTTCCATTCAAACTATTGCTACAAAAAGCATGGCATATTGAAACCAGAAGCAGAAGTGAGCAAAGGAAAGTCAAAGTGAAATGGAATTCATTGTTATATGAGAGTATAGCTAATCAATTCAGAAGCATTATTAGGAAATTAGTTGCATAAAGGAAATGAACATTTCATGACTAATCACAGGTGGTGTGTTAGAAAATAAAAACAGCCAATGGACACTGCATACTTTTGTGGATGCTAGTCAAGACACATATGCTGCAGTCATTTTTTTGAGAGTTGAAAGTAATCTAGGAGTTCCAGTGCAACTGCTCTTAGCCAAGGCCAGGGTAGCTCCACTCAAGACAATTACAATTCCCAGGCTAGAATTACTAGGATTCCTAATTGGAAGTAGACTTGCATCTTCAGTTAAACCAGCTTTGCTTTTGCAAGATGTAAAAGAATATTTCTGAAGTGATTCTTCGACTGCATTAAGATGAACAATGGGCTACATTTGTTGGCAACAGAGTAAAAGAAATTAGAAGCTTAACACCCCTGAAAACTGGAAATACATACCAAGAATTCATAGTCTGGCTATCTGATATCAAAAGGATGTTATCCTAGCCAGCTGCAAGACTCAGAATGGTAGAAGGGACCTGAATGGTTAAAACAATCTGAGATAGAATGGCCATTTCAGCAAATAGAAAATGAGAATAAAACCTTCTTTGAGGAAAGGAAAAAGAAACAACCATATTGTAACAATGACAACCATAGACATGACAAGAAACTGGAGTTCTTCTCAACGAGTACGGGTAGTAGCCTGGATTCTCAGGTTCTATAATGATGCAAGGAGGAATAATTCTCATGTGGGTCCCTGGCAATATTCAGAAATCAAGACAGCAGAATTGAAAGTCATTAAAGGGATTCAAACAGATTCATTTCTGCCTGAAAGTAACACAGTCAATGGTATCAAGGTTGTTAGGGATGAAGATTGTCACATCCGAGTGAAGACCAGATTGTGATGAGAGATGACCTAATGAACTTTAGGTACCTGTTGCTGTTGCCTATGAACATGAAACAGTGGAAGCAATGATTTTCGAGCAGCATCAACTTCATTGTCATGCTGATGTGTAGTTTTTAGTGATCCATTTAAGAAAAAGGTACTGAATAATACACGCTAGAAGAACAGTTAAGAAGGCTATAGCAAGGTGTCTGCAATGTCGACAGCATAAAGCTAAAAATGCAGAATCAGATTCTGCTCCTCTACCTAAGGATCATGTCAAGAATGCCAATGTGTTCGAAGTGGTTGGTATTGACCTGGCTGGACCGTTGATTTTGAAGGACCATTCGAAGGTATGGATAGTTCTCTTCCGAGCAATTCATTTGGAACTTGTGTCATCGTTAAAAACGGAAGCATTCAATATGTCATTGAGAAGATTTATAGCAAGAAGAGGTCGTCCTTCCATCATCTACTCAGATAATGGCACAAATTTCATTGGAACTTCCAATGCATTGAGGAGTCTAGGACATTCAGAAACTTTAACAACAATCTAGGTTCCAAGAAATAGAGTGGAAGTTTAATCCTCCTACTGCCAGCTGGTAGGGGGATGGTGGAAACAGTTAGTGTGCTCTCTACAAGAATTACTTAGACGAATGTTAGAAAAATCTGTATTAACCTATAAAGAACTACTGACCACTCTGTGACATGGAAGTGGTAATCAATGGACGCCCTCTGACATACATATATATATATATATATATATATATATAAGTTGCAGGCATGCTTGCACTACTGACAACATCTAATGCATGAGTTGAAATAATGCTTTAGAAAGGAGTATCTATCTCAACCTATCCAATGCCCAAAAGGTAAAAGGAGATCAAACTTGAAGGAAGGTGTTGTAGTGCTATTAGGCTCTGAGCAGCAGAAGAGGGTAGACTGGCCACTGGCAAGGATTGTATCACTCTTTTCTGGCAAGGATGGTGCTTCTTGGGTAGCCAAGTTAAAATTACAAGACAGAACCAAATGAGATTGTACCCTCTAGAGACAGACACACATGAAGATGTCTTTGTTTCCAAGAACTGTTTGACTAAGGAGATTCCCCAAGGTAACAAAACCTGCAGTGATTGCAGAGTGGTTCCCAATCTAAAATATTCTCCTTACTGTGCAGACTATATTAACATTATTTTATGAGAAAATATTTTATATGACAAGTGACATGAAACCTTTGTTATATAAGGAAAATTGAAGCTATTAACAGTGAAGCAACAAGGTTCTAAAGTAAGAACAAATTAGAAACTAAACACTTCACTTATCTTAGTAATGTTTGTATAGCTTTGAGAATGAGTTAGAGACAACTTGAAACTCGAGTCAGTTTGTGCAAAAAGAACGTGCAACATTACTAAGATAAGTGAAGTGTTTAGTTTCTAATTTGTTCTTACTTTAGAACCTTTGTTATATTATTTTATTTTGGCTGAAATTATTCCCACAATTTCAAAGTAGGAGGAATGTTGGAAATGTAGTTAGCAATGGCAGAAGTTTAGTATGACTTCGGTTGTCATTTGTTAAAAAAGTTGAAAAAGTAAACATTTGTTTTATTCATCATGATAATGACTGAACTATGTAACAAGATTTTAAGTTTGAAAATATATAAGAGGAGTCAGTTTAAGTATTTTAATGTAGATTTATAACAATTGGTATAGCAATACAGTAGGTTAAAATTATAGTCATATTTTTAAAAAGCAGATCATGTGATGTCTGAAAATCCATGTTCTTTAGCATGGGGAAAAAAAATAATAAAATAAAGATGAATAGCAAATTACCATTTGAAATAATGTGTGCTATGTACATTCGCATGATCTTCTATTCTTATTAATGCTCATTCTTCCATCTCCTTTTTGTTGATCAAGACGAATGTTTACACAAATGCTTTTAGGACACATTTCGTTGTTGGTATAAAAGCAATACAGAAGGCTCAAATGATAGTTGTATGTTGCTATGTGCAGCAGGTTGTTATGTGATGGCTTAGAAATTCCACACTCTTTTGCATGACAAGGGCGCTGAGAGAGGTGGCACCATGGCAACATGGGTGAGTCGTATTCGAGAGGTCCCAAGTCCGATACCTGGCAACTGCACACTCTGACATGGGTTTTTCCGTGGTTTCCCCATGTCACTTAGGTGAATGCTGGGGTGCATTCTTTCATACCACAGTTTCCTTTCCATCATTTCCCTTCATTCCATTTCCTTAACATCTTTCAGGGGTGCTTTCAAGTGAATAGTGTTGGCAGTGCCGGGCAGATGGTATGGATGCTTGTGCGTAGTAATTGCTGTTCTCAGCACTTCGATAGGGACTTCTGTGTGTTTCTGTGGCCTGTCTTTTTATGGCCCTGTGGCCCCTTCAGTTTCCTTACTTCATCCCCACCTCCTGGGGATGTTGAAGCACAATAGATCTAAGTAGGTCGAGGTATGAGAGGTGTTCCCTCTGTGTATGTATCCTTCACCCTTTAGCAGTTGAAAAAGGATTAAGTATTTGAAATTTCAAAACAATAATGATGAATGTCTCAGAAATACTCACCGCCACAAAAAAATTATTTGTAATAAAATGGTTTCTTAATGAGATCTGTATCATCTGTGTAATAAGATTTTGCCTACTTGTTACGGATTATACAGAAGTCAAGGAAATTTTATTTCTCACATTTACAATGACACTAATTTTTGTGCAAATGATGTGGTTACATGGATATCACAATTTCAATTGCATAAAGTTACATGAATTTGCACTTCTTATAGCTGAAAGAACAATTTTGAACTGTATTTGTCAGAATTTAAAATAGATGTGCCATGCTGTCAATGGTTATCACTGATCTCCAAAGATGCCACAGCATTAGAAGCAGATCTGATGGTTGGTTTCTGCTTGTCTGATCATGATTATTTAAGAGTTCTTCACTCCCTTGCATTGTGAATTAAGGCAGTTCAATAAACATCTGATCCAATCACAGTTTGTCTGAATTACAAGCAAATGGTGGCACCATATGTAGTCTGCATTTATCTGTAGATTTATCGGGTTATATTATTGACTAGCAAATTTATGTATAGAGAGCTACTAAGCATGGGAGTTAAAACAGTTTCCTGGATTTTAAGATGTGCTAAAATGTACTCTAAAGATAACTGTTAAAACATTCAAAGCTGAGTTTATCAAGAACGAAACATCATAAAAGATGTTTTTTGAGTTTATAGTTTCTAGAGCTAATGGCTGTGACTCAAGCTTATTAGCCAATCACATCTGTCCAAACCTATGGTTAAAAACGAAACGATAAGCTAATAGTGATATACTTTTCTGGAAATAGAACTGCCAGTTACACAATCTAGATGAAAATTCACAATAATGCACACTTGGCTATGATGTGCAACCTGAACCTGAACCATTCAATACAATGGAGCTGAGAATTACGTTTATATTTTGATAAAAGTCACAGTATGAAGGTTGGTACCATTTGCCATTCCTATTGTTTTCCACTTCACTTCTGCTTGTTATGCTATATAGATACTATTTTGCTTTTACTGTGATGCTGTTCATATGATACTGCATGTAACCTTGATTGCACATGTAAATATTACTTTTTAAGTTTCAGTCTGATGTGTAATTTGTAATGATGGATGATACAGATAGCTCCCTCCCTTCTGTCCTACATTCAACCTCACCTGCATGAGTTGTTAATACAAGTTTAATACAACAATGTATGTATGAATTACTTCTAAATGACTCTGCAATGTGTAAGGCTTACATTTGGGAGGTACCGATTTTTATTCCCCTTGAGCACTGACTCTGACCTTAGGTTTCTATCAGTTTTGCCTGGTTGGTAGGCAAATGCTGGGGTGACTACTACCACAGGAAAACTAAAGAAACTGTGTAAATGTGATACCATTTAATACCAGTTACGTTCTGAAAATATTAAAAATGATGCTTCTGGGGAGGGGGACTGTTATAGTCCCAAGTATGCATTTGTTATCTTTGTTTACTATAACATTTCTAAAACAGGTTCTGGAAAAAGCAGGTCATCTTGTAATTGAAGAAATACCTTGGATACATCAATAACAATATCTGTCATCTGCTCATACTGAGTCGAGTAAAGAGTGAATGAAGTTTATTACAGCTTGATTATTTAGACCTGACCCTGCTTAGCTGTATGCACAGTAGCTGGACTAGTCCACTATCTTCTGGGAGGGGTTTTGGGTTGGTAATAGCCGAGTAACGTGTGTGTTCACAATACGGATAACAAAAGCAGGTAAGGAGAATACTGCCAGCCTTTGTCCCCCACCCTAGACTAGTTTCTCCTCTTCCGCATTTCTGCAGGGACAGGTCTAAATAATCAAGCTGTACCTTGCATGCAGTAAAATAATAAATTATTTAATAATATAAAGAACTTTTGGGGACATATCACTGATGCTAGCTTGCTGAAATTTTATCATGAAGGAGAACTTTTAAATGCTAAGTAAATCTGTTGACAAGAGCCTGTAACATTTAAGCACTCTTACATGTTATTGTACTAGTCTGGAATCTAATACATGACCTTGGGTAGATTAAGGTAATGCTCAGTCAGCTGCATCACCCAAGGTGAAATGTGACAAGCAAATGAGAATACTAGAATCTTGCAATGGTGGAATCATGACTGAACCTTGTACACAAGTTTGGATCTCACCTTTTATTTAGATGAACTAGAAGATCTACTGCTAAGAGACAGAGCACTGGCTGAGCTATAGTGTGACTAGGTCTTGAGGGCAGTTGCACTCCATTAGAAATACCAGGAAGAGGAGTGGCCAAAGAACTACTTGACTCTTCACTTGCATCCCCTGGAAGTATAAAACCCCATTGTTAAAAAGTATAGACAACACATTAATTTGTATTCTAATTGCATCTAAATTAGTTAATTGAAAATATGGTAACACAGATGAGGAGAATAAATGTTCCAACAATATAAAATTACTTAGACAAACAAATGCACCTACATAAATGAGCTACATTTTCACAAAATGTTGCCTTATTAAAAAAATTTTGATTGTTCTCTATCTTGAATAGTAATTAAAATTAATCATAAATTGAGGTGCTTAACACTTAATGTATGTTACTGAAGTATTAAATGCAGTGAAAGATCAGAAATTTATAAAATGCTTTAATATACCGTATTTACTCAAAAATCAATCCTCCTAGATTGTAAAATCCACAAGTTTTTCGGGCAAATTTTAGAGAAAAAAAATACATGTATGCAAATTTTATACACGTTAATTTGAAACAGGCTGTAATTTCCAGAAAAACAGTTCTTCAGAATTTCTTTGTTACTATACATCAGATGGCTTTAACTTTCACTTGCTTGCGAAGAAAGGAGTGGGCAATTAGAGATGACCATCACTCATTAGTAGCTTCAACACTTCTACCCGCTTTCATCTTACCAGTAATGGATCTTTGGTTACAACAGCTGCACTTTTACTGAATGTGAGTTTCTCTTGAACCTGTCTATGTTAATGGTAACATGAACTCACAAAAAAGTTTAACTATAGGTTTTAAGCCAGATGCTTTGGAATTTGTTGAAAATGAATGGTGTACAAGCAGCAGTCAAGAGTATTTGTTACAACCAAACATGATTCATTACTGGTGAAATTAGAGGAATAAATTTAAAGCCACGAAAAATGGAAACTCAATCTTTTCATTGCACCTAAGAAAGGACATTGTGCTGCAATGGATGATGCAGTGGGTGGAAGGGAACAGAAGACAGTGCTGTGCAGTGACCTGTGAAAGGATGCAAATGAAAGGGCACGAAGTAGCAAAGCAACTTGCGAGTAACAACAATAGTTAATGTTTAATAAATTATACATTGGTATTAAATTGATAGTTCACTAATACATTTCTTACAATTAATATTTTGAAAATAGCTAAGTCTACAGAAGGATTCAATATTTTAATGAGCTCCACAATTTTTCTGCTGCACATATTTTATGTTTCTTAATGTACATCTTGATGAGAACAAAGAGGACTTCACAGACTATTGTTATGAACTAAAGAACTTGCAATATTACTAAGATAAGTGAGGTTTTTGGTTTCTAATTTGTTCTTACTTTGGAATATTGTTACAAAATTCAAGAAGTACTTTTATTCATCACAAGACCATCTCAACTTACATTTTTATCAAAATTATTAAAGCCATTTTTACGAAAATAACAAAGAACAGAAGCTCTTCTATGTAAAAATGGTTTGGAATGGGAAAATGCTCCTGAAAATCTTTAATTTTACCTCAAACACCTGAAAACATGTCTCCAGTGAAATCTTAGTAAAGAAATCTTTAAGTTAAACATGATACTTCATCTAGGTACTTAAAGAAGTTAAAGAGCTACTCGCACATTTTATCTTAAGCCCTGGAGTCTAGTGCTATGAACAGTCTAAGTCAAAAAGGCCTGTGTTTTGCCAAAACAACGAATAAGTATTGTTGTCCTTAGTCCAGTGTTACCATCTTGTGCATTTCACTGTATTGCATTACATTTGCTGCCGTTCTCTTGCAATACATTAGTTTACTTTTGAAGCTGTAATATATTCGTGTCCTGGTTATTGGATCACCATTTTACGCTGAAGTCGTTGGTGATGTGACGTTGCCCTTCGATGTAGCTCGCCTCAGCTAGTTCTGCATGAGATCTCTTTATCTCGGGTTTGCGTAAGTGTAATGGACAACCCAAGAACAACTTTTCATATCCTTTATTTCCTATTTAAATATTTTCAGGAGTTATGCCGAAAATATTTGTATCTGTAGAGGCATCGCCCTCACATCCGCTCAGCGCGATCTCCCGTACTGGTCTCTCGTTGAGTACTGACTCGACGCTTCTCTCTTACCCACGCTAAGAAAACCGTTCGCTCCATTTGAATGTCATGACGTCATCCAAGAAAGCCTCGTATCCAAAATGCTATTTCCTTTTCCCGCAATTTAGAAATGTCCCTTTCTATTATAACATGTTCTTTTATGAATTTCAAATATATAATTACTTTTTTAGGATTAAACGATGTTTACTTTATATTTTATTAGATATCTCACGCGACTTTTAAGGTTTGTAGAACTAACTTTCGAACGTGGATTTAAACTATGTGGTATGACGTCATGACTCGTTAATTTCAAACCAATAATGCGTTTATTCTACAAATTTAACGACTATCATTTACTCATATCTTGCTCACCTTACAACACTTGCTACTCTATTATCTATGTATATTATTACTTAACACTTATCGCAAATCTCACATCCGGCAATTAAATTAAAACGTGTCTTTTTCAAAAGCCCATTCGATCGGAAATCTAAATTTCGGTATCAAATGCCCCCATTTATATTATTTTATTATTTCATAATAAAATAATGTAAATGTTTTGCCCGAAAAAATTAAAAAATTACTCCTGTATTTTGAATAATCGGCAACACTCCCATTATATACAATTTTCAATTACACTGTTTTGAAATTGGTGATTAACATATTTTCTCATTAATCTTTTTAACATGACAAACAATTGTACACTTGACTAAACATTAATCCTTAAATACTAATTACAATATGTTATGGTTTCTTCTGTGAAGCTTTTATATAAAGGTTAAATTTCAAGAGTCTTTCTTTATACTTCCTTCTTTCAGTTCATGTTTGCTCACTTCACTATCACTATCACTTGCACTGTGATTTTTCTTTACTTTTGTTATTGTAACACATATCTGTACTATATCCTTTAAGCACTAAAATGTACATATATTTATATAAATCCATTGCACTCTTTAGACAAGTTCTTTCTTTGTCTTTCTGTGATAACTATCTATACATCTAAATATTTTAACAAATGTTTACAAAGTAAATATTCTGTTTTCTCTCTATGCGGAGATGAACAATTTAACAATCTTTTTGAAGCTGTTATTGTGAGCTCTATACAATATATTTTTAAGCTCTTTGTAGTAGATAGCAATTCACATTCTGCATTTTTCATGAATATGTAAGTACCTGACCAATATATGATTTTCAAGTAAGCTAACATTTACATTTTATCTCAAAGCTGATTGGGTGCCAATAGACAAATGACACTTCCAATTTTTCTTTTACATTAAATCAAGGTTCCAAGGCACCACACGGTTTCTTGTATGGTCGAAGGAGTTGTTAATGCCATCTTCCCAGACATTTTTCATTTTTAACATCTCTTAATTCATAGGTATGATAACCAAATTTTGATATAATTTCTGCAGGACCTTTATATAACAATTCCATCCTTTTGTTCCTACCTCGCAAGGCACTTGATAACTTATGGTCTTTAACTAGTACCCAATCGCCTATCTTAGGTTCCCATTTATGTTTTCTACTCTTTTTCTTTAATTTTCGCTTCTCTGCCTTTTTCTTGATTCGTTCAAAAGCAATTTTCGCTCTTTCTTCTTCACTTAACTGAATGTCACTAATTTTCAGTGTTTTTGGTTCCCCGATCAATATTGGTTCTGGTTCAATTCCTAACATTAATTTTATTGGTGCAAACCCAGTAGTTACATTAATGGTGTGATTGATAATCTTTTCTATCAATGGACAATATTTCACCCAATCCTTGTGATTATGATGTGTAAGTACACGTAAATAAATTCCTATATCTCGGAGGACACGTTCTGTTGGATTCCCTGATGGAAAGTATGAGGAACAATAATTTAGTTTTCTCGAGTCTAATGTCACCCTGATCTTTCCATTAGCCTTATTTACAATACATAGGGGATTCACAATTTCTGAATTCGAAATTTCAATAACCTCATCTTCTAACATTGACTTTATAACTGCATCTACCTCTTCTCTTATTGTACTAGGGATAGCTCTCGCTTTATGTGTAAAAGGTTTGATGGGTATCATCTCAAACGAATGAGTATAAATATTACATTTACCAGGTTTCTCAGAGAATACTTCTTTATTTCGGATTAATATTTCAAACAGTTTATCCCTCTGTTGTTCATTTAGTTGATCAGCCTGAGTTACTTTTTTTCTCAACAATTCTTCTAAGTCTTCACTACTCTCCCTATCATAGTACCTAGTTGCATCAGAAACCCTCAAATTGTCTATGAAATCATTTTTATCCCATTCTACATTTTCTTTATTATCGACACTGTACTCTTTGACATTTACTTCAGTTAATTCCATAGCTCCTACTTTAACATATTCTACAAAGAATGTATCCCCTTGGATTTCTTCTTCCTCTTTTTCTCGTACAATAGTTTCTGAACTACTATCTTCCACAAAAGGCACTATAATGGTCTCATCTTCAACTTTCATTTCTAGAATCATGTTTTTAAAATTCACCACAGCTTCCCAGGCATAAAGACAATCACAACCTATTATAATATCTGTCACAAGTCTTCCTACAATCAGAAATAAAATTCCAAGTATTCTCCCATTTATTTCAATATTTATCATTGCTTGAAATTTTACTCTCTCTTTTCGTTTTCCCACAGCTAGCGAGCAATATATCCCATTAACTGGTAAAGACATTACTTTAAAGCCACTACTTTGTAAATTATCATAAAAATTTTGTGAGCATACTGTGCTATTTGATCCTGTATCTATAATTGCATTGTATTGTTTTCCATTTACTCCAATTTTGATTTTAGGTGGATCTCCTACTTTTTCGTTTTCGTCGTTTCTATTTTTCCATTCTCTTTTCTTTTGTATCATCATTTGCCTTCCAGGACTATTTATTTCCGAGTACTTATCACAATCATTACTAGGATACCCAGTTCTCACTGAAGGCGCGTTTGACCGGGTCTGGCGTTTCCCTGATTTTTATGTATTGCTCCTGTACTATTTCCCGAATTGTTACTTCTGTTTTCCTGCATTAAATCGGGGTTACTTCCTACCATGTTTTTGACCGTGTTAATGGCCTCGACCATTTCCGCATTTTCGGGGGAATTTCGTCCATTAGAATACCTTTCTTCCTGTCTTGGTGACCTCGGTCTAAACTCATTATCTCCGTTTGTCCAATACCCATCATTTGAATTTCTACTATGTCCAAAATAACGTCCCCGTCTACCTCGATCAAATCTATTTGTATTCATATAATTCACCCTTATATTTCTTCCCCTTTGATTACCATTTCTATTTTGGTGACGCCCTTCCTGGTTATATCTACCTTGATTTTCCCACCGGAATGATTCCATTCTTGGTACTGGTCCTTTATATCTTTCCCTAATCTCACTTCTATTCTGATAATACTGTGCCCCTTGCCCGAAAGAATTGACAGTTTCTTTTCCTTCATATTTATTTCCAAATGCGTGTTTTGGCTTATTGACTTCTAAGGCTGATAATAATTCGATCATAGCTGCAATGCTATCGGGTCGGGCTATGATTAGGTAGTGTTGAAGTGTTTCCGGAAAATGTGGAGTAACTATATTTATTAGATCTTTTTCATCTAAGGGAGGGTCCAACATCTTCGATTTTCTCGCTATTCTCATAAAATAGTTTACCATCGATTCCTCCGATCTAGGATTAAACTTTCCATTGCTTAATTCAACTCTAATATTAGCCTGCCTACTAGCTCCCCAATATCTGGTTAAAAAGATGTTTCTAAAGGTCCTGTAGTCATTATTGTTACCCATAGAAAGGCCTAGCCAATTAGCAGCATTACCCTTTAGACATTTTCTTACTATCACCATCTTGTACTCCTCTGGTATACGTTTCACCGTGAAGTACTCTTGTAACCCTTCTAAAAAGGTTTTAGGATCATCTGAATCTTCATTTTCAAAAACTGGAGGTGTCATTTCATTTAAGACATGGTTAGGCCAATGTAAATTTGAATTGTCACCTATCCCTGAGTTATTTCCGATATCAGAATGGGAATTACTGTTACCCCTATTTTGCATCGAAATGTCAGCTGATACACCTGGTATTGCCTCGTTTCTTGCAACTTCATTACTAAGATTGTTGTGATTACATGCATTTTCATTTAATTTCAAATTTTCTAAGGCCTCTTTTACCTGAGTAATTTCTGTTACTACTCCTTTTATTTGGTCTGTAACATCCTCCAAATTTCTAGCCTGCCTTTCACTTTCTACATCAGATCTCTCTATTCTAACTTTACACCCCTGTAACTCTTCTCTAATTTCTTCCCTTTGTTTGTCTAATCTATACGTTACTTTTTCCCTTTCTTTATCTAATTTTTCACTCATTTGTTGACCTAATTTCTTTTCAGAATTCTTTACTTCTTGCCTTATTGTCTCTAATTCTCCCTTAACCTGTTCTCTATTTTCTTTTACTTCACTACTGACTTTATTAATTTCCTCCCTAACTTCTTCCCTAAAGGTTTCGAAAGCTCTCTTCTGATTTTCCAATTGCATTCCCAATTCCTGTTGTCCCTTCTCTAATTTCTTTCCTAACTCTGTTCTTAATTCTTTACTAGTTTCATCTATCTTTTCCATTATCTTTTGAAACATATTCTCTATTCCTGACATAATCGCTGGCCTTTCTGAATTACTAAACATTTCTGAGCTACCTCTAGGTGTTTCTCTAACGTTCTGATCTTCTAATTCTTGGCATATTCTGCTACCAATTACATTCCGATTAAATCCTTCCATCCTACTTACACTTTTCTGAATTTCCGGACTATCGAAACCTAAAAATTCAGTGTCACTGTCTTCCATTTCTAAGCTATTTACATGTGTTTTTCTACTCACCAAAATTTTCAATATTTTCACTATTTCACTTTAACTGCACTTAAACTTGTTCACTACACGTTTCACAGATGTTGACACGCTGGGCACCTTCTTGTCTGCTGGTTCGATGCTGATCTGGTCGTCTTGGGGTTTTGGTCCATTCTTTCGGCGCCCCACGTTGGGCGCCAATTTGAAGCTGTAATATATTCGTGTCCTGGTTATTGGATCACCATTTTACGCTGAAGTCGTTGGTGATGTGACGTTGCCCTTCGATGTAGCTCGCCTCAGCTAGTTCTGCATGAGATCTCTTTATCTCGGGTTTGCGTAAGTGTAATGGACAACCCAAGAACAACTTTTCATATCCTTTATTTCCTATTTAAATATTTTCAGGAGTTATGCCGAAAATATTTGTATCTGTAGAGGCATCGCCCTCACATCCGCTCAGCGCGATCTCCCGTACTGGTCTCTCGTTGAGTACTGACTCGACGCTTCTCTCTTACCCACGCTAAGAAAACCGTTCGCTCCATTTGAATGTCATGACGTCATCCAAGAAAGCCTCGTATCCAAAATGCTATTTCCTTTTCCCGCAATTTAGAAATGTCCCTTTCTATTATAACATGTTCTTTTATGAATTTCAAATATATAATTACTTTTTTAGGATTAAACGATGTTTACTTTATATTTTATTAGATATCTCACGCGACTTTTAAGGTTTGTAGAACTAACTTTCGAACGTGGATTTAAACTATGTGGTATGACGTCATGACTCGTTAATTTCAAACCAATAATGCGTTTATTCTACAAATTTAACGACTATCATTTACTCATATCTTGCTCACCTTACAACACTTGCTACTCTATTATCTATGTATATTATTACTTAACACTTATCGCAAATCTCACATCCGGCAATTAAATTAAAACGTGTCTTTTTCAAAAGCCCATTCGATCGGAAATCTAAATTTCGGTATCACTTTTGTGTTTAGCCCACTCAAACAGTAACTTTAAATATTAAATGCCTGAAGCAGATCCAGCATAGACACTGCAAACTAATGCAAATAGTTAAAGGAGTCATGCATTTAGCCTTTTACTTCAGCCATAGGCTAATCTGGAAGAAACAATTGTGGAAAGCAGTAACAGCCTTTTGTGATATATTTTAAAATATGACTGTATAAGACACATGAAAAGTCGTTGTCGACTTCAACAACATTGCCATCTGAGAGTTCAAGGTAAAGTGTGCAAATAGTATGTACTTCTAAAAAGCGCTTACCTCCTCCAAGAGATGCCCCTGTTAAACCTGTGCCATAGCCTCCATCAAGATGCTCAATGTCTGCTTCATATCCTTCATCAGCTGTGACATAAGCTTCACTTCCTCCTTCACTACCTTCTGCTGCTTCTACTTCATCTTCTTCAGCTTCAGATACATCATCATTCCATGCAGGACCAGTTCTTACACCAATAAGCAGTGATGGCAACTGGCCAATGAAAAAAAAAAACAATTAATTGATGTAAGCCATTATACAATTTATTGATTATTTGCACTTTAACTTAATGCAAAATAGTGCAAATGTTTTGCACAATTTAAGCTTAGAAAATATTATTTTGAAATTGTATTACAAAAACTGATGAAAAAATAAACCAATCTTAACATGCTGAAGTGTCTAAGCTAGACTTGAGCAAAGAGAAGTGTAAACAAAATTTAAGTCAGAGTAGGATTCAAGCATGTATTGTTCAAGATTTTAGAGCATGTGCATAGCTATAATATGAGTTTTGAGTCATAGAAATTCCTTTCATTATTTTCTGTTGCCATATTTGGTTGCTGTTGTCATCTGTCATAATTTTGTGAGACTGAGGTCTCTTTTGGCAAAACACACTGAAGTTTCTATTTTTTTTGACATAATACACATTGAAAATGAATCTAGGCTGATGACAGTGACAAATGTTTCCAAAGCATGTTCAGTAAGTTTTGGTATAGAAAGCAAAGCTAGAGTGATTAACTTGATTTTGAGTGTACAATATTTTGGAAAAACATCAAATAGTGTTATTAGCTGTGTGTTTGGTGATTCATGTTGTATGTTATCCAATTTTAATATATGTTGCTTAAAATTTCATTCAAAATGTGCCTGTTTATTTTTCTTCTAAAAGAAGTTAAACTGCAGACTTAGTAACACTTTTCTAATTATTATGTGTTAATATGTTATATGCTTTATATTCTTTCTCTCAGTCAAATGTTATACATTTTACAATAAAGTTACGAAACACAATCAATGGTGTTAATAAACATTTACCAGTTTCTCACTCATTGAAAGCATTACCTTCAAATACAATCGTTTTCTATAACTGTCCAATAAAACTAATTCATAATGATTTGAAATAGGACTAAAATGCCTGGCTTTCTTGGTGTCAAGACTCAAAAGTATTAACACATTTTCTTGAAGTTTCATACCAACTACCATCTCTACCCTTACCTTCCTAAATCAACAAACATTAACTTTCATAAACCAGACTGCTAGCTTATTATTATCAGCATAGGATACAGATTACACATGTACATTAAGTGCATATGATGAAAAATTCATCCATTTCATACTTACAATGTATAACTCTGGTGCAGAGTTTGTAATATTTGGTAATTATTTAATAACTTATATTAATACAGGAGCTTCAGAAGACAAACTACATATTGAAGGTGTCTTGAAGTATACTTGGAATACTAACAAAGCTAAGTTCAAAAGACAAACAGCTGATATGTTACATTCTCATGATTTTCTCTATCTATTCATCAACAAACTATTATTCCAAAAGCTTATTTTTCTATCTACTTGTGTTAATCGGTATAAATATTTGGAGAAATGGTTTTATTAAATGGTTCCTTGTAAAAAATGTGTACAGTTGAGCAGTATTAGCGGTTTTTGTCAAGGGTATGATAAGACAGAACAGTTGCGAGTTGCAAGGTCATAAAAAATTGTAGATTGTGTTAACAATAAAAAGCAGAACTGTGTTTTTGTGATCCAGTTTTACAACATAAATAATGTGAGGTTAAAAGTAACTGGACTTGTCATTCATCACAATATGAAAAAGCCCAAGAAATATAGGAGACCTGGCAACACTAATTTATGCAACACATCAGGGTTGCCAACCCATATGATAATTATGGAGGCATACGATAATTTGAATGTATGTACTCATGGTTATCAACCTGTTCGATAATTATGGGGGTGTATGATAATTTTGCTACCGGCAAAATATCATTTTCACTGGTTTGTCACACCAGCGAAATTAAATTAATTACAAATAGCGACACCACTTTTGCCCTTATGGTCTGTCTCCATCCCTCTAAGGCAACAATTTCATATCCTACTAAGCCATTATCCTCTTATTGCCAGTGTGCCCAGATCTAGTAATTGTAATGAATCTGTTCAGAACATTGATGATAAATGGAGAAAACTCGGAATACTTGATATTCCATGTGAAATAAAGAACATGCCTGAACCTAGCAGTTTCTAGAGTGCTGTTAAATACATGTGACCTTGGTGGAAATACTGATTTCAAAGAACTGGCTGAGGTTGCATTATCAGTGATTTCATTGCCCCACAGAAACACTTCTAGTGAAAGAGTTTTTTTCCAAGCTAGGTTTAATAAAAACAAAATTAGAAACAGTTTGGCGCTAGATACGGTAAATGGACTTATTCGGTCGTCTCAGCTTATGAAAGAATGTGGTGGGACCAGAAAGCTGCAAGCCACCAAGATGTTAAAGTTTATCTCAACAACAAATTTGTATAATGCTGCAACAGTTGAGAAAGATGATGAACTTTCAGATGAATAGTGCGAGAAACATAAATACTAAAGTTGTAATACTGATTGCGGTCATCAATCTTGTAAGTGGACACCATAAACATCAATAGTATTACATTTTCACAAGTTTTATGCAGATGCATTTATTGTTGTAGCATTTGGTTTATGATGTGTGATAATTTTTAATCCAAGTCTATAATTTTGAGTGGCCGATACGATAATTTTACTTTTAAACATTGGCAACCCTGCAACAAATACACTGAAACACACATGGGCCTTTTTTAATTTTTTTTTTTTTTTTTTTTTTTTTTTTGGTGGGAGGGGGTGGTGGTACTCAGGGGCCTCTAAAATATATACTTCAGTGAAATCTCAACATTCAATTTTGGGTGGAACAGAACACTTTCCCTATTTACTATATATACAGGTATCCCAAAAAAAACCACCAACAACGCTTAGTATGTTGTGCAGGATGGCAAACTGATGGGTTTTCAAACAGAAACCCCTGTCTGGAAATGCACAGTTTGGACGCTGTAGTGCATCAAAGAGTGAGATAGGTGTAAGTTCACATTTCCTCAATAAACCCAACATCGAGCTGTCTACATTACAAATGGACTTCAAACTGTGTACCTCCTACATCATAGCAGAACCTATATCGATGGTGGTGCCTCATGCACATGGCCCAATACATGCAATTCTCCTTCAAGATTTTCAAACTCTCCATGGACTCAAGCCATGAAGTTCTCCGCTGATGTTACAGGAGTGCCATATACCATACTCTTCGTACAACTCCACAGAAAATAGTCGAGAAGTGTGGCCATGGAACTGGTCCACCTCTACTAATCTATCGATTTGGGAATGCGAATTTGAGGTGATTCTGCACATTTACATCAAAGTGTGCAGCAGCTCATGTAGGTCATTTCCACAGCTGTGTACTGGTACATGTCACACTGCTGTTAAAAAACAATCTCTACTGGAAATTACACAAATAACGCAGTAGGATGTGCACCAAGGACTCTATGGAGGAATTTAGCTAATGCAGAGGAATGTTATTACACTCAGGTCATTCATCCCACTACACAGATGACTAAAGGGTTGCATACCTTCCACATTAAGATACAAAAACAAAAGTCAACAAACTGTCTTAACCATTTGCTCTCAAGCTTCGACACTCTCCAGCATCCAAACCATGTATTTCTGGACAAGGGTTTCTATTTGAAAACAATCACAACATACTAAGTGTTGGTGTTTTTTGGGGGATACCCTGAATATGTAGTAGAGAAGGTAAAAATTAGTACAATTAGTTTCTCATTGAATGATAGTTCCTCTAGAAAGGAATAATGAGATATCTTTGGTTGGAAATGAATCAATGAAGTCCTACCTCTGTTGACTCTTTGCTGCAGATATCTGAATTTTTACTAACAAATTTATGCTGTCTACTGCAAACAAAAGTACACCTGCAATATACTTGCAAGCTATTGACAAGCTATACTATAAATTTAAACATGCATTATGAAATCTAAACGGAAACACACAGTCACCTTTGGTTTCTTTTTAGGAGGTAAGACTTGTTCCTGGCAACTCTGAGCAACTGCAGCACGTAGCAGTAAGTCACACATCTGTCTCATATTCATGTTGCCATCTATATCCATGCTGAGCAATGCCCGTTGCAGGCCCTGTAGTATTGATTCATTGCTCACAGGCAATCCTTAAACAAGAGGCAAACAAAGTGGTAACTCATGCAGAGCAAGTGCCAAAGTGGAGTTATGCTATACAATATTTTTATAGTTTTATCTTTAAACTACCTTTCAGAAGAGTTTTACATAAGAGTTCCACTATAGGCAATACCTGAAACTATATTTATGCTGATAGACAATAACAAGGGAAAAAAAATTAATAAAAGTAACTTATTCATAATGTTCTGGTTAGCAATCTCCCAATCACTTTTGCTTCTTTATCATTGCAGCCAATACATGAGATATTTCAAATTAATAGAAATGATTACAAATTGTGTACAAGAGTATTATTACAGATATGTACATATATTATAATTCTGCAATACTGTAAACACATTTTTTTTAATTAGACAAGATTTTAAAACATTTTCAAATTTAATATTTAAATTATTTTTTACTTGCTTTGGTAATTTATTATAAAATTAGGCCCCAATTGTATAAGGGTCTTTATTAGTTTGATTTTTATTTGTGCTCACCCTATGATAATCATCTGGCCTCCTAGTATCATGGTTATGGCAGTTTATATTGAGCACATTAAATTCCTGACAAGTAAGATAGACACTTGTATAAACATAGAGAAACTACAGTTACTATTTTTTTTCCCTTTTTGAATGTATCTCTACAGGAATATCAGCAGTTAAGTTTGTATATGCACCTGATATATTTTCTTTTGTAGTGTTAATATCCTGTCAATATTGGAATTACTTGTAACCCTCGCCCCCCACCCCCACCCAAACTTCAATTCCATAGGCTAAATGTGGGTAAATTATGCTATAGTAAGCTGTATTTAGAAGAGAAGTGTTCTTGTATTTACCAATTGTCTTAGTAGGAATAGTTCTGAATTAATTTTTTTGCTAACTGTGTCTATTTGTGTATTACACATTAAACCCTCGTCAATGTTTATGCCTAAAAATTTAAAGTTGTTCGCTTGCTCCAAGGTACAATTGTTAATACAGTAGAATCCTGAAGCAACGCGCTTCTTGGGGGACATGATTTAGCTCCTTGATATACCAAAATGTGAGCTTAGAAGTGACAAAAATTGATCCCACAGAGGTGGTGGGAAACATTTGTGCCATAATAAATTACAGTACATTGTAAAGTGTGTAATACACGGTACAGTACATCACTTTTAAATGCAATTACATACCAATTATGATAATCTTAATATACACAGTACATACAATTACACTGTACCCATTTTGCACTAACCTAATTTTGCATAGACTTAAAGAAATCAGTAAGTTATGTTTGGCGCCATAATTCACAACTTTTGTTTTCCTCCACATATTGCTTGATTGTAGCAAGATGGAAATTAATATTGTTTGACTCATTTTGCTCCTAAATACACAGAATTATCTTGTTTATGGTACTTATCACTCCACTGACATGCAGAATATCTTCTTCTATGTGCATGTCTTGTTACTTTGGGAAATTCTTAACAATGCAATAGTCAAGGTCCACACTAGGGGTAGTGAAAAATATATTCCAGTACCGCTCTTTGAAGAAAATTTTAAACTCCACTTTGAAAAATAAAAGTAAGTAAATAACTAAAAATTATTATGTATTTTCAGGGGACATACTTTCCCCTGCATTAAATCCAAATTTGCAATATTTCAGACTGCACTATTTCAGACTTCTACTGTATTTACGTTTATTTTATCTGTAAGATAGTTGATCTTTTGGAACACCATAATTTTAGTTCTATCTAGGTTTAGTTTCAATCCACTATGCAGATTACATAGTTCTGCTACATTATATTTCAATTTTGTTGATTTGGACCTAATGCCTGGTTTGAACCACAATTAACTAAAAGATAGAGAAAATACTTCCTCCTCAAATTACATTTAAAATGTTACATGAATAAAGAGTGATGGTTTAGATCATCAGCTTACACTTAAAGCAAAATCATAAAAGCTGACCCTCTGAGAGAGACAGGGAGGCTGAAGAAAGAAACTGTCTAATGTTTCAAATGAATAAACAGTTACATTTTTGGTGTCATTCTGACATTCTGAATAAACGGTTATATTTTTGGTGTAGACGAAAGTCATTCTGAACCAAATTTACACTCAATATCTCAGAGAATCCCTACCATTTATTTCAAAGACTGTCAAAGTTAAATACAAATGATTTACTGAATATCTTAAAATAACTAAATTCCCTAAATGGAAATAAAAATCTGATTTGCACATTTCCAGGCAATAACAAATCATACTTACCGTAAAAATTAGAACCCATATTATTTGAAGGAATGAATGTGATGTGATGCAGTCACCACCTATGTATCATGAATGTGCCCTTATGATTTAAACTCAGCAGACAAATAATCCTACTTATCTAATTAAATGACAGATGTCTCATTAGAATGCAACATTGACATTTATGAAGGTGTGTCTAATGTGTGTATGTATGTGTTCCTATTAAGCACATTGTTATGTGTTTCATTCAACATCAAAGAGAATGCAACAAGTGGATACCCTGATAGAGCTTATTTAAACCCAGTGCAAATAATGTACATGAAATTAATTATATTAATGCATTAATATAACAAAAGTCAGCCAGGAAAATTAAAACTACTTTAATTGCTTTTTACAAAAATATTTAAAAATCATAACTCTTCCATCATCCTCTTTTTATATGTATTTAAAAATTATTAGAAATATCTTATTTTTAGTTTCTCAAACATCTGTTTTGAGAAAATTTCCCAAATTGTATAAGTAATGCTTATTTCCTAAACAATTACTCTATCAACATTTTCAGAAATGAATTGCTCCTAGTGTACATTTGTTTTTTCAGTGCATTTGCTACTGTGGAGCATCTATTAGCACTGGATTGTTCATTCATCTGCCTACATGCACGAAATAAATAAATAAAAGAAAATGTGTATTTAAAGACTTGAAATTTTGTAGTATATGTGTGTGAAGAAAATTTACTAAACATACTGAATGGCTTAACCTGCTTGAAAATCCCTCTAATAAAATCACTATACTTTCCACAGTAAACAAGAATCCAATTTACAGGAGGTTCACATATCACTCAATAGACACACATCATTTTCAAAAAATATTTAACAATTACAATGTCATATTAGCTCCACAAAACAGATTTGACTTAAAAAAAATTGATTTAACTCTTAATAAAATACAAAAACAGCTGGTAAAAGAAAAATATGACATCTACTACATTGATTGCAAACAATCAACAAAATTTACACAAGAATGACAAAGAGAAATGTTGATATGTGCACTCACATGACTTTATTCACTCTTGTACAAACTATTTTTAAAAGTATCTCTCTTCTATCTAGTTCTTCTGATGATTTTGAGATTGTAATCAAGATTGTAGAAATGATATTACAGTAGAGTCCCACTAATCAGAACTAACTGGGACCAAACCCTGTTCGATTAGTGAAAATTCAGATTAGGTGAATTTTCGTCAAATACAACAACATATTGACCTTAAGCGTTTATGTGTTAAGTAATAAAATGATTGAAAGCAGGAAATTAGTACAGTATGCTGTAATTTATTTTACAACTACGTTCTTGGGCTTGAAAACTAATTAGGTTCTGTAATGTTTTTATAAGCATTGTTGGTGTCTACCTAGCGCTAGTAGCCTGATGAAAGTCGAAATGGAAGTTGATGAAACATTGTCTCTTCAAGTTGTTTCAGTGTCTTGCATCAAAAGAAAATCACTGACTTCATTTCTCAAGTGTTGATTTGCTTTTCCATTTTGTTTTCTCCTTAATGTAAAACAGTTGCACTCAAACTTTGTTATTCACATTGTTAGTACGTCTAGGCCTTCCATTTTTCAGCTTTTGTGTATAAGATAGCCAACAGATTCACTGTTTACTCCTGTAGCATTTAATTCATGTTTTTCTGTGCTAATAAATTTATGTTTTCACTTGAAAAACTCTGATGTGTTGCACTCACATGACTTTCTCTAATGTTGTACTAACCATTCTAACAAACTCTTATTCCTATATCTCCATGTTAGTTAAGATAAACCTTCATACAAATTATCTTATTGCTTATTTCCTTGTAGGTGCAAGGGGGATATTAGAATACAGCAGGCTTTGTGTGACAGTCAAATCTTTTTAAGCTTTGAGATTCCGTTCTCTTTGCACGATTAACATATAAAAAAATGAACAACGTTGTTGCATTTCGCTAAAGTTTTAAGTTTTCCAAAACTCACACACATAACAAGGAATATCTCTGAAATGGTTCACCCTACAAGAAAATTTATTGAGACATAAATTGTGTATTTTACCAAGATCTACATTTTTTGTATAGTATGATTTGGTCTATCTCTAACGGTTTACCAGTTATGCAAAAGTCGTCCAGAGTAAACACGACTACAGGGGCTATAGCCAGAAAATTCAAGATATACATTTCATTTGTCATAAAAATATCTCAAACATATGACATTTTAATCAAAATCGCTAGAGCCATTTTCAAGAAAATCAAAATTTTCCATGTAAAGGGTAGTTTAGGGTGGGGCTATTTTCTTCAAAATCTTCGTGTCGCATCCTTGAAAGACATTAAACTTAAATACCAACTTTGGTTTTTAACCGACTTTTCGTTTTTGAGTTATGCTGTCCACAGACTGACAGACACACAGACACACACACCTTTTTCTAAAAATGCTTTTTTTGGATTCAGGGGGCCTCAAAACATATATTTCTGGTGAAATCTCGACATCGAATTTTTGAGTGGAATACAATACTTCCCCTATTACCAGTAGAGAAAGTAAAAACTAGTTTAATCTTAATGTTTATTTTTCCTGTTTTAGAATTCAAAACAAATTTGGTAGATATTTTTTCCTAGCCCAGTTTGGATGAGGCAGACTTTCGGATTAGCAGGGTTTGGATTGGCAGGACTCTAGTGTATATGTTTCCTTGCAGGTACATTGAGAATCAGAGAATACAGTAGGCTAAGTCATAGGTGGCCATTCAAATAATTATGATTACATTGGAGATTTCTCCTCCCCTGACATAAGACCTCTGTTTTCCCTTCTGCATCCAGCACCATGTGGGTTTATTAGTGACGGATTGGCTATCACACAATATCTCTCATTCAAAATTGTCACATAATTCACAAAAGCATTCTTTTGAAATAAAATGAGAGGAAAGGTTCTTCTATTCTGCAGAAGGAGAAAATATGAAATTGTTATTTGCTCCAAACTTCTTATTGTACACACAGAAGCAACATATAAGGCATTATAATTTTTGTCACAAAGACTCCAAACTTAGAGGTAAGTTACAGTCTATTGATGTCAGAAGCTGTAGAGGAACCTTTAAGTGTGAATTGTAAACAACAATTTGTTATCTGTCCAAAAGAGAAAAATGGCTGCAGTGTGAAATAACAGTTAAATTGATATTATTAAGTAAATGAAAAACGTAGCAAATGTTTTTCAAATGGAAATTAATTAAGCTTTTAGCCATAAAGTAACTGAAAAATTATGTACTCAGACTGTTAAGATACAGATGGATCCAATTGTGATGATTTTGAGTGCAGCTAATCAAAATGTCATGTAATATCTAAAATTGTTGTGCTAAAATTGTTTTCACAGTAACATTTTTGGTACGTGCCTATGAATAGAATATTGCATATTTTCCCTTTTCTCTATTTTTTTTATTTTATTCTTAACATACCTATTATTTTATAATGTGGTGGCTCTTTTGTCATCTATTTCTTTTATTGTCAAAATAAAATATTTCAGTGAGTACCATAATAACAGTAACAATGAAATTAATTTTTATGGGCTTAACAATGGAGATTTTAATCTCTGAATATCTCCTAGGTTAAAATCACAAGTATACTTACGATATGTTTCTTGTTGAAATTACATTTACAAACCAAATCTTGGGCATTAAAGCACTAAGAAATCAAGAGTAAACAATAAATAATTAATGTTAGATCCATTGTTTATATATATATGTGGCTGTACGAAATACCCTGAAAGCCTAGAAGGGTCAATTTTGACCCACACTCCAGCACTCACAATATCATTCTCAGATGAAATTGATTCATCACTTTCTACTCCTTAAGTCTCCTCATTGTTATCTTCAGAACTTTCAGACCCACTAAATTCAATATTTAACTCTTCTTCACTCTCCATTTTCATAAAATGTGAGAAAGCAACAGATGAACTCCAAGAATAGATTGTAACAGAGACCTCTAGTATGAATAAAATGTGCAGAAAAATATCAATGAACTGTTTGATTAAGACACCTGTCAACGTAAATACACATTCAAAGTATCAAACCACAGCGAAATCTAGAGAAAGAATCAAGGGACTACAAAAACATGAGACAAAGCGAGCAAATTCAACCTTTTAAAATGTACATCAGTCAAAAACGTTAAGCCAGAGTATGCTCAACATTTTATTTTGTCAAAATTAAAAACACAAGTATACTGGAGCTTTTATGTTAAGAGGTTAATCAGACAGTTCACATTAGACAAAAAATGAAAGCATAAAAAGAATGCACAAAAGAGCATGAGGGTCTAAAGCTCTTAAGCTACTTAATATTTATCCTAAGAAAATTCCAAATAAAACCTGTCACGTGTGATTAATAAACCGAGATTCAAACCCTAACCTACAGTGTGAAATGAAAGAGATCTACCTGAAAACCATCACTGTGGCTGATATTACTATTGGGGGGAAGCTTTACTCAAAAATGTTGTCATAAGTATTTCTTTATTTTTCTGTTTATTTAATAGTATTATATTTTTTACCTCTAAATGGCTTAGCAATACCTTAAATGTTTATCTTTTAGAGTGCAAGAGATACTGCACACCATTTTCATTAAGGGAATCACTAAATAATATAAATATACAGAAAATTCCATACCTTCTGAGCTTAGGTCTATTTGAGTTTCACATTTCAATTCACAGAATTTGAAGCTTAAGCTTTCGAGTCTGCCCTGTAAATCAATCACATCCATGTTTCTTAATAAACTTTTTTGAAGAGGAATCCCAGAACTGTTACAATCTGAGCGTCTAGAACATTTCCTGCACATGATGATATTTCTCCATGCAACAGTTTCCTAAACGTTGAGATCTCAGCTGACAGACTGCTTGACTTGATAACTGTTACTTAAGATGAAAACAACTCAACCGGTATCCAAACAGTATGTGGTGTTTACACTTAGCCTGATCTTGTGGTGTCGTGTGCATTTCAAATACATATTACAGTTGATAAAACAATGGATACCTCAACATATTCTTCTAATGAACATGGCTTTCATTCAGAGGAAATTGCATAAGGATATTACTGTTTAAGCAATGTGATGATAACAGACAGCTGTTTGGTTCAGTGTCCAGAGAGATTCCTAATGGGGTACCTAGCAACATGGAAAGTGCTGTAGGAGGAGAGATTGCAATAGCAAATGTCAACAAGGAAACAATCAAGGGTCACAAAAACAATCATGGGAGCAAGGAGGATAAACTCTAAAGATAACCACACACAGTACATAATGGCCATCCATCTCCAGCCTGTTATGAAATAAGTTCATGCAACAGATGATGAAGCAATCATTGTAAGGTAGGATAATCCATTTTATCATGTGCTATTTTGCAACTGTGCAAAATCTAAAATTATGAATTTTCAACTGATAAGCTTTAAATTTTAAACATAGCATGGGAAGACAATATTAATACTTTGCTCAAATTTTCAATTAATTGTGTCCCCTCTTTCTGAGATATTAATACTTCTGTTTACAATTTAATTTTGCTATACTAATTAAAATCCCACTTACATCAAATGGTTTGCTATAGCTTATATAAAATTTTATTTTTAACATTAGAAGGCAATGGATAATTTAAAGAAAATACTTGTAGATTTTGTGAAAACCTACTTAACTATGGGAAGAAATAATAAATGAATAAGTAAATAAGTAAATAAATAAATAAACAAATAAATAAACAAATAGATAAATAAAGAGAAAATAAAAATAAAATGCTTCTACTTGTAGAATGAAGCTTTTATGAATACTTCACTTACTGAAAACAGACTAGTTAAATATTTTCTAATAATGTGCATTACAATTTTCAAACATGCACTGAAGATAGAACAGTTCTATGAAAACATAGAAAGTTAAATAAGATCTGACTCAATTTTTCGTCTTAACTCTCAGTATAAAAAGATGTTTTTGTGACACATTAGATCAAAGCAGGGCACAAAAAAAGTCTACTAAAACTCATACATACTCATTTTTATACAGAAATTAACTTTCATTTCAAGGAAATAAGAAATTCTGCATATTGCATAAAATTACACCAATTATTTCAATTATTTGACTTCCATTTAATTCTTCAAGTCACTACCATCGATCAAATTCTTCCTTCTGACTTAAACCTGAACACTTGCAGGATAGTTTTGTTTTTCATTATGCTTACATATATAATCATTTGCAATGCAATAACTGTTCTTTTTTTTTTACATTTGAATTCCTTGTATTAAAAGTGGCACTAGGTGGACCAACTCCAAAACAAGTTAAACCTGTATTATAAACTTCAGTTTATTTGTGATAGAAAATCAGGATTTGGACATATTGTGTACAACTTCGGTAATACTTTTAAAAACTGTGTACACACAATAATTTCCCCTCCTCTCAGTCTTTCAAGATTGAAGTATTAGACACATTAATGTGAAAGGTCAAACTGCCTATGTGCAAGAAAAATGAAATACTAACTTATTTGAATACATATCTCTAATGAACATATAAAATATTACTCCCTCCCAAAGACAAAGAATAAGAAAAAAATAATACCTCATGTATTTCTGTAATTTATGCCCCACATATTTTATAACATTTTTTTAATATATATAACTTGGAGGGAACATTTTATTTCTTATAACTTGGGACAAATCACTGATTGTTCCATTTTATTTAATATAAAATTACAATTGCAAAAATGTGCAGTAGCTACCAATTGTAATTCTGTGTCCCTGCTTGGAGGTCTTAGATGTGTTCAGCTTGGTTTGTTGTGATAGGTAAATATCATGGCCTTTTTTATGATAATGGTTGTCAGACACCCAATTAAATATAGCAGCTACAAAGCTGCATATAAACCTTGGATAATTTTTTATATTGAAAACAGTAATAGAGCATGCAGAGAAAAAGTTTGAAATCTATGAGGGCCTGGCTCAACTGGCTCCTCGCCTTGTATGGTCCACCACACAGGCTACCATTAGTAAGTAAACCCCAGTGCAACAGCCCATGAAGGGCCAAGGCTTGCCACCCAGACGCTGTGTTCCTACCGCTGCCCACTACAGGTGTCATTGGTGAGGTGCAGTACTGGAGGGTGGGACGTGGTCAGTGCCCCAAGCTCTCCCAGCCAGTTATGCAGCCTTCTAGACCTGGGGCCGCTACTAGCAGCTCCTTAACTGCCCTCCCCCGGGACCTAACGAGGCTGAGTGCACCCCATGCCAGAGCTCCCAGCGAGGGAAAATTCCCATGCTGGTACCATGGATTGAACCCAGATCCTCCGTGCCAGAGGCAGGCACGCTTCCAACTGCGCTACGGAAGCACATGGGCAGGCTACCATTGATGCCTCAAATTATTCCTCCCCTCTACACCTCCATCTGTCGAGGTCTAGCTTCGCTGATGTGACGATCCTGGGTGGTGCTCAAGCTCAGCAGATCTCTGCGCTAGCATGTCTCGCACTATCAAGCAGGAGCTTCATCGGCCCTAGCTGGTCCTCTAGACATCCTTGCGGGTTGGCATGTCGAACCCAACTTGATCCCTTGCAGCCACCTTACACGAGGAAGTGCACAGGGGAAAGCTCAAGTTGCCATATCCGGCCGAGGGGTATTCTCCTCATCTTACTCCTCCGTAGCACAACACACAACCATGGACAACGACAGTCCACAACAGTTCAGTTAGTTAAAGGCAAATCTGAATGAACACACTTTGTTTCATAAATTCAACAGTTATAATGAACTTCTTCAAAATTCTCTGCTAGGAATAACCACAAAATGTTATAATCTGAACCCAAAAGCTTCATGTAGAGGAAGAGATGTCATGCTAACCAGGAAAAGCTGTAGTACGCCCATCAACCAATGAGTTACATGAAAACACTTTGGAATGTTCAGTGATATAGCTGAAGTTTTCAGTAGCAAGTACCCATTGATGAAAACATTGTTAAGCTAGGTGATAATTTCCTACTTAAAATTTAAAAATTTAATGCATTATTAGCATAGATATAGATATAACCATACTGTACCTGCGTCATCAACAGAGGGTGATGCTGTCAGAGCCACTATTAGGGTGGATTCTATCAGCTTCATCAAGAAATGACCTTCTGAGCTAGTTGAATCATCATTGCTGTTCACTAAAATGATAAAGTAATTAATCTTTAAACATTTCACACTAAAGGTGATTAAAAAATAAAAATATCACTAAAAGATAAGAAAAATGACAAGAAAAGAAGAAAAAGGAGAGGCGGAGGAGACCCCAGAAAGCTTGAAGCTTTTGAAATGGAGCAGTGGACATGCCCTAGTAGAATGAGGCACAGCACTAGTTTATCAATATTCATAAAGGATAGAAGTGATTGTGGGAATCATAGGTTACTGAGTTCTGCTTGCAAAAGTATATGTAAATATTACTACAAGATGGTTAGTATCATTGCTAATTTGCTAATTTATGAAGCTCCAAATGAATTTATAAAAGTAAGACCAAGTATATATAGTACTTTACAATTATTCAATTATGTATATCGAAAAATTAAAAGAAATTGGGGCTTACCGGGCAGCTGCTCTACCACTGAGCTATTGTGACAAACTGCCAGAATGGCATTAAATTCTCAAACCAGGTCTGTGGTAAAATGGTTGGTACGGAGAGAGAGTGCTTGGAATGAGAAATAAAATAAATTACTAAAAGATACAATAGGAATTAAAATGTTAGCAGATAATAGAGGAAAAGAAATTAGTAGAATGGAAGAAATTCTAGGAAGAGTGAGGGATAAATGAGCAAAAGCACAAAGGAGCAAGAGAAAGAAGAAATCATAGTAGTTGTAAAAGCTCTACATGATTCATAGAACCAAAGGATTGAAATATGAAGAACCTAATTTACCAAGTATAACACTCTTAAATGTAGGTTATTTAAGAAATGTTTTACATAAAAAGACAAATAAATACTAAATAAGTATAATTATTTAACGAGGTAAGAGAGTGGATTTTCTAAATAAAATGCATAGGGTGCTTAATGTAGAAGTCTGTGGTACCAACATGAGCTTATAGTAAATTAGTAAGGCACTAGGCTAAGCTACTGATGATCCCTGTCTGGACAAGAGACTTCCAATAGACCATGGCATAGCCCAGAAATAACTTTTAACTGCAGATATTAACCCTTTGTGTACATAACAATTTGTTCTAATGTTATTTATATAAAATATTAGGCAACTGCAATAATGGAAACCCAGGCAATTTAATCTCTTTACTCATCAACTACTGTTCTGTTTAATTTCTGACCCTGAAGTTCAGAGAAAGGGGGAGAGGGAGAGAAATGGAGAAGGGGAGACAGAGAGAAAGGGGGAGAGTGTGCGTGTGTGTGCACATATGCGTGTGCATGTAGAATTATATTATTATTCTCTTAACACATCTTAAACCACATCCTTCATGACTGATTCCCATCACTTAAAACCATTTTTAAAAGGATAAAAAAGGGAATAATTACAACTGTATTACAGAAGTTTAACTACCATCGTCCACCCAAAATAAATTTAAAAATGCTTTAGCTGACATATGTATATAACCACTGCCACTGCCACTGCCGCCACTGCTGCCACCACTACCACCACCACCACCACCATCATCATCTAAATTTCTATAATTTTATGCAAAAACAATGTGCAATGCTATTTTAAATTTTATTTACAAATAATTAAAGTGTGTCATTTTATTCTTTTATTTATAACTCTTAAATTCCTAAACTATGTTCACGAAAAGAGGAGGCTGTCTCACACTTGGGTCCATCTTGTATTTAGAGAAATGCAGTAAGCATCCACAGAAATTATAATTAGGGTTGCAGAGAGCAGATTTCGTCCCTCGAAAAAGCTAAAGCTTATAATTATGATTCTCCTGGCTTATAAAGTGAAACAAAATTAACATATCCAACCTATTGTAATATAGGTTGCAATTCTTGCCAACAAATAAAATAGTCATCATCAGATGCTTATGACCTAAAAATGTTACTTTTTGGGTGCATTTTCGAAATCTAAGTTTTAATGCTGTTTGAATTGACATTATATTGAAAATCGACTTTAAAAATCTAGCACACTCAATACATAAATAAATAATAAATATTCATTTTATTGTTACATTTTTAATTTACTTAATTGCTCAATACAGAGCTAACTCTCAGCTCTGCACAGAATGAAATAAATGTCCCATTTTAAAGGGCAATCAGAAATAATTACAACAGCAAATTACATACATTTTAAAGTTTTCAAAAAGGAACCATTTTCTATTTGCATGGAAAGAACACCTCTCAACAATGTTTGCCACATATCTACCTACAGTGTTGGTTGTTTCAACCATAGAAACCCAGATCTTATCAGCGACACAATGGCGTATTCTACTTAAAACATCTTAACAAAAACCAAAACAAAACAAAAATAAGTAGAACTGGTGATTATTAACTTTCCCTAGAGGTGTATCAGCAGATATCATTGTACATAAATCCCTGTTAAAATCAGAAGTTTTGCTTGTCACAGACAGTGACGAAATTCTCTGGAACAGAAGCTGTTGACAGTTCTCATGTAACATTCTGAGCCAAGTTGTTTCTATGTCTTGCTTTGCTGCAATGTTGCTGAACATTAAATCTCCTTTTAGCTTCTATTTTAGTTTCACACAGCTTACAGAACAGAATAGCGCCATCTGTACTGAAATTTTTATCTCCAAATTTGCGCACAAACACTTTCAATTTTTCACTTATCAAATCGTTAAGTTTAGCTATGATGAAATGAGAGAATTTGTGGTCACTCACATACAATGGAATCTACACAGCAAATGAGGGCAGGTTGAATAGCTGGGGTCAGGTATCTTAGAGACTGAACCATTAGATTTCTGAGAATTTTAACTATGGAAAAAATTGACCTTGGCAGAAAACATGACAACAGCCATACTAAACTGTCCATCTGTCACTTCCTACACGTCTGTCTTTATCTATACAGTTTACTATCCAAACTCACAGAAACATGTATTTCTAAGAAAGATAATTGTAAGAAATATTACAGACAAGAATTAGAAGATGTGAAAAAAAAAACTTGTCTTAAAAATATAAAGATATGACAAAAATATAAAAATGTAAGAGAAAATATGACTATAATATGAAAAATGACTAGAAAATGACAAAAAAGCCAAAATATTACTTTATATGGCCCATCAGAATTGCATAATCTTGATCATCAGTAATAAAATCGTGCTTCATTTATATTTTCCACGGAAAAAAACACAAAGAAAAACTATGACATTTCATAAACATCCGGGCCCTGGTCATCATGAATATATATGGCGCAGAATTCAGCTGTGTTACAACATGCATAGTGTTCATACCAAGGTTTATAACTTTTAAGACTTTAAAGTAACTGTATAACAAACATTCAACCATATTTAACATAATGTTGAAAATAAATAGGGGGTAAACCCACTTCTGGACCACCCTGTACATGATGGAAATGTTGATCTTCCGCTCTCCAACAGGCAGTTATTTCATAAAAGTGTCCTCACTCGCTCACCTAAGCATCAGGAATCCTTGAAACCTCTTGTATGATAACTTCATCAAGTTGTAGTGTTAGAACACTATTATAGGGTTCTTTAAGAAAACCCCACAAATAAAAATCATAACTAGTTAGGTTTTATTCTTCTTCTAGTACTTATCACATGCCACACTCCAAATTTTCAGGCCGTAGTGAGGTGTTTCATGCATAACACAGGTTTTTCTGAAGCCCATTATCAACTATTGTAAGTGTTCATGCATCCATTTAGGTCAAACCAAGTTTTGGAAAAAAACAATTTTGTTTCAAAGCTTGCACTTGTGTATAGTGATAAGGTTTAAATTTTAACACATGGGTAGCAAATTTCGCAAAAGACAGAGATACACCTATTTGTTCAGCTATTTATTTAGTGATTTTCAAGCTGATTGCTCCACAATGGCAGAGATTTCATCTAATTTATTTTCTGCTATCTTCTCCCAGAATAGGAGGATAGAGTGAGACTGAAAAATTCAATGCCATAGCCAAGATTTGAACCATGGATCTTCCAGTCTCTGTCCAGTTGCTCTAACCACTGAGGTACCAAGACAACATGTCAGCATGATATTAAATTCTCTAACTTATATTTTTCTCGGTAAACCACAAGGAGATCTCAAATTCATATGAGATAACATACCCCTAATGGTGACTTACGCACAATACTGTAAGTACTTATAGTGCTTTTCAAATGGGAAGAGTTCTGATCTGCAGCCAATGAGATATGCTTACATGCACAGCGTTGCAACCTCATTACCCCCACTCTTCATATTTCTTGGCATTCATCAATCCCCACTTAAGGGGAAAGCAATATGACACCACAGCAGGACTCCGATTGGTTACCGGCCTGGAGACGCTCAAAGAAAAACTGCTTCCCATTTGAAAAGCACAGCAAGTCACAGCTTCTAGTTCAACCAACTATAACATTCATCAATGGAAATGAATTGTTCTTTCACAACAGGCTGTGTGTGGATAGGTTGGAAAGAGTAGAATGAGATTGAAAAATTCAATGTCGTAGTCGGATTTGAACCACAGATTTTCCACTCTGTTTAGTTGCTCTAACCACTGAGCTACCATGGGCAATGTGCCAGCATGAATTAAATTCTCCAACTCACTTGCATTTTTCCGGGTAAACCATAAGGAGATCTCAAATTCATATGAGATATCATACCTTAATGGCGATGTGCAATGCTGTAAAGTACTTCAGTCCAGGCTTCTCTATTAAGCAACTATGCTTCACGTGCTTAAGAACATGGAAGACAACAAAGTTATGAATACCACATATCACCAATTGTTATGGGGCCGTTACTATAACAATAAGTTTTTTAACAAGAAAGTTACCAACAGCTCTAAATATAATGCTCTTGTATAATAAGTAGCTTATGCACTCAGCTCAATTCAAAATATTTTGAAGCTGGCAATCCAGTTAGAAGTTTGTACAATGTCATCCTATGACACAAACTGTTCATGCCTGTTGCATACTGCTAGTGATACTGCCCATAATGAAATTATTTTATCAGTGCTAAATAAAATTTTGGTAAAGTGTATATTTCTGAAGCATGTAATGCATCATACATTATTTTGTTCACATGTAATGATGTTTCATTTAAGCCCTAGAATGGTTATACTGCAATCTATATATGTATATATTGATGGTAAATTATTTCCAATTCAATCACTAATGAGAACATAACAGCATAATAATTAAGAGCATGTTTAGCCACACTTACCCTTATTACCTTGGTCACTATGTTGACTTAAAGATGCCACTTTCTTCAATGCTATTTGAAGGAGTGTAAGACTGCTTCTTGAGAGAGGATTCTCGGCAAGATGCTTTCGGAACTGTGGACTATAGAGTACAAGATTGGCACAAGAACGCCAAAACACACAAACCATTGCCAACAATTGCAAATATTTCTCCTTGTCCTTGCCTATGATTTGCTCTGTTTCATTTACAGAATTGTTTTCCAAAACAACAGGTTCATCTGTTTTTGCAACAGTCTCTTCCAACGCTATGTTACCATTATCATCGTCATCATCATCGTTTTCATTATTGCCACTATCATCTGTTAAATGATTTTCAATTAGATTTAACTTATTAATTGTTTCCAGATTCTGTGAAGTTTGATCTGTACAGTTTTTCTGCAACTGTATTTTTATATTGTGGTATGCTAGGAAATTTTCAGTTGCAGTCTGAATAGATTGCTGGAACATACATAATGATGGAAGTGTTCCTATGTTAGTGTGGTTATCATTCGCTTCACTTTCTAGTTTCCAGATCTCCACAATAGCAGTGATCTCCAAAATGGAACAGCAGAGCTTTGAAAATGGTGAAAGAGAAATTAATTCTAAAATATTATTCAAACCATGATACTTCGGTGAAACAAATTCTTCAGCAAACACACAACTGCTACATAATAGGGAAGAGAACGCTGATAGGCAGGAAAGGATGGTGAATTTGGCATTTGAGTATGTTTCATTCGAGTTGGAAGGCTTGAACCAGCTGATTTTTGCTGCAATGAATGTGGGATATAATATTTGAAAAAGCAGCAAACGTTTAATGGAAGATGTACAACGAGGTGCTATCTTTAGAAGATGTGAGGTTATGGCATGTCTCAACTTGGGGTCTGAGGATTGGATTAAGTCTCGGTACAGTTCCAAACATTCCCAAGAGCTTCTTAGTGTATTTGGAATCTCAAGTTCTTTGTTAAGTGCAGTTTTAATTTCTGCATCTTTGTTTTCTTCATTCTTTCCTAATGAGCCACGAGCAGATTCCTCCACTGAGTATTCTGATGATGTTGTTCCTGAGAAATACACATTCCCTGAAGTGCAAGTTACACATGATGATGCAGCTTCTGGAACTGATATAGCTCCCAGTTCAAAATATATAGTCCTTTCTAAGAGGATAAAACTCAACATTCTGATTTTTCCACCAGCACCATTCTGAAACAGTTCTATAAGTGGACTAATGAGACTGCGAACTGGAAAGCAGCAACATGTTCCACAAGATGTCATTACTCTGAGTGTGTGTGGACGGACATGCGCTGCAGCACCAGAACCCATGATAATGCGAACGAGACCCATGAAAAGGGAAGCAACACAACAGGTGGGCTGGCGATGTCCTATTCTTGCAGGACTAAATGCTCCTCCAAGAAGATCATGATGGTGATGTAGTCCTCCTAACGCTCGACCCACACATCGCTTGTGCTTCATACGATGGCAGCGATGAGAGTGGATGATCTCTGCTCTTACTCTTTTTAAAGCACTGATCAGCTGTCCCACCAGATCTATAAGCTACACAAGAAAAATTAGCATTAATTTTAACACTTTTAAGTGGCAAATTCAGTCACTAAATGGTCCATTAAATGGACAGTTATTTAAAAATAAGTTCACTGGAAAGTCAACACAAATGCAAGAGAACAACTCTATCTTTATTGCCATTATTTGGTAGACTGATGAAATTTATGGAGATTAGTATGCTTTAACTAAATAAAAAACAAAAAATGTACTGCTAATCCAGTGTAACTGCAAACTACATATTTTACATGGACACTACAATCAGGATTCAAATGTAGGTCCTTTCACATTGAAATATACAAATCTGAACATAAGTAATAACATTTTTCAGATTTGCAAGTGGTCACCTATGCTATTGGGTTTGGAAACCAATTTTAGTTCCTTATTGAAAGAGTGTGCTTGCAAAAGTGAGTTTTCAAACAGCAGCTAAAAAGAAAGAAAGAAACAAACAAACAAACAAAAAAACAAATGGAGAGAGAAAGAAAGAACAAAAGAAAGAAAGAAACAAACAAAAAAACAGAGAGAGAAAGAAAGAACAAAAGAAAGAGGAAGAAAGAAAGAAAGAAAGGAAGGAAGGAAGGAAGGAGGGAGGGAGGGAAGGAGGGAATGAATGAAGGAAGGAAGGAAAGAAGGAAAGAAAGAAAGAAAGAAAGAAAGGAGAGAAAGAGAGAAAGAAAGAAAGAAAGGAGGGAGAGAAAGAAAGAAAGAAAGAAAGAAAGAAAGAAAGAAAGAAAGAAAGAAAGAAAGAAAGAAAGAAGGAAAGAAAGAAAGAGAGAGAGAAAGAGAGAGAGAAAGAGTAAGAAACAAAGAAGGAAGGAGGGAAGTACAGAAGGAGGGAGGGAGGGGGAGGGAGGGAGGGAGGGAGGGAGGGAGGGAGGAAGGAAGGAAGGAAGGAAGGAAGGAAGGAAGGAAGTAAGGAAGGAAGTAAGGAAGGAAGGAAGGAAGGAAGGAAAGGAAGGAAAGGAAAGGAAGGCAGGGGAAGGGAAGTGCATAATATGCAATATTTTATCATATGCATAAAAAATGGGCTAATTACTAAATTGACAGATTTTTATTGCATATTTTTATTCTAAAATTATGCATTTTTTGTGAAATAAAACATTTTCTATTTGTGATAGTGGCATTATATTCCATATTTACCTATATTTAATTTCATGCTTGTAACCACAAGCACAAGAAATATTTATTTACCTAAAAATCTGTTCCCTACTGATAAACAATGATCTAATATCCTTCTGACCGACCAAGTAACAGCAAAATGCCATGGAAGGATGCACTGTTTAACTGCCCATTTATGTAAATTTATTACTTAGACCAATGCACAAATACAGAGAATTAGAAATCACTATGGATGCTTTCACATGCATATAACAACAAATGCTTATGCTGCCAAATTGTACTAGGATGCAAGCAAGATTCTTCATAAACTAAAAGTATTAAAAAACAAGGTCACTGGATGAAGATATAGGAGTAGAACAATTCACACAAGTGCAACATAACTGAAGTGTGAGCTTCTGGTGTTTGAGTGAAGAAATTAAACATATCATATTTCAGAGAAAGAACTGGAACTTAAAAATTCAATGCCACAACTGGGATTTGATCATTGCATAATCACACACTTTATGCTTTCTTCATGAAGTAAAAATACAGTGCAATCATTATGTGAAAAATAAATTATTTAAGAGTGTATGTGTTAACTCTCAGCCACTAGTGTATGATAACTGGAATGTGAGCAAGTCTGAGTATATCAAAGCATGGCCCTGTTACGCTGTTTGTAGTTAAAAAGAAAGGAGAGGGGAAGGAGGAGTACCAAAATTGATGCTAACACCACAATCTAACACTACTCCAGTAAACAAAAAAGAAAAAAAGAAAGAAAAAACAAAACAAAAATGTGACTTTCGATTTATTGAATTAAGACTCATCTATTATTTAAAAACCATTTATGAAACTGTTGAATCGTGTGCTACTTTTTAACTGGAGTTGATATTATCTAACTTTATGGTTTTAGAGCCACAATAAGAATGCCTTGAATAGCTTATAGATTCCAATCTCTTTTAAGTTTTTCGTTCATCAAAAACTCCTTTTCTGCAGCTTGATTATGATTCTGTTCCACAAATGCAATCACTCTTTGTTTAAAACCTGCTGTAGAATTAAGTAAAAATTGAAGCTATTAACAGTGAAGCAACAAGATTCTAAAATAAGAACAAATTAGAAACTAAAAACTTCACTTATCTTAGTATGTTGATATTCTTTTTCTATTTTTCTGACCCAGGGGTTTCAAGCTATATCCAGCTCATTCTCAGCTGGATATAGCTTGAAACCCCTGGGTCAGAAAAATAGAAAAAGAATATCAACATACTAAGATAAGTGAAGTTTTTAGTTTCTAATTTGTTCTTATTTTAGAATCCTGCTGTAGAAGTTTTGTATTTCCCCATACTGGTGTTTCACAAAATAAACGCTCTTCAAAATAACTATAGAAACAAACAGCCATACACAATTGAAGAATAAGATATATATTGACCTAGAGCGTGATAACCAAATGGTTCACATCCACTCGGTTATTGCTTAGGCACATCAGCTAATTCTCTCACTTTAGGTAGTTGAACCAGATTCATTGATGGGCTTGCCAACATCTAAGCAGTTGAAAAACTGATGGCATCGACAATGAGAAATATATTACAATATGCTGTATGCCCTGTACTCTCTCCCCCATGAATCTAACAGGTTGATGCAGCACATTATTTTTTAATATTTATTAATAGTGAACACCTGGAATATCAATGCGACATATGGCGCAATGTTTAAGTCTTGATTACTTGTCTATAAATCAAAGTGAAATCATTATGCAATGAAATACAGCATCTCTTTTGTTGCTATTTTAGAACTAATTTTTAGGTTTTGAGAATTACAGTGTGGCTGTCACAAAGGGTTTGATCTTTTCCTTCTCCTGTATAATTCAAATTACATTAGTACCTGGTATTGCTTCTTGAATAATAACATGTTATTTCAAGCGACCAAAAAAGATTTTAGCTTCTCAAAATCATTTCAGAAAAATTCAAGAATGTTAAAAGAAGCATATTCTTTAAACATAAGCTTGAGGTTATGCAGTGAAACTGGAATGGGTCTTAAGGCTTAAACCTGGATGATAAATGATCGTGATAAACAATGCTACTTCCGGCTTGTAATGGCAAAGAGCATTTTTATTAATTTATTTTCATTCAAACAAATGCTTGTGTTTTTGAGCTCCTTCCTACATCTTCTTTATCTGATTACTTTGCCTGTTATGGAGGACTGAGGTGCCTAGGATTAGATGCCTGTTGGGGCCCAGGCAGAGTGAAGATTGGAAGTGAGTGGTTAGCCCAGCACCAGGTATGAGAATGAGGAAGAGGATGATATGAAATGCAGGTGAAAGGGATCTATGGAAAGGTGATCATGGAGCAGATGACGGAATGAGTGGCAGGTAAAACTGGAGAACCTGGAGAAAACCCGCCCAGATGTCGCTTCGCCCACCACGAAAACCACATGTTCCTTCCTTCCTACATCAACAATTTGAAATCCAACTGCAGCTTTCAGTTACTTAACATTAACAATAAAGCTACCAGAAAGTTTGCACTGAAAATAGCCAATACATACCCTTTTAGCTCTTGTGACACAAAGTTGTGTATTTACATATGATACAGAGAGTATCGTAAGCACAGTCTTTTCCAATAGACGTCCTCCATGACTCTCTGCAAACAGATGGAACAACTCCAGAAAATCTCGGAACTTGTCCACGGTAGATCGTTGCAGAAGTAGGCAATAAAGAAACATTAGAACACCATAAGACAGTCCAAAGATAAACTCTTGAAACAGTCGGTTAAAGAGCTCTTGGCTCTCTGAAGGAGATTCAGCTACCTCCTGATTGAGCAAATCCATTTTCCTTACTGCATCCTCCAAAACTTTCAGCATTACTGGAAGCATGCCATTACGTATTGCTGCTGTTGTGGCATCAGGGTGTAGGAGGATCTGCAATATTTAATACCCTTTGTTAAAATAACTGTAGTACATAATTGAATGACCTTGCTTTTAGAAAATGTAAAAATGCCACAGCATAGGATTCCTTGAAAGCTTGTTGGAGGGAGAGGGGACCTAAGGTCTGCAATAATTGGGTGATAATAATTAAAAAGTGCTCAACAGAATTCAGGATTTAAAGAGCTGAAATTTATCCATTTGTCTGCCAAAATAAGGAAAAGCCATGGAAAAAGGTCCCATCCAGCACTTACCCAAACAAAATCTTAACACAGATTTTTTAGAGTACCAGCCATGCATACTTCAAAGACAGACAACATACTGGCTCTCAGTAACTGCTAGAAATTTGAAAAGGCCTGGCTCAATCTGAATTGGACCCAAGTACTTGAGCCTGAGAGTACCTTTATTATAGTTTTACACCTATGTGCACCTAACTTTAATACAAAAGCTAGTACAAATATTATGCTTTTTAAATGAACAAGTCTTACTTCTCAGTCAAGAAATCAAAGACTCCTTCAACAGAAAAGAAGATAATTTATCAGTTTTTATTGATTTCCAAAGTGCATATGATTCTATATGCAGAACAAAACTACTAAAGAAAGTAAAAAAAATAGGGATAAAAGGTCCAATGTTTTCATGGCTATGTCATTTCCTAACACAACGCTTTATTGCAACCAGATATGGAAGAAATATATCTAAATACAAACAAGTACACCGTGGCTTACCACAAGGCGCAGTGCTCAGCACAACACTTTTTAATATATTTATTAACGATCTGCCACAACAAATACAAAAATCAGGTGTGAAGTGTGCACTATTTGCTGATGACTTAGTAATGTGGACTTCAAAACCAAAAAGCAAAAGTACAGAACTAGAAAAAACCATGCAACAATCCTTAACCAACTTACAAAGGTGGACCAAAGAAAATTTAATGACTGTTAATACAACAAAATCAAACTACCAAATCTTTTCACTAAGACAAAAACCACTAAAAATAAAAATAAATTTTGAGGGTCAACAATTACCAGAAACAAAGGAAGCAAAGTATTTAGGAGTTACATTTGATACCAAACTTACATGGACCAAACAAACAGAAAATGTAATACAAAGAGCAGAGAGGTGCCTTTCACTGTTAAAACGTCTAACAGGAATGAAGTGGGGATGTTCCAGAGCAACTCTTAACACAACATACAATGTATATATAAAGCCATTATTTACTTACTGCAGCGAAGTTCTTGTAACAGCAAACACAAAAAAAAATTCAAATCTTTCAAAACCAAAGTCTGAGATTAATTACAGGTGCTATCAAAACCACACCAATAGCAGCTATGGAAATACTAACCAACCAATACCCCATTGAATATGAAATAGAAAAAGCGGCTCTTATTCAACACAAAAAGTTGATCAGACTCCCATTCAATACATGGCACAAGAGAAATTTTACACATACACTAAAGACTCAGGAGAGCTTTCTTTCCAAAATTCAAGACATCAGGAAGAATGTACACCTGCCTAATTCAAAGGAAAACCTCATATCTAAAGTCAATCCGACACAAACATTAGACATCACATATTATTTACACCTGACAGAAGAAGTTAAGAAAAGTGATACTCCAACTAGTGTTCTAAAATTATTGGCATTAGAGACAATCCATACTAGATTTCCAGAACATGAATGGCTCCATATTTATACTGATGGATCATTGATATCAAACCAAGATGGAGCAGGTGCTGGAGTCACATGTCACCTCTTTTCCTATTACAAATCTTTAAGTTATGGAACTACTAACTTTGATGGAGAAATTGAAGCAATTCGAATGGCCCTACAAAATCTTTTGTATAGAATTTCACATTTTCAGCAAGCAGTTATTCTCTCAGATTCCAGGGCAGCAATTATAGCAATTACTTCCAAGTTGTCACCAAAAAACCAAACAATTATAGAATGTTGGAAAATCCTTACCCATCTAACAGCACTTCAAAAACACCTAATCTTCCAATGGATACGAGCTCACTGTGGACTGAGTGGTAATGAGAAAGCTGATTTTCTTGCAAAAAAGGGTACCGGCAATGTGCACAAATCAATAGTTAATCTAAGATCGGAACTATCAAACATTCAAACAGTAATTCCTGAGTATCCTTGAAAAACAGCAGTTGCAACCTTCAGGTTGATTACAGGACACGATTGTCTGGCAAAACATTTAAACAGAAACTTCACCACTCTGTCCTCTATGTGATCTGCAAGAGGAAATGGATCGAGACCACCTTCAAATATGCCCGGCCACTTCTAGTGCCCCATCCATCAGTGAAAAATATTGGAGAGCAAGAGGATTAATGACTTCATTGTCATGACTTCTGAAATCCAGCATTAGCTAACAACATATTATGCTTTTTGGAACACAGTAACATTATTGTAATCGATTTTTAAAATTATTATTAGAGAATGAATACTGCATAAATTGTTTTGTGCTTTCATCAAGCTCAATGTAAGCCACAGAAATATTTTGTCTCATGTATGTACATTAGGCATAACAAGAATATATTTTCAGAGTAATGCAACAATACACATGATAATAACTATTCAGAGAAGCTTGCAAAGTTGCAATGTAATACTACTATTCTGTGGATTCATGCCTGGATTGCAGTGGTATGTTTCAGACATGTGCAGAATAGTTTAAGGCTTCTGAACTTGTGCAGGTGTAGAGTAGAAGGGGTAGAACATACTTCTGTCAGTTAGTACGTGACACTGTTCATTGTGACAGCATGTGCAAGTAGAGATGCCAAATATGTCATTTAAAAATAGTTGGTGCAAGGCAAATTAAAACATTAGTTGTAGTTTGAGAGGTAGAACTGGAACTTAAATATTCAGTGCCACAGCTGGGATTTGAACCACAGAACCTCCGTTTACCTCTCAAACATTGCCCACACACGGCTTGTGTGTTTAAAAACACCAAATAAATAAAATTAGTTGTTGTGTTTGCATTATAAATTTAGCACAAATTCATATTCTTTCTCACATTTTAGCAAGTATGCTTCTGTTTCTTTAACCATATTTAAATAAAACAAATGTTGGGTGCACACCATGTATAATTTTCCAAACAAGGAAGTGACAGTAAACTAAGAGAATTTAAATACTGAATCCTTGCAATTTCTGTAAGCTTTCAAAAAGGATAACAGGGAACTGAACAAAGACAACTACTTACTAAATTTAATAATAAACTATATACATATATCCAGAAAGCTACAGCATGCATTATAGAAACACAATGAATCAGACAGGTGACAACAGTGTCAAGTTTATGAATTGCTTATACATATTAGTGGCAATGTTTAATACATATTTTCAATAAAATTTCTAAATTACAGTTGAACTCTGGTAATTTGACTCCTGATAATGCAACATTCTGTTTAACTTGACAACTTTTTTTATTTTAAGTTTTTCATTATTTTATTTTTAAACTTGGCTGTAATAATTTCTATAATCCACTATAAACAGTATAGATAAATTTTAATTAGTGTGCATATACAACCTACCACATTCTCCCTCACAGCAACAAAATGACTGATCATGCATTCACTGATCATGTATTGACTTTCGGTATCTAATAAGAACATAATTAACCAGCAGACCATTGTCACAAAATCAAGAGCTTGCCAATAATAATGTGGATACATAGCACAAATACTTGTTTGGAAGGTCTGATGATTTACCCAGTATATACATGGTAAGCTAAACTTTTAGTTACATAAGAGGTGGAATCAGGACTGAAAAATTCAATACCATAGCCGGGATTTGAACCATGGGTCTTCCGCTTATCAAGCAGCTGCTGTAACCACTAAGCTACCATGGCCAACTTGTGAGCATGTTACTGAATTCCCCAACTGATTCATATGCTGACAAGTTTGCCATGGTAGCTTAGTGGTTAGAGCAGCCACTCGATAAGTAGAAGATCTGTGGTTCAAATCGCAGCTATGGCATTGAATTTTTGAGTCCGGATTCTACCTCTTAAATATCACCCACACACGGCTCGTGTGTTTAAAAACACCAGCAGTAAGTTTGTTGGCATAAATAAATAATAATTCATTTTGGTTATATATTTCTGGTTACAATATCATTTTTCAGTTTTCAGGCTTACGATTAGTGTTGTGTTGAGTTCTGTTTGTGCCAGTGAAAATGTCAAACAAGAAGAAAAGACAAGTTAACATGACAAAAGAATTTAAATTGGATGCGTTAAAGAGACTGGATAAAGGGGAACATACTAACAGATAATAAATTTTAGGATATGTTATATTTTTCCATTTCCTATATTGTGCTAGAACGTACATTTATGTAATCTGCAGGATTATGTTATGTGTTGTAAATAGCAGACTCCTTATCCCATAAACCTAGAAATTTTGGTAACTTGACAGTTCCTCAGTCCCCATTAGGTCAAGTTATCGGGATTCCACTGTATTTACAAAGTTAAGTAAAGCATTATCATTAATATAAGTATATAAGTAATTTTATAAACTTGAGTATTTGCTTCACTATTATTAGCTCAACTTATACTTGTTAATAGTGCCTAAATTCCAATTGATGAATCATTGTTGTCACCTGATTGACATTGCCAATGCAATCATGCTTCTGCTGTCACTAACAGCAATCATTATTTATGTATTACTCTATATGTATTTTTCTCAAGCTTTTAGTAAATAACTCACATTAAATTATTAAAAATTAAATAACAAATCTGATGTCTAAGATGGCCAACTCAGCCAATGAGCTTCTATTTCAAAGAGGGGAGGGGCAGGCACATAAGTAGTCCAAATGGAATACAGCTGTTTTTATTTCACTTCTGAAGAGTTCATTACCTTTAAGATATATTTTATTATTTTTAAAATTACATATTGTAATACTCAACCCATCTGCTCTATGCTCATACCTTTTCAATAGCAGTAAGCAGCAGATATGTCATGGCAGACTTCAGTTCTGCTACTTCTAAACTGTGTAGAAAATTATTTGTAGCACTGCCAAATTGTAGGTTGCAGAGATTTTCTAGTGCAAAATTTATAGCTTGAACTGAGATTCTCTGTCCTCCATCACTTGTAACAGCTGGGATTCCATTTAATTCCGTGCTACAAAGACTTTTAAGTAGTTCTACCACCAGCCTAAAGAATTCATATGAATCAATTTCATCTGATAAGACTGCTGCAGTTCTTGGATCTTCAAAGTCAGATGGAATGAGGAATTTCCTGGAGTCGGTGTACCTTTCTCCTCTACCTGTAATTTAAAGTAATATTCCAGAGTCCAATCTTATCAGTTTCATGTAACGCAGATCAAATTATAATTTTACCAATTTATCTATTAAATAATCTTTAGTTAAAATAAGCTAATGAACTTTCACATCACCTCTTCTTTTAGTTGGAGTGTAGTCTGGTCGATCTAACCTAGTTTCATCTTCGCTGCGCACAACAGATGTAAAATAATCAAAGTCCATAGGATCCAGCCATATCCTGAAACATAAATTTTGTTGTTGTTTAGTTTTAATTTCTCTAGTACACATTTACTGTAAGTAGAGCAAGTTGTGTATTCCATTCAAAAATTCAATACTGAGAAAAGAGTATATTTTAGACTCCCTAAATAAAAATAAAAATATTTTTAGAAGTGTATGCATGCATGTGTGCGTGAACAGCATACTCAAAAATGAAGTTGCTAAATAGCAAAGTTGGGATTTAAGTTCCAGGATGCGACACCAAGATTTTCAAAAACCTCTATCCACTTCAAACTATCATATATATGGAAATTTGGATTTTCTCAAAACCAGCTCTTAACTTTTGATTAAAATAGCATATGTTTAAGATATTTACATGACAAATGAAATTTATATCTTGAATATTCTGTACTAGCCTCTTAAGTCCGATTCATTGTAAGTTTTGCATTACTGGTAAATCACAAGAGATAGACAACATTCTACTATACAAAGAATGTAGATCTCATCAAAGCACACAATTTATGTCTAATTTTTTTGTTGTTGAGCTAACCATTTCCAATGCATTCCTTGTTATTGGTTTGCATTTTCAAGCACTTAAATTTATTCAAATAGGGAGTGCTTATCACAAGAGAGAGACAACATCCTATTATACAAAGAATGTAGATCTCATCATGCCATGCAAAGAGAATGGAATATGAAAGCCGTTACATAATAACCAGGTCTTAAAAGATTTGACTACTGCTTAAAGCTTACTATATTCCCTGATACCCATTGCATCTACAAGGAAATATGGAATAAGACAACTTCCACAAATGTTTATCTTGATTAACATAAATAGATAGAAGAACTATTATTTATTTATGTCAACAAACTTACTGTTGGTGTTTTTAAACACACAAGCCATGTGTGGGCAATGTTTGAGAGGTAGAACTGGAACTTAAAAATTCAATGCCACAGCTGGGATTTGAACCACAGACCCTCCGCTTACCAGGCGGGTGCTCTAACCATTAAGTTACTGTGACAACCTGCCTGGTAAGCGGAGGGTCTGTGGTTCAAATCCCAGCTGTGGCATTGAATTTTTAAGTTCCAGTTCTACCTCTCAGATAGAAAAACATTTATAAGAATTTGTATAAGAGTAGATTAACTCACTGAGTGTGCAACAAATCAGATTTTTTAAAATAATATCCAACAAGGTTCTTAACCCTTCATTGGTTGCTAAGAGCCTGGAAGATCCCTGTTTTTCTTCTCATAATTCACAGCATATTACCACTATGAACCACATCTGTTTGTCCAAGCTAGTGGAAGTACAATGGAAGCTAGTCTAAAAGACTTAATTTTTTAGTAATTGTTTCAAGAGGTGATTTGCTTCCAAAAACATCATTGATGAATTGATAATAAATTCACTCTGTCAATTTTAAATTTCTTCACAAACTATAAAGGGTCTCCAATGAATTGCAGCCTGTTCATTCTCTTATGTCTGTTTGATTCCAGTTTTTTCTTGATCACTTTCAAATGACTGTAATTATTTTCATTTATTTCTCTGTGTTCCAAGATGATATAATACTGCAACATTTTCATTTTAAAACACATGTGTCAAAAACATAAAAGCCTTTTTCCTCTTTAGAATGAACTGTGCCAATTTAATTTTCACATTTAAATTTACAAATAAATAATTCCAAATTTGATGTTATTGCACATCTAGACAAATTAAACAAAGAACAACCTGAGGAATGAGCATATCAACATTCTTTGAACATCATTAATACTGAAAAAAATATGACTCTAAATAAAATTTAAGAAAAATGGCACACAGAGGAACATCCAGATACTATACATTTGTAAATTTATTTACCAAGGCGGTATTGTCATATTGATATCATAGACTGAGCTGCATTTTTTAAGTGAAAATATGTACTTCTTCTTTCCCTGATTACCCTCCCCTTATCTAAGACTTACACTTCTAGGACTTACAAGCCAGCCTAGGGTCAGACACCTGTTGGGGAGAAGAGGAACCTCTGGACCGGACAGAGTGAAGACCTGGAAGCAGGTGGTCAGCCAAACACCAGGTATGATAGTGAGGAAGAGCATGATATGAAATGCAGACAAAATTGATGATTGGAAAGGTGATAATGGAGCAATTGGTGGAATGAGCGGCAGGGGAAACTGGAGAAAACCCACCCAGACGCCGCTTCGTCCACCACAACCACATCCAGGTCCCTGGGATTGAACCCAGGCCACCTAGGTGGTAGGCGAACAGTCTAACCACTCAGCCATGGCGCTGCCGAAAATATGTACATTGAAAGTTAACAATAGCTTCTCATATATTCTCTGCCATAAAGTCCTTATTTGTTGGGAGAAAATTATAAAGTTTTAAATTGTAACACCAAAGTTAGGTCTGTATTCTGCTCAATGTTCAGCTGCTTGGGCTAGGATATTCACACCGAGGCTACAAGTATATGTGCACAAGACCATGCTAAAGATAGCTTACAACCAAGATTGCATGTAGCAAAGAGGAAATTGGCTGCAGTTATGTTTTAATTTGTTTCCCCTGTGATTGGTGTCGCCAAGAAGAAAGAAAAGAAGAAAAAGAAAAGCAAACAAAAGAAGGAAAGAAAAAGCTGAAAGGACAAAAATTGATAATTTTGTAAGTTCTTTCATTTAATACTTTTTAACACCAACATATATAAGGAGTTAAGTATTATTAGTGAATCATTCTAATTTATAATTTATTTTTCTTGTCCAACTTGAGTCTATGGGAGAGAAAACCAAGACTCAGGTATTTTTATTTTAAATCTACTTTTAATACAAAAGAATACCAGCTTAATGGGCAACATTTTTGTGACAATGGGCCCTTATTAGTTGAGCAGGGAGAAGAATTTAAGATACATGTTGTAATGGCTATGTATATATTCTTACCTTAAAGTAGTACTGGACTTGTTAATTTGATCAAGAGTGTCAGTTCCAACACACTGTTCGGAGTCACTGGTAGCTCCAGTAGTATCTCCACTTGCCACTGCTGGCGAAGCCTTTATAGGTGTGCGTGAGCGTCGCCCAGAACGATATGTTCTAGTAGAGGTATTACTATGGCTTCTAATAAGTTCTGCCCGAAGAGGGGGACATAGTGTCTGCTGTCCTGCTCTGTGTTTATTTTTGGAGGGTGCTCGTATCCTATAAAGAGCAAAAATTCAAAAGCAAGAAAACACTCTGTGGTATAATGACTAGTCATGAAATTTATAAGGAAAATAAGAATTGAAACAAGCCAAACCTTGATGCTTCATTCCCATTATCATAATTTCCTCTCATTTATTCTTGCTATGTTTTTTCTCCAGGAAACAGCACAAATAAACAGTTGCACTGTTTGTCATTTTCATCAGTTCTTGGATCTTTCATTCTGCTGCAATATTAGTTCATACATTGCAGTATTCCCCCACCTCCCCGCCACCATGGTAGCTTTAGAGAAATTACTTACTTTCTGCTCTTCAATGTCTTTGAGCTAAATCAAATTACCTGGAATGTTACCTAGTGCTAGTTTATACATATACTTATTCAAATTCATCTGAAGACAGCAACAGTAATTCTGAATTATGACCCATAGTTATGTTAAATAAAAAGAACAATAATGGATAAAATTCCTTCTAATAACTTATCAATTCCACTCAATAAAATCTGAGTGTTCAGTTTCCACTGCAAGCACTGCCCCTACAAAGACTGGTGCTATGTACATGACTTGTGTGGCATTGTATAATTCATAGACAGGTCTACTAAAAAGAAAGTTCCCAGCTGGAAGAATCAATATTTTACTTCCATGATGCTTGATATTTTTTAACGACTGTACTTAATATAAGTGATTCAATTCTTATGGTTCTAGTATTCAGGACTAGAAGTGTTAATGTTGATTCATCCTCACTTTGGTAGCTACAGAAACTTACTTGAGTATGATGTTAGTATGAGGTGAATGGCCACTTGCTGAAAGAACATGAAATAACCTGACAGATAGATAATTTTTGTTTTCCATAAGAAATGTTACTATGAATGCCACAGAGGGCTGTGTTGTTTATCTGTGAATTAAAATGTATAATCACAGGTTTTCTCTGCATGAACATGTGCTTCACAGAACTTGTAGAGAAGCAAAGTGATTTTTGGAAAATAAAAAGTGTACCAACTTTTCAAAAGTGTGGATACATAGACTTAACATACAGCTTCCCAAAGCGCTTCTATTTCAGTGCCATGAATTTGGTCATAATTTTCTTTAGACTTGAGTTTGCATCACATTTTGTTTTTGATGCTCGTAATAGCAACTCTCAACCTGGCTCCCCTCACTAACCATCATTGTCATCAAGCCTAGTTAAACAATAACCCGAGAAGAGAAACACAACATAAAAAAATGATACCATGCACTTTGGTTCACAATACACCAGGAATAAGAACAGGAATATATATCAATGATCATACTGATAGAAAAATGAAAAGTTGAGTTTGCACTTAGAGATGTCACTTGTCTATAACTGACCAACTTTCTTCACTTGCTTTCAATTCAGCCAATGTAGAAAGGTCATTGCATATATTTTGAGCCTTTGCAACACTGATTGTTGAAGGTGCCATCTGGCATTTCCATTGGAAAATTTGACATTTTTTTTTGCCAGAATTTATTTTAGATATTTTGCCATAAGAGCATTATTTATGTTGTTTACAGTAATCTGAAAATTGGTCTCAGCGAAAAAATGGAATTAACTGGTGAAAATGTTTGTGTGACGATTTATTACAACTTTTGACGTGGATTATCAAGACAAAGGCATAGATCCACTAACTTCAACATTTGATGATGAAGTACTGTCCTTTGCCATTGTGAAATGTTGGTATAACAAGTTTAATTTGGCTGCCGTTCACTTAGCAGCAAACTTCAAGAAGGTCGTCCAACATCAGTTCTTGTGCCAGAAAACACTGATGCTGTGCAAAAACTCATACTGCAAGATAATCATCTTACATTCTGTGAGATAGAGGCAACCCTAGGCATTAGTTTCACTAGCATATACAAAATACTGTATGAACATTTAGCCATGAAAGAGGTTTGCTCTCGTTGGATCCCACATAGTTTGACGCAATCTCAAAAGCATGCTTGTGTTGATGCACACAAATGTTCAATAAATATAACATCGGCGCTTCAAAAGATGTAGATAAGATTGTAAAAGGTGACGAATCATGGATCTACGTGAATGAACTGGAACATAAACAGCAGTTGACCGTATGGGTGTTTCAAGATGAACCAAATCCAACAAAAGTTGTTTGTGCTCAAAGCAGTTCAACAAAATGGTCACCGGTTTTTTCAGAAAAACTGATGACGTGGTAACATTGCCTTTAGAGGAATGTACAATGGTCAATTCCGAATGGTATACAACCATTTGTTTGCCAGAAGTCTTCAGTGAAATAAGGAAAACAAACAAGCACCAGCGGATTGTTTTTCAAGACCATGCATGTGCTCACACATCTCGTCTAACAACCAACTATTTGAACACTCAAAATATCAAACTGATGGCTCATCCAGTATACAGTCTTGATTTGGCACCCAATGACTTCTTTTTGTTCCTGAACGTCAAGAATAAAATATGTTGTTGTTGTGGTTAGCTAATGCTGGATTTCTGACAATGAAGTCATTAATCCTCTTGTTCTCCAATATTACTGAAGAGCACAATAGCAGTAATAGTAACCGCTTTTTAGAGAGCACCATATTTTTACGTTTTGGCAGTTACATCGCTCTCTCACAACCCCCAGAATGTCTGGAGGACCAGAGGTTAAATTATTAACCTCTTGAGCGATAGCCATTTAAAAGCTCCGCAGGCCGAGAACGGATACCCAATATCCAGCACAGGGGATTTAAATTGTTAAATGTGCTAAAAGTGCTTCGTAAATACACAGCTGTATTTTGCGTAAATTTTAAGTTATTTTAATGAAACGAAAACTGGTATAAAACTCGTTATATGCAGTATACATGCACGTCATCAGCAAAGTTGAGTTGCATTTACAAATCGTTGAAATGGCACTATTTTGTTTCACTGTGGTGAAAAGTTAACTTTGCTCTGTCAAACGCATCTAATATAACTTCTCGCAAAGGAACAGTAGTGGACCCATTGTATGTGTGACCTATGCATCAGCAAATCACAGCATAATGTGAAATAGAGCACTACTGTATGCGTGATTTATGAGTCATCAGAATAAGGCAGGTTTGCAATTTTTCCTTGCGCGTGTTTCGTAACTTGGATATGCAGGCTCCATTTGTTTCTTTCTTGAAATACATACATATACTTTCCTGCTTGTAGCTGAAGTGAGAAGCTTTTGAGTGTTACATCTCAGAGTTAAAACATGGCATCAACAAGCAGTGTCGCACAAAGATTAGCGAGTGGCGGAAGTGTAAGGGCTTCTGAAATTACACAGGATAATGTGGAGGACTTCTTGCTGTGTGACAGCGATTTGGATATTGATGGCAAATTTTCCGAATTTGAGGGGGGTGTGGAGGATATAGGTACGAGTAGCAGTGAGGAAGAACGTGGCCAACTTCCTTCAGGTGTTCATGAAGAGTCAGCATTGTGGAGTGCTGAAAACAATTGCAATACAGATAGGCACATCTTCACGAGCACAGGCTCTGGTGTTCAACCCCAAGCTCAGCTGACTTCTGACAGCCAACCAATTGACATTTTCACAAAATTTTTTACTACTGACTTAGTCTTTCTCATTGTTTCGGAAACAAATGTACATATATGCGAGTAAGGTGAAGGAAGACCTGCCCTCTAAAGGTAAATTAGGGCCTAAGAGCAGAATTCAAAGATGGACAGCAGTAACACTCAATGAGATTTACAGGCTGCTTGGTCTAATTATACTTATGGGTGTTATTCGTAAACCTGCATTGTACATGTATTGGTCCACAGATGACATGCTAGCTACTCCTTTTTTTGGAAAATGCATGTCAAATAACAGGTTTACTTCAATTTTGCGGTTCCTTCATTTCACCTGCACAGAGAATGTAAATGACAAACTGCACAAAATTAGGCCTGTTTTCGATTATATTATTTCAAAATTCAAAGAAAATTATGTGCCTGGTGAAAAGGTCACTGTTGATGAAAGCCTAATGCTTTGGAAGGGCCGCTTAGGTTGGAAGCAATACATCAAAACAAAAAGGGCTAGATTTGGCATAAAGAGTTTTGATGTTTGTGAAAGTAAAACGGGATATCTTTACAATAGCTGCATTTACACTGGTCAAGGGACTGACAATACTGGAGACAAAGATTTGGGCTTATCTGGCTCCATAGTAACGCACCTAATGGAACCTGTGCTTGATCAGGGTAGGACTGTGTACCTAGATAACTGGTACAGATCTCCTAAATTATACATGGCCCTATACAAAAGAAAGACTAATGCAATTGGAACAGTATGTTCAAATCTTATTGGTTTGCCAAAAGATGTGAATACGAAGGCTCTAAGGAGAGGGGAAATGGAGGTGCGTCAGCTCCCACCTTTGACCTACCTTGCCTGGCAGGACAGGAGGGTAGTTACGGCATTATCCAATTGCAGTTCTAAGATTTCGATGATTGACACTGGAAAAACAGATGCCCATACCAAAATGTGCATTTTCAAGCCTGACATTATCCAGGAATACAATATGCATATGGGCGGTGTCGATCTAGTAGATCAGGTATTGCAAGCATATCCCTCTTTACGAAAAACAGTTAAATGGTATAAAAAGGTATTTTTGCACCAGCTGGATATAACCATATACAATTGTTTAGTAATTTGGAGAGCTCTAAACCCACACAAGACAATGACCTACCTGGACTTTTGACTATCAATAGCTCGCAGCCTAATTGAACAATACCAAGTTGAGAGGCCTCTTCATACTGGGGGTAGAAAATCCAAAACCCCTGCACCCCTCAGACTTCAAGGAAAACATTATCCTAAAAGGATACCGCCAACAGCAAAGAAGTCCCCCCCATCTCGAAAGTGTTTCGTGTGCCGTAAGAAGGGAATTCGCAAGGAAACTGGGATGATGTGTTGTGAATGTGGAGATGTGCCCTTGTGTGTTTATCCCTGTTTTGAGGCATATCACTGCAGAAGGAACATATAAAGGTAAGCCAGTAAAGCATATAGAATTTAACTAAATGTTTCATAACGGGGGAAAATTAAAATAAGTTGAGTTAGATAGAGGATAAATAAGGGTTAAATGCACAAACATTTTAAATGGATGTGATTTCACGTTCATATACCTGAAGAGGTTAAAACAATTAAATGGACCTATAGATTTAATGGTTTGGGAAAAGAGATTCATTTTAAAAAACAGGGACGTTATGAACTTTGAAATACTGTCGATAGATTGCATTTATAGGTTTGTTTTGTTTTCAGAGGTTGGCAACACATAGATGTATTAGGTAGTTGAATGCCTGTAACTATGGTAACTGTTTTAAATAGAGCTTTAAATATGTGATGAAGGCATTATGAAACATTTTAAACCAATATAATGAACGAAAGTCAAGCCTTCAAAACATGTTCTGGTAAAATTTAAGTAAGTGTTGTGTAGTGTTATTAATCAACTCACCTTTTTGGTTTAAATTGATTATTACAACACTGTTTCCAAACTTCCAAGAAAGAAGATAATTGTGAAACATGTTAGCAGCATTTTAAAAACTTACAGCAATTACCAAGATAAGCGAAGCTTTTAGCCCCTAAATTTGTTTTTATTTTAGATTCTGTTGTTTCAAGGTTAACAGCTTCAGCTTTTTCATTGAATAAAATATGTGGACAACGATTTTTGTCAGCAGAAGCATTGATGTTCTCATGATTTAAACACAAGCAAAAGTGTTTTGATCATAAACGAGAATATTTCAAAAAACAATAAAGCCATTTTTAATGACAAATTACTGCTTTTTTATTATTAAGCTCAAAATAATATAATTAGGCTCAAAGTGGTCCTTGTACTGCAGATTAGCCAATGTCAAAATTTCATAAGAGTAAACATTTTCTAAATGCAGATCCATTACTTTCCCAACTTCTCCGACAAGTGTCTTACCAAGTGCCATTCCCTCACTAATAGCATACATTGAAGTTATTTGTTTTTTATTATTTTCTACTGATTTTTACCGTTCTTTGTAGTTTTTGCCATTGCTGTTTTCTGAGGCAATGGCTAGTTTCAAGTTGCATACAAAGAAACCACAAGCATTGGTTTTACTAGGACTAATGGTTATTGAAACCATTTTTTGGTTGGAATTTTTTCCTGTCTAACTTTTCCAGCTAGGAACTAGAGTGAGTGGCTGTTTCATGTCACAGCTGCTGAATAATGAAGGGTCTAATATGCACAATATGGACCTAATATGTTTTTTTCTGGGAACAGGGAGGAAAAATCAAAATCTGACCACATTGTTTTCCTGTCCCTGAATCCAGGAGAGCTTCTTGCTCACATTATAATACATGATTATTTTAACTTTGTTGTTCTGGTCCCTGAAAAGTACTTCAACTTGCCATGAATTTAACACTGAAATATGTGGTCTCCATTTTATTTATGGGAGAGGATGGAGGCAATAAGTGTGGGTGGGTATTAATATCCTTTTCAGGTGTTCAAAACAAACTTTTGAGATACACATAATACTTTACCTTGGCACATTATCCAAGCTCCCTGAACTCTGTGGAAGAACAATGTATGGATTTTTCTTTTTCTCTGAAGACTGTGTTTGAAGACAGACAGGATAGAGAGAAATAAGTAGACTTGCCAACTCTTGTCCACAGGACAGTTTCTGTAAAATAATTGTTTAAAAATTAGATATCGCATCTGATACAAGTTCTAGGGAGATATATCAGTGGCATGCAATCTTAATAAAATGTTAAAAACTAATGTATAAGCTTGAAATCTTATATACTGTCTACCATAACCACTATTTGTCTAATAACTCATATAAGGTGCAAATATTTTTATGTTGTGCATTAAAACCCTATATTATAGATGTCAAACTATATATTTGTATAGAAAAGTGTGGTAATCTCCCCCTTACTTTTATTCCTTTTTTCTATTTTCCATCTCACACTGTTTTCTGAATGTTCTGATTTGAAAATCAACTATTAAAGTTGCACATTTAATAGTCAAGTATCTGGGCGACCGAGTTTTGCTCGGCATTTTTTGCCTCTGTTTTTGTGAAATCTTGTTTTTTGTGGGAGAAGATACTTATTTAGATAAACTGAAAGTCAAAATGTTAACCAAATAAAAATTTTTGTCGCAATTGTGAAAAGCCATTTCCGTGATACAAATACTTCATAAACACCATCATTTCAGCTGTAAAATATCCACTGATGAAGGCAGACCTCCCCCATAGATATCCACCCAGTTTGACGTTTTCGTCGAGCATTTGTTCCATTATGGAGTTCAGTTCCTTGCTGCTGCGATTGACTCCAGGGCACATTGGCCAAGGTCCTTCATCTTTCCGTCGAGTTCTTCCATGGCTTCCTTTACCCTGGCCAGTTGCTCGTTAGTATTCTCCGACAGAATTATCTTCATATTAGACATTCCCGTCTTCATCTTTTCTGTTTCGGAGTTTGTTTCCTCTGCTGCATTCCGGAATTCATTTCATTTCCCATTATGCCCATCTTGGCTAACATTTGTTTCATCAACTGTTCCATATCATACTTTTCAGCGCACTCCTGACATCAATTGTGATTACTTTACTTTTTTAACTATTTCTTTATTTTTTATTAAAACACTGGAGCAAAGGCACTGTTGAACAATAACAAATGCTATGGGAAGAAAAGCTGGTTGATAAAGTCATGTGAATGTACTACGCATTTCTGTTTCAATCATGTAGAAAATTGTATGAATTATTCGTAATTGTTTGCTGAAGCGGGAGTAGTGAAAGAAATGTGATTGTGTTTAGTAAAAGAAAAATGAGTAGAAAAACCATGTGAATGTTATACGTTGCACTTATATATCAAGTGTATGGAAAAATGTATGGATTGTTTGTAGAAGAGGGAGTAGTATGTTAGGTAAAAGAAAAGGGAGTAGAGAAAACCATGTGAACGTAATACGTTGGGTGGTAAAATGGATTGCATAAAAATCTTCACCATGAAAACAATTAGATATGTTACTTTTCATGGTGATCAGTCAAACTGTTTTGGAGTTTACTCACTCTTCAACGTACGATATGTATAGGCGTTGGTATGTATGAAGTTGATGAACGATAGGGAATAACATGTGAATTGTTACGTAAAACAAAAGTGAGTAGAGAAAATAGTATGAATGTAATACGTTGTATTTCTTGTTCAAACATATCAAATTGTATGAATTATATGTTGAAGGGTGAGTAGGGAAAGAAGACTGATGGTGCCTCGTAAAGGAAGAATTAGTAGAGGAAGTCGTGTGAAAGTAATGCGTTGCATTTATAATTCAATCATAGAATATTATATGAATTGTATATTGAAGGGAAAACAGAGGATAAATGAATGTGCTACGTAAAAGAAATGCGAGTAGAAAACCATTTGAAAGTAATATATTGTGTAGTAAAATTACCATAAAAACTTTCCCCATGAAAAAATACATATACATGCCGAATATCGTGATGATCGATTAAGTGGTTTTCGAGCTTAACAGTTAGATATATACAAACATCCAAGTTATAGAGATGATATGACTTATCTGTAGAAGAGTGAGTAGAGAGAGATGTGAATGTGTTACCTAAAAGTGAGCAGAGAAAACAACATGAATGTAGCATTTCTATTTCAAATGTACAAAAAATTGTATGAGTTCTTTGTAGAAGAGTGAGTAGAGAAAAAGATGTGAATGTGTTCCAAAAGTGAGAGGAGAAAACAGTGTGAATGCAATAGCATATATATTTCAACCATACACTTATTTTAAAAGTGGGGATAAAAATTTTTTGGTGTAAAATCACGTTTTTTAAGGAAAATTGTTTATAGAACAGTGAGTAGAGAAAAGATGTGAATGTGTTATCTAAAAGTAAGTAGAGAAACCACTGTGAATGTAATATGTAGCATCTCTATTTCAAACATACAGAAAATTGCATGACTTATTTGTAGAAGAGTGAGTAGAGAAAGAGATGTGAATTTGTTACCTAAAAGTGAGAGGCAAAACAGTGTAAATATAATAGCATTTCTATTTCAACCATACAGAACATGGTATGACTTATTTTAAAAGTGGGAATAAAAGTTTTTTTTTGGTGCAAAATCACGTTTTTTATGGAAAATTGTTTATAGAAGAGTGAATAGAGAAAGAGACGTGAATGTGTTACCTAAAAGTAAGTAGAGAAACCACTGTGAATATAATATGCAGTATCTCTATTTCAAACATACAGAAAATTGTATGACTTATTTGTAGAAGAGTGAGTAGAGAAAGAGATGTGAATGTGTTACCTAAAAGTGAGAGGAGAAAACACTGAACGTAATATGCAGCATCTCTATTTCCAACATACAGAAAATTGTATGTATACTTATTTGTAGATGAGTGAGTAGAGAAAGAGATATGAATGTGTTACCTGAAAGTGAGAGGAGTAAACAGTGTGAATGTAATAGCATTTATATTTCAAACATATAGAATATGGTATGACTTATTTTAAAAGTGACAATAAAAATGTTTTTTGGTGCAAAATCACGTTTTTTATGGAAAATTGTTTATAGAAGAGTGAGTAGAGATAGAGATGTGAAAGTGTTACCTAAAAGTGAGTAGAGAAAATGCTGTGAATGTAATATGCATGCATACAAAAATTTAATCAAATCTTTAGAGCTGTTTCTGAAATACCGTGAGTATATACAAGAATTGCTCTGTAGAAGCGGGAATAAAAAATGTTATTTTTTATGTAAAATCACATTTTTTGGGGAATTACGCCTATATAGCTGAACTTAAAAAGCAAAACCCTATCTGAATACAAAATTTGATCGAAATCGTTAGAGCCGTTTCCAAGTTGCATGGAATAAATATATATATATATATATACAAGAACTGCTCGTTTAAATATATAAAATTAACTAAATGTGAAAGTGATTTCTCTCACACACAGCAGGGTGGGAATGTGAACTGAGCTGTTATAAAGTGGTAGAGTGAGACGGAAAAATGTAATGCCATATCTGGGATTTGAACCACAGAACCTCTGGTCTCTGTCCAGCTGCTCTAATCATTGAGCTGCCATGGTAAACATGCAGACTGGCGATACTACACCAAATTCTCTAACTCAGTTGCATTTTCCCGGTGAACCACACAAGGAGATCTTAAATAGATATTAGATAAGATATCCTAATGGCAACTTACTAAGTTATAACTACTTCATAGTTTAACCAACTATATGGTCAATTGATTGATATGTTGTCTCATATGTATTTGAGAACTCCTTGTGTGGTACACCCAGAAAATGCAAGTGAGTTGATGTCATATCGGCACGTTGGCCATGGTATAGTCAGTGGTTATAGCAGACCAATGGAGACGGGGCATCCTTGGTTCAAATCCCGGCTATGGCATGGAATTTTTCACTCTCAACCTACTCTCCAAGAAGATCCTTAAGGCTGAATACACCTAAAACAACTAGAACTAATCTTTAACAAAGAGTCGACACCCCAATAGTTGAAGGAAACACTATGTAGTTTCTCTAAGAGGAAGAAGACAAACTATATAACAATCATATGAACATTATTAACTTACTTGTTTAGATTAAGTGTTATGTTAGTATTTAGTTTTCATTTTCTGCAACATAAATATTGTTAAAGGAATGTTAAAAAAAAATTTTTAAATGTGATGTAACCAATATAATAATTAACTATCCTGATGTAAGAAATTAGGTATCAGGATTAATAAATGCAGATTATCTATCTATCTATCTATCTCAACCTACTCTATTACAACCTTGTCCTACACACAGCTAGTGTGGAAGAACAATTAATTTCCATGAGCTGTTATGTTTGTAATTTCAATTGTGTTGTCAACTAATGAGATCATGATGTTAGCAGTAAACTGTTAACAGTTTAGCCAACTCGTTTACTCTCTCAAAAGCTATTGTGCAATCAGAACAAGCTTTACTGGAAGAAGTCACATTCATGAAGCAGTATGTCTCGGTCTGTAATGGACCAAAGCAGAATGAAAAACATGCTAGACAATGAAAATACAGGTTCCAAAGGTATAAAAGCATCCAGCAATAATATGTGTAATTTTAAACAAATTTATTAAGAAACCTAACCATCATATTTTAAACAGCCCTTTTTTATTATTGTTGTTGTATTAGTCTTGTGAGGAAATATTAAGCACTGAAATAGAAATTTGAAAATATTTTTTGTGTAGAGAATTTGTATAGAATATAAAATAGTTAAGTACAGATTTTGGAATGTTCACAGGTATAATGCTTTAACTTTCAAATTACAATTTTAAACATACAAAAATCTAAAGTTTGCATCAAACCTCCTGCATATGACCTTCAGAGACTCCTAGTCAGAACTAGCTTCATCTTACTTAGTAACTACTAGATTAACGTTCAGGCATTAATACTTTATTACAAGCTTAAAACTTACGTTAAAGATAAATAGAATGATCACACAAGCATGTGCCAAAAAAGTGTCATTTCACCTTCAGCCTTTCGTATAGTATATGCAATTACATTTACATGTATTTTGTCAGAACTGAAGAGGAGCTTGAGCTGTTAACAGAGGTGTGAATAACCTATGTGAATAAGTATCATTATTTTAATTTAAAAGGTGAGTCAATTAATAACACTAAACAACACTTACAACAATTAGTGTTATTAATTGACTCACCCTTTAAATTAAATTAATTATAACAACACTGTTTTCAAACTTCTATGAAAGGAATACACCCCTAATTATTTATCCAGACCAGGGGACCAACAATGTGCAGTTCCATGAATTTGCAGAAGCTTGTAACACGTCACTAAGTAAAACAAATGATTGTGCTAGTGATACAAGAGGACAAAAATATAGTATTTTACATAGTCAAGCACTAGAAGTTGTTTATAGAATGTATGAGTTTTTTAAAAGGAACTCAAGTGGCCAAGAAAGGTGCAAACTTGATTTTAGAAAGTGTGAAGAGTTAACTGCTTTAGCATGTGAAATAAATCCATCCACTATTTCTCGGATCTGAGGCAAAAAAATTTGAGTCAGATTCTGATACAATTCTTGTTTCACCTAGAAAACTCATTAACATACTGAAAAGAACGACACACTTAGACAATGTTAAAAAACAGGTGGTACGTAGAACAGTGTTTAGAATTTTATGAGCATTGTAAATTTTCTACTGTCGAAAAGATAACAGCTTCTTTACGGGAAAAAATACTCACAAAGGTTCTACTTCTTCCACTCAAGAATATTGAAATGCTTAGGCTTCAGATATAGGAAAACCAATGACAGTTATTAATTCCTTATAGAAATGATAATGTTCTGTCAGGATTGAAATTCCTTTGCACAATGCACAAATTTTGAGTTTCTGGTGATACAAGACCAATATATTATTTAGATGAGACTTGGGGAACCAAAAGCACAATGTTGTTGTTGTTGTTGTTAGCTAATGCTGGATTTCTGACAATGAAGTCATTAATCCTCTTGCTCTCCAATATTTTTCACTGATGGATGGGGCATTAGAAGTGGCCGGGCATATTTGAAGGTGGTCTCGATCCATTTCCTCTTGCAGATCACATAGAGGACAGAGTGGTGAAGAATATATCCCAATTCTGTTTAAATGTTTTGCCAGACAATCATGTCCTGTAATCAACCTGAAGGTTGCAACTGCTGTTTTTCGAGGATACTCAGGAATTACTGAGTATCAATTACAATGTGAAATCTACTTAGCAAGACTGCTCAAAAATGGTGGATTAAAGGTGCTTACAAAAGTATTTAATTTAACTGAATAGCTAAACTTTACATAGGTTTTGATCTACAGTTTCCACTTAATACCTCAAAGTTAAACGTGCAATGAAACTCTATTCTTATGCTGCACATATGCTACTGTGTCTGTCTCTCTCTCAAGCACAAGTACATGATATGACTATGTTGTAGCATGCTTCTACTGGTTACTGCCATATGCATGAGATTTGGCATGGATAATAGTTCTAAATCATTACAAAACTAATAATTATTTGAGCAAGCTTCTTATTAAACTGCACAATTCTAATACCAATATTAATGCACATTAATATATAAATCCCTGACTCCAAAACAAATTGGCTGAAAGAGGCTTTTAGCTCTCAAAAATTTCTAGTCCTTATAACTTTATACATGGATTAAGTTGATGGACATTAGCTGGATTTACTAAATAAAATTATAAACTTTTTTTTGTGTGTGCCAATTCAAATGCAAATGAAGTGCTTCACCATGAAATGTTATGACTTGTAGTCCCCAACAATTTATAAAATAATATTTAAGAAAATGATTTGATATGTTTCATTCACATGATTTTCTTTACCCATTCTTGAGAAACTATTCTTACAAACACTTATTGTTCTATCTACTTCAGGTTAATCAAGAGAAAACATTTGACTATCACTAAAGCCTACTGTACACCCAACTATATCCACTGTACCTAAAGGAAATATGTAATTAATAAACTGCAAAAGTTTAAGAATGGTTAACTCTGTATTGGCTTTGAAATTCTGTTCACTTGGCACGAAAGAAAGAAACAAAAAAATTGTATAGTGATTTTGCAGCTGAAGAAATTTTAAGTACCTATTTAACAATTCACACGTACAACAAAGAGTATCTCAGAAATGGTTAATGCCACCAAAGATGTTATTTGACATAAATTGTGCAACTTAATAAAATCTACTTGTATTATATAATGTGATTTTGTTTATCTCTTACGGTTTACAAGTTATAAAAAAATCATTCAGAATAAAGACTCTTAAGCTATTCCTAGAAAATTCAATATAAAGAGTAGAAGGTATTGCTTCAGCCATACGTTAATCAGGGCTTCTACATGATGTGCATAACAAATATGTCCAATATAACTATTATCAATAAAGAACCATTATGCCGAAGAAAAATAATTTGTGTCACATATTTGGAGTCAACTAGATTCTTGAGGAATGGGTATAAATGGTTAATTATTACACTAACTGTCGCACAAACATTGTGCGAACAATGCTGTAATGCATTTCTACCTAAATTCGAATGCATTTAGAAGCAATTTAATGTTAAAATGTCATGCAAAGTTTAATTTCTAAGAAATATTTGGCAATGTCACATTAACATGTTCACTCACATAGATTGTGTGTGTGTGTGTGTGTGTATGTGTGTATGTATGTGTGTGTGTGTGTGTGTGCGTGCGCGTGCATGTGTGTGCGTGCGTGCGCGTGCATGTGTGTGTGTTTGTGTGTGTGTGTGTGTGTGTGTGTGTGTGTGTGTGTGTGTGTGTGTGTGTGTGTGTGTGTGTGTGTGTATTTATTCACTCCAAATGGGTATTACAGTGAATGTAATATTAAGATTACAAAAAATAATTACATAAACAATAGTAACACAATGAACAACAATAAATGATTATATCAGATTATTATACCTAACATACTTATGGTTTTTTAATATACCAGCTAGTTTTTTTACACCATTAATTACTAATTTGCACTCATTAATTATCTTGTCAGTATAACCAATAAATTTACCATGAATATTCACAATTAGTTTATAAAATGTCAAACATACACCTAAATAACCTTTATAATAAGTTACCCAATATTAATTCTATTTAATTTTTTTCTAAATTTCTTCATGGACAGAGGACAGCCTTGAATGGCTGCTACAGGCAAAAAGGAATTTTCCTAGATCGGTTCTGTGCCTTCTACCCTTAATTTTAAATAAATTATCTTCTCTTCCATAGTATGTTGGGTTTTCCAATCTTTCACATAATGGCATGCAGTTGAATCACCATAAGTTTTAAATAATGCACATAACCTGTGCCTCTTGCACCGGACTTTTAGAGGCTCCCATTTAGTCTCTTCCCCTTTTGGAGGCTCAAAATATTTACCCCTTTTTATGAATTTTATAGCCCTGCTCTGAATTTTTTGCAAAAAATCAATTTGACTAATTCTATATGGGTCCCAAAATGCTGCTCCATATTCCATAATCAGCTGCACTAAAGATTTGTAGGCAATTTTCCTAGACCCTGCACTCCCCGTTTCAATATCCTTATCAAGAAACGTAATTTTGTCCATGCTTTCCTAGAAGCAGAATTTATCTGATCACCCCATCCAGTGGTACTCGCCATGTACACACCCAAATATTTGCAGCTGTCAACCTGTGGTATCTGCTCTCCAGCCATGTGATAGGAAGAATTTCCCTTTTAGATTTGGTAAATGGAATGAACTTACTTTTCTTAGCATTGTCATTTTATATGTATCAGCTCAATTACTTATTTCATTTAAATCACCCTAAAGCATGGATTTATCTACAGTATTTGTATTCTGAGTATAAAACCGTAACAGGATATTCCTTTTACTCTATGGAAGTATCTCTATTACTTCCTCTTAAAATCTGAAAATCCTACTTGTACACACTCATGTATTAGCCTCTTGTCTTATTTGTAAATGGGAACTTGATAAAAGGGCTGAATCTCTGTTTAATTGGTTTAATTGTTTCAGCTTTAAGATATAAAATAAGCTACCTAGAGTAGACGTCCTACCTGAACCCCAAGATAATATAATGCAGCTAAGCTTCGCCATCCTCTTCCCTGAAGAAAATGTCGGCGTAAAGGTGCAAGATCTTCTCCGTCGCCAGGTACAGAGCAAATCTTATGAACATCAGTCAGAAGCTCACAGCCAATTAATGTTGCTATACGTCCAACCAAACTGAAAGAAGATCCAAGTTTGGAGTCAGTAAATAGCTTTTACCACAGCAGAAGAATTTTCTAATTAGCGCTCTTTTACACTTACCAAAATGATAATATTTCATCCACACTTTTTCCTTCCTTTATCTGAGCCAGAAACTCTGCCAAGAATACATCCAACCAAGCTGATCTCTGTAAAATAAATAACACACAGATATCTGTGGGATCATCTTTTTAAACTGCTGCACTGAAAAAATATATAATATAACATACTACTGGATCTGTAGAGCATCCTCACGCTCATTATGTTAATATGCTGCATATCTTTGTTTCCATGAAGATGGTTATTCCACAGAACTCCTTTCACTCTAAATAAGCTTTCCACAAAGAAAATTTTCTCTCTAGCCATAGTGCCTCAAGCTTATGGCTCACAGTAAAGTATCAACCATATAAGAATCAGAGTTGCCACATATGTTTCTTGCACTTAAAAGGAGTCCATTTCCTAGCACTGAGAGTGAAATGAAACATGACAAGAGGTCACTCCCAATAATGGAAGCATAGGTTTAAGGGTGAAGAGAAATTATATTGAAAGTACTAACATTACACAATGAGTGCCTTGTTAATATTAGCCTGCCTCTGTAATGTGGTGATAGCATGTCTGCCTCGCATTCAAGAGGTCCCAGGTTTGAATTCTAAGATTTTTCAGAGATGTTCCCTTATCCTGAGAAGACAAATGTTGGGTAACTTTAAGCTCTATGAACCTTGGGTTCATTTGAGCACCATTTCACTCATTTCATTCATTGTCCAATATGACATATTACGTTGGAGGATGTTAATACACATATATTGATAATACTGATTACATTATTAGAATGCAAGAGAAAAAGTAGCAAAAGGTTTTTAATTCTTGAACTTAAAAGTTAATGATTCCTGAAAATTGCAAACATTCAAAGAGTAAAGTTCCCTACAAAAGTATTTGATCACCTAAAGGCACTTTAACCAAGCCCTTATTACTCTCCCTGTATGGAGGACTTACACCCCTTAGTAGTTACAAGCTAATGCCTAGGGTCAGATGCCTGTCAGGGAGCAGATGAACCTATGGACTGGACAGAGTGAAAGCCTGAAAGTGATGGTCAGCCCAGCACCAGATATGAGAGTGAGGAAGAAGATGATGTGAAATGCACGCAAAATGGTGATTGCAAAGGTCATGATGGAGCAATTGGTGGAATGAGTGGCGGGATAAACCAGAGAACCTGGAGAAAACCCGCTCAGACACCGCTTCATCCACTACAAGTACCACATGCGGGTCCCTGGGATTGAACCCAGGCTGCCTAAGTGGGAGGCGAATGGTCTAACTGCTCAGCCACAGCACCAAAAACAAAAATAACTGCACTAAAACCACTTGTTAACCAAACTCAAGATGTATCAACCTAAAACTCACTGCATGATGGTTGACAGCCTTGAATTTCACAGTTTGAAATCACAACACACAAGACTTCATCTCTCCTTTCAGCTCAACCATTGTCCATTAGTATGATATCTCAGTTTATAATGCTCTAAACTAGCATTTTATTATGGATTATAAAATAACTTTTTTTAAAAACTTTTATATGTTATATTTACATGCTTTACCTCTTCTAGAAAGTCTGCAAAAGCTTATTTTTCCATCTAGTTCGTGTTAATTGAGATACATGTATGTTTGCAGAAAGAGTTCTATTACACATTTGGTTGTAGCTACTACAACAAAACAGCTTGAGGCTCATGAATAGGGCTAGGAAGTTCATGCATTTGCATGTTTTTTCATAGGGGTTAAAAATGTATGCTTTTACATTATGTGGCAAAACTCCCCTTAAAGGCAGCCTCGGGGTACTGATGACCACCAGGCTCACAACAGTCTGCTGCCTACCACTGGACTAATTTCTATGCTCTCTAGGTACCATCAAGAAGGGCCTGAAAAAATATTAAAGGCACCCTAAATGTCTAGGTAAACTGCCTTGACCGGTTCATCTCACTCCAGTTTGATGACTAGCTGGTGAAGTGTTGATTCTGTGGATTTACCTGACTAGTAGGCATATCGATGGGAATATATGGATCTATTAACCAACATTCCATCTTTTGAATGTATGTACCAAGCTTTCCAGAGCCTTCAACATGAAGGATGTCGAGCTAATAAGACGGAAATCCTTGGCCTAGGTATAAAAACCACTTTAGCCTGGTTTCATTTAGGATGGCTTTCTTTGTAAGAGAAATTAATTTGTTGGTTCTCTGTGACAAAATACATGTAGACGAATTTTGAGAAAAGAGTCCTGGAGTAAACCTGTTTAGTGTTTTCACATCTAACAAATGTCTGCTTCTTACTGGAGCCATCCGTGGGCATTGCTGCTCCAGTAGCTAAGAGAAAGATGGATTTAAATACACAACTTTACTACCTGAATCTTCCCTTTGAAACATGCTTTGGATAAAATACCAGCTAGTGCAGTTGTGTGTTAAAATCTATCTCAATTTATTGGTTACTTAACCATAACTTTCTAGGTAAGAAAATATAAGTGAAAAATGTTTATTATGGAAATCCTTGCTGCAGGATATACTTTGGTTAGTGAAAGTTTTGATGATTAATGAAATGTCCAGGGACTTGGAAAGAGCATAATAAGAGATAACATTTTAGCAGGAACACATTGATGAGACTATTATACCTTTGATCAGTGTCACTAGTGAAATTGATGGTGGTGATGATTCAACTGGACAAGTGCATGTGTAAATTTTGGGTGCATTCTTTAATGACTTAATTTGTTCTTATATTCCTCTTATGCTGGGTGGCAAGAATGCACTTACAGGTTTTGTTAGCGCTAAAGTGTTCATGTGCCTCTGAAATGAGTTGCAAGACCTATCTACAATGCTAATCAATTGAGTATCACTATAGGTCAAATCTCGGATCTGTTTGTATGTAACTCAAAACTGGCTATTATCGCAAAAATAAAAGTGCAAGCTACAAAAGAGGCCAGTACCATTTGTGATTTCTTATATTAACTCTGTATTTTGAAATACTCTCAACTAATCTGCCAATGCCACCCATAAATTTATTATACTCTGAGAAAACTTTGGGATGCATTACTATTACAATTGCTTTCTCTTGTCTGCTATATATGGCAACACGTGATGTTGGATAAACTCCTGTGGCGTTACTAGCTGTAGTCAAAACCGAATTGTCGTTCCATATCATTTACATACCTAACCTCAGCAGGAGCAGCAAGTTGTCTAGGATTTACATTTTGTATAGTACCCTATCATCTTCATCCCCAGAGCCTTCAGGAGTATGAATTTCTGGATCTGCGGGAGTCATGTAGGCACAATCCACTTCGTCTGTATTATCTTCATCTACAAATAGTATATTTGGGGCTTTGTTTATTATATCTCTAGCTACCACCTAATCCCCGAAAATAATAACAATTTATTATAATGAAGGAAAATTTAAGCTATTAACTATTAGCAATTGAAGAACTTGCAATATTACTAAGCAACCAAAGCTTTTAGTTTCTAATTTGTTCTTATTCTAGATACAATTTATTATGTTTTAATTTTAATCTAACTTCATAAAATGGAAGATAGAGAGAGAGAGACAGAGATAGAGATAGAGAGAGAGATGGATGGCTGGATGACTGGCAGACAGACAGACAGACAGACAGGCAGACAGACAGACAGACAGACAGACAGACAGACAGATATTTATTTTCTTCATAGAATACATAATTAGTTCATATATAATTCCTCAATTCTGAGTAACACTTAAATCTACTCTACAATATCCCTTACATATCCTTATCTCACTTCTTTGGGTTGCTGCATTACAAAGAACCCGTAGCATCAACACCCTGGTTATCATGCTACTGGGTCCTCTTTACTTCTTCTTTTCCTCAACCCACTTTTGTTTCTAATCCTTACTTCTAATTTTCTTTAACCACCTGTTTCTCACTATACCTAAATAGTTTCCTATTTCTATTAAACTTTCTTTTGATTTCACTCTTAGTATCCTTTTGCCAATAATTTCGTTTGGTAGTCTGAACCAATTATTTTTTTGTACTTTCCCTCTCAAATTCTGTTTTTTCACATTCCAGAATTAAATGCCAAGAATTGTTTACTTTCTTACTACACAATAAACATTTCCCTTGATTTTCCCCTTCCCCATAACCTTTCAGCCTCACCACCCCCGACCTAGCCCAAGCAAAACCCTCTCTTGCAGATTTGTTAGATACGCCAACATAATTAAATAAGAATAAAATAAAATAAGAGCGTTCAATTTAAATGACACATTTTAATTTATATGATTTGATACTATTACCAAAATGAATGCCAGGTGATTTAAGTTGATTAAACTGCAGTTTAATAAGCAGAATTGAAGCTTTTAGTACAGTTCTTGACTTCTTGATGCTCTTATGTTTCTCTAGGGGTTTTCTGTTTAATTTTAATTTAGTATGTTTGTCTAACATAATATCTTGTTTTTGTAATAAAAGTCATATATGCTAAAACAGAAATATGCATATGTAATGTAATCAATCCAAAACAGCACCATCAACCTTTTTATTGCTGGCTGTGTTACTAATTAGCTTTAATAAGTTACAGATTTATTAATTTTTAACAGAATGTTCTGTGTAATAACAGATTATTTTGTGTATGGTCCAAATGTGGTTTTTGATAGGATACATATACTCAGGGGTCTCTGTCTAGGGGATATGTGAATGGCAACCACAAGGTACCCAAGCTGAGCAGAACATTACTTCCACTTACTGGTGTTTTGCTCCTCACTATAACTTTTCTATCTGACCTTACCTTGGTCATCTCTTGTTCTCTTCCGACCCCGATGCTATTAGGGTTCCCGAGGACTAGGGAGTCTTTATTTTTCCAACCTCCATTTCTCTAATTTCTCTATAAAATCTTAACCCCTAACATGCTGACCTGTCATGGCATGTAATACGTCCTCTGATTGGTAATCAGAGGATATGGTCAGTGAATTTATTTTGATAATTCTCCCGGTCAGGTCGGTGAGACCCCTAAACCAACGACAGGTGTGGTCCTCCAGACATTCTGGGGGTTGTGAGAGAGCGATGTGACTGCCAAAACGTAAAAATATGGTGCTCTCTAAAAAGCGGTTACTATTACTGCTATTGCTCTCTTCAATATCATCAATGAAACATATTGGAGAGCAAGAGGATTAATGACTTCACTGTCAGAAATCCAGCATTAGCTAACAACATTATGTGCACGAATTATGGAATTTTCAGTTATTTGGACATGATTTTATGGTGCATATAACTGCATATTTTCTTGATTTTGATAAATGCATAATATTTCAATATTATAGCCCCTATACTGCATATTCTAATGGTTTTTATGGTGTTTTAGTATTTTTTCCATCTGTATAATATTTTTCATATTGGTAGTATTGCACATGATGATACAGCTCGCGAGGTGGTGAGAACTAATGTTGAGTCATGCTGTCATGAAGTGAATCCCCTGTTTCCATCCTTTCATTATAGGCATGTGCGTAGAGAATAATCAGTGCGTTATCTGAGAGGTTTATATTAACAAAGATAAAGTGCAGGTCAATGCTTGCCTGCCCACCAGTAGTTGCGTCGTGGTCTTCAAAGGTAACAGTGTTGTGAACTGGTTCCCACCAAATTAAATTAGGCACATAAAATGTTAAAAAGCTCTTCAAATGCCAAAAATAAAACCAACTTCGAGTGCTAGATTAATTAATTTACAGAAAGAGTTTTTGAGTGATTTAATATCTACAGATAATAGGGTACTGTTTTGTGCAGCGTGTGAGTAAAATGTAGGAAGTGAGTAAAGATTTCAAACAGTTCAGCACATAAACCAGCAAAGCATAAGGAGAATTTAATCAGAAAATTTGCAAACAAAGAACCTGTTCAAAAACAGCTAGTAGAGTTTAATTTAAAAGGTGAGTTAATTAATAGCACTGAACAACACTTACAACATATTTTTCCGGGACGCGTTTCGAAGGTTAACTTTCCTCCATTATCAACCGGACAATAACAAGAGTTAACTTTCCTCCATTATCAACCGGACAATAACAATATTTCATTGTCCGATTGATAATGGAGGAAAGTTAACCTTCGAAACGCATCCCGGAGAAATATGTTGTAAGTGTTGTTCAGTGTTATTAATTAACTCACCTTTTAAATTAAATTAATTACAACAACACTGTTTTCAAACTTCTATGAAAGGAAGATAGCTAATAGAGTGTTTAGGAAGTAGGGTTACTGAATTTTCCTATGAATTGTGCCATGCATTTTTAGCTGCTGATATTCCCTTCTTCAAAATTAATAGTCCCACATTTAAAAACCTATATCAACCTTCTTGTCAAGTACACTTGACAACATGTGCCTGAAGAAAGTACACTGCGTAAGACTTATGTAGGACATTGTTACAATAACGTATTGTCAAATATATAAAATGACTTAGCAGTTCAGTTTGTATGGTTGTCTGTTGATGAAATCCCTGATTTTAAGCGCCATTCTATTGCAAATATAATCGTGGGTGCTTTAAATAATGAACAAAAGAGTACACCTTATATTCTTAATGGGTGCGAATTGTCGGCCACTGACAATGTAACTGTGACCCAGTTTGTAATGGACTCTTTGAAATTACTATGGCATGTGGAATCAAATATGACCGGTTACTTTTATTTGTTACTGATACAGGTCCTTATATGGTAAAATCAGAACAAACTCCGAAAGGTATTTTTCCTAACTTAATTCAGGTAACTTGTTTGGCACACGCTCTTCATCACATTTCTGAGACAATACGTGATTCTTTCCCATTGGTAGATAGATTTGTATCCAGTACAAAGAGAATTTTTGTTAAATCTCCTAAAAGAGTTAAGTTGTTTAGATCAACAGCACCTAATATCAGACTTCCTCCTGCACCAGTGTTAACTCGATGGGGAACATGGGTCGATGCAGTTTTATATTATGCTAAGCACATAGAAATAGGCGAAGAGGTTTGTTAATTCATTGGACTCGAAAGATGCTTCATTAATAGAAACTGTGCAAAATATTGTGTCAGGCACTGCGTTAAAAGAGGATCTTGGTTTCATATCTGCCCATTTTTCTTTCTTACCAACAGCCATAACGGCACTGGAAGCTGTAGGGTCTCCTTTGCATGAATCACTTACTGTCTTTGAAAAAGATCGGTTCCTGGTAGCATAGGACAAAAAGTGAAAGAGAGAGTGAATTATGTAATTTCAAAAAATTCTGGTTATAAACAGATGTGCGATATTCGAGACATCCTCAAAAGGAAACCATCTGTCATACCAAGAGACTTCACTCTCTCAGTGAAGCAATTAACATTATTTAAATATGACCCAATAAAATCTTGTGACATGGAGTTTTTCACGTTACAAAAGTGTTTTGCGAGACAACAGACAATGTTTTACAGTTGAAAATTTATGCAAAATGTTGGTTGTGAACTGCTATTTAGCAGTTAATACTAGCAGCGGGACCACTTCTGCTTTAACCTCTAAGGAATAAGGTAACTTTATTTATTATTTATACTAACTCGTCTTGTCTACTTCAAAGGGACATTAATTGTTTTAATTAAATAGTGCATATTTCTTGGCATATTTTCAAGTTTTTAAGAGCATATTGGCGTGCATATTTCAGTGTTTTTTGGGGCATGAGCTTCCGAGCCCTTCTCATGAATAATGCATCCCAATGCAAGTGTAGATAAAAAATGGAGTATCATAGCTGAAGATAAATACATCCCTGGTTAGCCACAAAAAAAAAAATCAGTGGCAATATTCTGTTTGGTCATGATTTCTTAGCCAAATACCTTTACAGAATAAATATATACAGAGGGTGCCAAAAATGTATATACACTTTGACAGGAGATAGCTATTTAATATATTTCAACGTTACATTGAAAAATAACAGTATTGTGTAGTATAATGTTCTGTAAACACATGTGACTGACATACATTATGCCAGTTTGCTATGCGACAGGTAAATCAACAGCGAACAAAATGAAGACAAGGTTATCATAATATTATCATATTATGATGTCTAAACAGATGTGACTCAAATTACATTCTGCTAGCGTTGCTACACCAAAATGGAGGAAAGATGTCGTTTGAACAGTGGAAAGCAATTTTGAACTGGTATTGAAAAACTGATAACATTGTTGAAGTTCAACGGCAATGGAGACATGTGTATAGAATAGAACCACTAACATGAATACTAATTGCATGCATTCGAGACAAATTTGGGACTCATGGCACCATAGGCAATGTTCACAAGGGCAGATCTGGGAGACCTCACAGAAACAAGCCCCAGGTCCTCAGTTACGGTTTTGGAATGTTTTGAGCAGTCACTGCAGAAATCTACAAAGCAATGTGCACGTGAGTCTGGGATTAGCAGAACTAGTGTACATTGTATTATTAAAACGGCGAAGTTGAAAGTTTTTATTCCAAGACAGTAGCATGCAACCTGATCGGAGAATTCAGTAATGTGAGTGGTTTCGGGCCTTTCATAAGACCTTTTGTAGGGAAAGTTGTTTGGTCCAATGAGGCACAATTTAAGTTGAACGGAACTGTTAACTGGCACAACTGTGCCTAATGGTATCCAAACAATCAACATGTTTTTGTGGAAAAGGCTGATAATTTACCTGGAATTAATGTTTGGTGTGGGTTGTCATCTAGAGGTCTAACTGGATCATTCTTTTTTGATGGAACACTAACTGGCCCAGTGGACCTGAACATGCTATGCACATCCTTCTTACCCATCATTCATACATTGTGGAAATGAGGAATTTTGCTTCCAACAGGATGGTGCACCACCAAATTACCACCATGATGCATTGATGACAATCTTCCAGGGCACTGGATAGGACGAAGAGGTCAGATTGAGTTTCCACCCTGTTCTCCGGATCTAATTCCGCTGGACTTCTATCTATTACCCTTTACTTCAGGAAGAAATAGAAATAGCATGTGCTGCAATCACTGAGAACACTTCCACAATCATTACCTGATCAGTAGTTTAAAGTACTCAGAAGTTTATCGATGCCAGCGGCGGACATTTTAAGCAACTGTTGTAACTATAAAAGTTTAAAATGATTAGTGTTTATAATTTTCTGTTTGTGTGAATTCAACTTTGTTATGTTAACACAGTTTAGTAATGTTGCCGAATACGTGCTTAGGGACCACGTAACACAGGGCACCAATGTATGAGGAATGAAAGTAACGAGTGGTGGTAAAACATATTTTGAATGATGTTAGAATTGTGTAGGTGACAATGTGTAAAGATGAGAGTGGAGACACACTTTCGGCAATGCGGCACATAGGTGAAGTAGATATGAAGAAGGCAAGAAAGCCTTTCTTTCTGTGTGCTTTTCACATGATATTTTATCAAAACCATTACCACCATTTTTTAATAAATCTAAATTATTCATGTCATGTCAAATCATTCAAAATTTGTCACATTATGGTAGTTCATAGGAATAGGTGATTTTCTCGAAATTCTTCTTATTGCAACCTTGGAAGATACTGAGCTTAAACATGAAGTTTCATTGAAAATAAGTGAGGTAGGAAAATTCATTATCATTTGGAATACTTCACTGTCAACCCCTTCTATACTATTACTCATGATGAAGTATACTATTTATCAAACTTTTTGTTTTTGGGTTATGTTGTTGAAAAATACTTTAAAGCTTTTTAGTTTAATTCATGGGAGCTCACAACAATTACCTCTCATATAAACATTAAACTGAATTTTCAGAAGCGAGTATTATATCCTTTACTGCAAAGGAGAATAGCAAAAATGAGCATGATGCAAACACGTTCAATGACAAAATGTAAATATATAAAATGTATTGCAGAGGACTATCCAAGACAAAAGGGATGGGTCTTAAGTTCAAGAACAGTCCAAAATGTATAAGATTAGAACTAAATAAATTTAAATTTGTTTACTTAGAGTAAGGAGGTGCATGATTAAAATAAATATAGATACTGTTTTATATGTCGTAGTTTTAAATCCCGTCTGGCTAGATAAAAATACGTAATTGGGGTACTTTTGTTTCAGAGCATATAAGGAAAATTTTGCTATTCCATTGCATTATGTTGCACTTATTTAAAGCATTGCTTTTTGCTCTTCTGGGAGCTCCTCAACCTGTATTGGTCATTCTGCAGTAACCTGGGGGCACCATGTGGAGGCGACTTCTTTACCCCAAGTCCAAGCAATTTTATGTGCCCTAACTCAGTTCATTTACCGGCCAAAGGCAATTCTTTTAGTAGAATCAAAAGCAGCAATAGAAGCAGTCATATCAAACTCAAAACTTCTTCTTTCCCTGATTACCCTCCCCTTATGTAGGACTTACACCCCCTAACTCAGTTCATTTACCGGCCAAAGGCAATTCTTTTAGTAGAATCAAAAGCAGCAATAGAAGCAGTCATATCAAACTCAAAACTTCTTCTTTCCCTGATTACCCTCCCCTTATGTAGGACTTACACCCCCTAAGACTTACAAGCCAGCCTAGGGTCAGATGCCTGTCGGGGAGAAGAGGGACCTCTGGACCAAGCAGAGTGGAGACCTGGAAGCAGGTGGTCAGCCAAGCACCAGGTATGATAGTGAGGAAGTGGATGATATGAAATGCAGGCGAAATGGATGATTGCAGGGGTGATAGTGGTGCAATTGGTAGAATGAATGGTGGGGGAAACCAGAGAACCTGGAGAAAACCCACCCAGACACCGCTTCATCCACCACAAATACCACATGTGGGCAGTCTAACCACTCAGCCACGGCGCCACCATTATACTTCCAGACTCAGGGAAGGATGAGGAATAATCCTGGCTGGAGAAAAATTCCTATTCCCTTCTGGGAATCGAACCCAGGACCTCTTGCACAGAAGGCAGGCGCTCTACCAACTGCGTTATGGGGCCACCCGCTCAAACTCAAAACCTCAGTCAAAAACCACAACTGAAATAAGAAAAGCACTAGGTGTACTGAATAACCTGCATACAACTTCCAATGTATACCTTCACATGTGAGAATTTAAGGGAACAAAATAGCTGATCTGGCAAAAAAGGGTACCAATCTTCATCACAAAACCAAGACCACAACAAAAAATGAAGCAAAAGGAATCCTCCAATAAAAATGGAAATAGAAATATGATAGTTCCTGAACAGGTGCTATGAGAAGAAAAACATGCAATAGCATATATAAAAACTGGACAGTCAATTGCCAAAAACCAAGGAAGGAGGCAGCAGCTCTATTTTGGCTTGACACTGGACATGATTGCCTGGCCCAACATCTTCACAGAATAAGAATCCTGAACTTAGACAGCTGTACACTCTGCAATAGCACATGCAAATTTATGATGGGGTAGCATCTGTTTCTTTCCTTGAAATAAGCAAGAAACTGCTGATAATACAAGATCACACTGCACTTAATCACGCACAGTCTGCAATGTTGATGCAACACACGGAAGTTGGAAAGATAACCTGACATTCCTAGGGTCTTATAGATACAAAAGAGAACTCAATCATAAACCAGTGCACAATTCATCAGCCTAAAAAATACCTTTGAACTGGATAAAGCAATAAACCTTCAAACCTTCCTAACAAGTGTTTGTGCTGTGTATCCACATGATACTGGCAAGTTTATCATTTTGTGACAATGGTCAACTGTATACTTAGGTTCTGACTAGATATCGAAGGTCAATACACGGTCAGCCCTTTTTTCACTGTGAGGGAGAATGTGGTAGGTTGTATATGCATACTAATTCTAATTTACCTATACTGTTCATACCATATAGTAGATAATAGAAATTATTACAGTCAAGCTAAAAAATAAAAAAAAAACAATAAAAAAGTTTGTCGAGTTACATAGAATGTTGAGTTATTGAGAGTCAAATTATCAGGATTTTACTGAATTATACTATTCTAAGTACTCTTGGGCTTCCAGCCAGGTGAGTAAATGAGACATCAAATCATGAACCACAGGGCTAACTTTGGCGACACAAGTGTGGTGGTTACTGGGAGCACAGAATTAAGAAGGCACTAGCTATTTCCTCTGAGAGGGGCACGCTGAAATGGGATGCTGGGCTACAGTTCAGTTCCGCTTAAAAACAGCACAAAACTAGACAACCTAAGCAACACCGAGAATAGCCTAATTTTCTGCAAGATCTGTCACAGCAAACACCTCATGTTTTCAGCCAAGTCTGTGCTAGTTACTGCAGCTTGACACCTTATATACCAGCCATTGATCCCCCCTTAGGAATCAACATCCTGAAGATGGGAGAAACACATGCTCCTGAAATATTGATGACTCATCTACCTGACTGGAAGCCCGAGAACACTTAAGAGTATGTTTGTCATCATGAAAGCTTTAGCTCATCAGGCAAGTACTCTATGAGTGCTAGCACACATAGTGCTGCTGTCTTGCAAAATGTATATAGAAATACATGTTAAGTATAATAAAGTGTTAAAATCACGAAAAATTTCATAACAGACAAAAAGATGTTGCTTAGTATTTAAGTTTCAGTTAGTTATCTAAGAATAAGTTTCAAAAACCATTGTCTTTATCTTCATCTCTATATCAAGTGTAGTTTGCAGAGGAAGCTGTATCTCATTCACGGTGTCATCTTGATGTCTGGAGGAGAATCTCAGTAAGTCATTTTCAATATTGCTAGTTGGCTGCTTAGTAAGGTTCTCTACCTGACAACATGATGGCAGCACAACAAAATTCAAAATATCCAGCAGATAAAAAATGCTTGTAAAGTGAATTTTGTACTACTACCGTCTGAGTTGATAAGCCAGAAAGATTCTCCGCAGACAACAAAATAATTAACAAAACTAACTCCTGAATACCATCAACTGAGTACTAGTTAATAATATTTCCAATCAATAAGATGGAAACACAATAGTTTTTAAATGTTACTGGTTGTTACTGGTTGACAACTTTGTTAGATTCTCCACCAGATATCAAGAAAACAAGATGACAGCTCAGGTATGACTGTGGCATGAGCTTCCTCTTTAAACAACAATGAAAAGAGTTGAAGAGGAAGACAATTTTCAAATATTATTCTAAGATGATTAAGTATGTAAAGTTTAAATGTTAAAATTCTCTACTCAGCAAAATTATTAACTAAGATATAGGAAAGATAAAAACTTTAAAAAGAATACTGATGAAATTTGTATTTCAAAAAAATCCATGCCTATTTGTCACTTTAAATGATAGGAAATGAAAATTGCTCAGGTAATTTATAGAATTCAATGAAAAAACTGAAGCTGTGTAAACAGTGAAGCAACAGAATCTAAAATAAAACAAATTTAGAGACAAAATTTCAATGGTTTAGTTTATAGGTTAACAAATGTACCCCTTAATAACGAAGATCTTAACACAGAATATAAACACATTATCAACATTGCAGTAATTAATGATTTCTTTTAATACAGAAGTTATACATAAGATAGACAAGTTTAAATATCAAAAAGCTATTAAAGAAGTTTATACCCTTAAGAAAATAAAAGATCACTGTATTTCTCAAAAGTTAACTTACCATCCTTGGGCTAATAAAAAATTTACAAAAAATTTTTAAGGAACATGGAATAACTTTGGTTCCTCCAAATAAATTTAAAATACAAAATTTACTAAATTTTTCTAAAAAGGATAAAATTCCAAATTATAAAAAATTTACAAAAAATTTGGTTACTCTCTGATGTGAGACTGCCTTTGTGGTTTGCCAGGAAAAATACGAATTGGTTTGAGAATTCAATGCCATTCTGGCAGTTTGTCACAGTAGCTCAATGGTAGAGCACCCGCCTGGTAAGCGGAAGGTCTGTGGTTCAAATCCCAGCTGTGGCATTGAGTTTTTAAGTTCCAGTTCTACCTCTCAAACACACGGCTTGTGTGTTTAAAAACACCAACAGTAAGTTTGTTGGCATAAATAAATAATTACCATCTGAAGGTTATTTAATCCTGGGACATAAAGTACTTGCAATAGTAAGTCACCATTGGGGTAATTGTCTCTGATGTGAGACTGCCTTTGTGGTTTACCAGGAAAAATACAAACTGGTTTAAGAATCAATGCCATTCTGGCAGTTTGTCACAGTAGCTCAATGGTAGAGCACCTGCCTGGTAAGTGGAAGGTCTGTGGTTCAAATCCCAGCTGTGGCATTGAATTTTTAAGTTCCAGTTCTACCTCTCAAACATTGCCCACACACAGCTTGTGTCTTTAAAAACACAAAAAAAAAAAAAAATTTAGCTCATCTGTCAAGTACTCTATGAGTGCTAGCACACATAGTGCTGCTGTCTTGCAAAATGTATATAGAAATACATGCTAAGTATAATAAAGTGTTAAAATCACGAAAAATTTCGTAACAGACAAAAAGATGTTGCTTAGTATTTAAGTTTCAGTTAGTTATCTAAGAATAAGTTTCAAAAACCATTGTCTTTATCTTCATCTCTATAAGTTTGTTGGCATAAATAAATAATTAAAATACAAAATTTACTAAATTTTTCTAAAAAGGATAAAATTCCAAATTATAAAAAATCTGGCATTTATCAATTTAGCATTTGGATTGTGACAAAGTTTATATTGGTAAAACTAAACTTCATTTGGAAACCAGAATAATGGAGTATTTTTAAAATATTAAATATAAACAGATTGATAAATCAGCAGTGGCAGATCATTTTTGGCCATTTAATCAAGATATAAATCTAAGGGTTAAATTATTAAGACAATTAAATGGACCTATAGAGTTAATGGTTTGGGAAAAGATATTCATTTAAAAAAATTGGGATCATGTTTTAAGTTTTGAAATACTGCCGATAGACTGTATTTAAAGGTTTGCTTTGTTTTCAGAGTTTGGTGACACATAGATGTATTAGGTAGTCGAGCACCTATAACTATGATAACTGTTTTAAATAGAGCTTTGAAAATCTGATGGAGGCACATGAAACATGTTAGCATTTCAAGAACTTGCAGCAATTACCAAGGTAAGTGAAACTTTTAGTCTCTAAATTTGTTTTTATTTTAGTTTGAACTTACAGAATTTTTCTAGGAAGCCATTCTTCATAGTTTATTTCTCCATATGCTTGTGGTAAAAAAGGCTGGTGTGAATCAGCAATTGTTTTCTGTACCCATTATCAACTTTTTTCACAGCTATTCTACACAAAAGTTTAACTTTTTAAAGTTAATTTTGTTAATTATTATAATATTAACATGAAATGATTTCAACTGTATAATACCATATATTAAATATGTTGTTACACATACATAGACCACTGAAGTATTCCTTAAAAGACAATCTATTACCTAAATAAGATTTACTGCACTAGTACGCTAAACATTTTCCTCCCTTCACCTCATTGAGCATTGAAATAGATAATCAATCATTAATTTTAACTCTTGGCATTTAATTTTCATTGTTGTTGATTTCTGTTAACACCATTTTAAAAGATACAGTGCAAAAGATAAACGCACAATAGAGTATGAGAAACTGCAAGCATAACTGCAGGTTCTTATAATTTACAGTATCAGAAAGCTTGTCCAACTTGCAGAATTGGTTATGGTTCTAGGCTAAGTTTCAGTAAATATTGGGTTGTCAGGACTTGGGTACAGTGATGCCCTTAATAATAAAGGTAACATTTTGGGTTGATTTATAGCATATACACCATTTACTTAATACTCAATTAAGTAGTATATGTGTTCTAAAGTAAGAAACAAATTAGAAACTAAAAACTTCACTTATCTAACTTTAGAATCTTGTTGCTTCACTGTTAATAGCTTCAATTTTCCTTATTTAGTATATGTGTGTTACAAATTGACGGAAACTTTCAATTTAGAGTTAAGATACTATCTTTGCCTATGCACATGGCATCTCTCACATGACTTCTACACCAATCATAGAATCTTTTAATTTTGCAATATTTGTAGTGAAAGTCGTTAAGTAATTTACAGTGTTTTGCAGTAAATTTAATTTTTGAGTCTCTGGAGATCATGAAATATGCAGAATAGATTTCTTCTATCTCCTGAGCTCCTGAGCAGCTTTTCAAAAATGTCTGTTGAAGGTAGTAATATCTGGTTTATTAAATCATCTACACACAAAGATTCTTTTGACGATTTTTAGACTAGTTAACATGGACACTGATATTTGTACAAGTATTAAAATGTTGCCTTCACATTCTTCATTTCTTTAAGGTCTAAGTTAGATTATTTTAGATGAATTTTAAGTCACATGTAACTAGTTATTTGATTTCATAGCTGTAAACAAGAACTCAATAGAAGATAAAATGTTTACTGCAAGTACCTCATATGAAGAATGTTCAGCCTGGACAAAATATTCCCACAATTGTTGGATCTTGCTCGGAGAGGACATTTTACAATACACCTAAATATAGCCTCCAAGTCTCTTACATGATGCAAATGTTAATCTGAAAAGAAAGATAAACAGTGCTTTACACAAACATAAATCATCATCCACTCTGAAACAATATACATGTATATTAGAGAATAAGCATTTTGTTAACGATAGTGCTGAAGAATAGTGGCAGATCCGGAATTATCTGAAGAAGGGAATAACTTTTTTTAAATATACCATGACACAGAGCAAACAGTTGCCAGGGGCACATTTTATCTCCATAACAATGGTATTTTATGAATTTCCAATAGAACGTAGCTTCCGGGCTTCCAATCAATGAATATGTACCTGACGTTTCACACTGAAATCACACTGTAAAGCTGGTGATATAAATATACGAGTTGTGCCTACAAAATTTCTTCACACAACAAGAAAGAGAATAGTAGTAGCCACCATTAAATGTTGTGTCAGTCATAATTACAAGTATCATCATTAGTTAATCAGTTTATTTATTTCACCATAAAATTACACTAAACAGGCTTTACATACACACATTCGCAAGTTATGTACTACCAGCACATACACTTCATGTTACTGAACATCTAATCAGTTGGGAATCCCAAGTTTTATGTATTTGCTTGTTCTGGTCACACTGATTGTGTTAACTGCAGAGATGCCACTCTTTCTCACTTACTCGTTGCCTTTCTTAGCCCAGGTATACATTTACTCAAGACAAACACTCCAGTATTTCAAATTGAAATTTCATTCAGGTTGCACAGTTAGCTAGCTGAAGTGATGCACTTCTCAGAAATTGAAATGCTTTTGGCCCAAATGATATTTACAGCCTATTTTGATTGAGAAGTTTTAGTAGTTGATATTATGCTCTACAGATGGAAGAAGCATAGAACAAGACAGTACAAAAATGGCTCTGAATTTCAACTTGCACAAAACTGCTTCAATTTCTGTGCATACCATGTCAGTTTTAGCTAAACTTGAAACATAAACAAAATCCCAGAAATGAAGAAGTTGAATGTTGAATGTTTTGGTCACAAGCAGTTATTTCAAATATTTGGCTGCTTGATGATTTCGTCCCTTCTTTCCCTTGGTGCCCAAAATCCAAAAATTGATCACATTACACTTTTTCTGATGAGTATTCTTTAAGCAAAACTAATCTTTGATTTTTTTTTAAATTGAAAATTATTGCTGGAAAGGTCCCTAATTCTAATCGGGCACATTTTCAAATGTTTTTGTTTCTCCACTTAACCACTGGTTCTCAACATATAGATGCTAACTGTGTTTTATTCATATGTGAGATTACATTTTCTCAAATCAATTGGAGTGCCCCCCACCTTCCAGTTTAGTGCCTATTCTTACTGATATCACACCCCAAGTGGTAAACAATAAGGTACCCTCCTGGTGTTTGCCAATTGCAAGAAATGAGGAAAACCTGCAAAAGAACCCAGTCAAAGGCTGGATTTGAACTGCACACCTGCTCACAAGTCTGCTCAGCTACCCAAGTCAATAATTGGAGTAATTGCATTAAGTAAACATTTTTTTCAGTATAAATCTTCTTTTTTCTTTTTCTTTTTTTTTAACCTCTTAAGCATTGGAATTTCAATAAATCTTTCTATTAATCTAAGGTACATATTATAAAGAATTTTCTTATGAATATTCAATGAAAACTTAGGAATATCCAGAAAAATAAATAATATATACATAAATAAAAGATATTCATAACATGTAAAACACTCTGGAAAAATCAAGTAATTAAAAATCATTGAGAATAAGTATGTTTTTAACACTTAGGATTTACTCAAGCTCTTAAGTTTTTAGACAAATAGTGTATTCCAACATTCTGAAAACCATGTATCTCTTAGGAACCCATTAGTATAATATATTTCATTAAAAGATCAGAAGACGCCATTGTCATCAATGTTCATAAAAATATGTGTGAAATTAGTGAATATTAACATTTCAGTACCACCTCAAAATCATCCCAAAATACAAATTATTGGAAATGCACTTCGTTACAGCCATCAAATAAATGTGTATGTCATTATGATTAATCAAATCAAATGAGCAGCAATGAAGTAAACCATGAATTCCACACTTGTACACAACATAATGTTTTATCTTAAGGCGTGATGATTATTGTTGTTGTTGTTGTTGTTGTTAGCTAATGCTGGATTTCTGACAATGAAGTCATTAATCCTCTTGCTCTCCAATATTTTTCACTGATGGATGGGGCACTAGAAGTGGCCGGACATATTTGAAGGTGGTCTCGATCCATTTCCTCTTGCAGATCACATAGAGGACAGAGCGGTGAAGAATATATCCCAATTCTGTTTAAATGTTTTGCCAGACAATCGTGTCCTGTAATCAACCTGAAGGTTGCAACTGCTGTTTTTCGAGGATACTCAGGAATTACTGTTTGAATGTTTGGTAGTTCCCATCTTTTTTTCTTTGATTTTTCATAGTAATATTTTGCAATAATTTTTTTGAATTCTGAGTTGACTAATCTTTTAGCTGCATAAAATGGTAGATTTACTATAGATTTTGTACACCGCTGGTACCCTTTTTTGCAAGAAAATCAGCTTTCTCATTACTACTCAGTCCACAGTGAGCTGGTATCCATTGGAAGACTAGGTGTTTTTGAAGTGCTGTTAGATGGGTAAGGATTTTCCAACATTCTATAATTGTTTGGTTTTTTGGTGACAACTTGGAAGTAATTGCTATAATTGCTGCCCTGGAATCTGAGAGAATAACTGCTTGCTGAAAATGTGAAATTCTGTACAAAAGATTTTGTAGGGCCATTCGAATTGCTTCAATTTCTCCATCAAAGTTAGTAGTTCCATAACTTAAAGATTTGTAATAGGAAAAGAGGCGACATGTGACTCCAACACCTGCCCCATCTTGGTTTGATATCAATGATCCATCAGTATAAATATGGAGCCATTCGTGTTCTGGAAATCTAGTATGGATTGTCTCTAATGCCAATAATTTTAGAACACTAGTTGGAGTATCACTTTTTTAACTTCTTCTGTCAGGTGTAAATAATATGTGAAGTCTAATGTATGTGTCGGATTGACTTTAGATATGAAGTTTTCCTTTGAATTAGGAAGGTGTGCATTTTTCTTGATGTCTTGAATTTTGGAAAGAAAGCTCTCCTGAGTCTTTAGTGTATGTGTAAAATTTCTCTTGTGCCATGTATTGAATGGGAGTCTGATCAACTTTTCGTGTTGAATAAGAGCCGCTTTTTCTATTTCATATTCAATGGGGTATTGGTTGGTTAGTATTTCCATAGCTGCTATTGGTGTGGTTTTGATAGCACCTGTAATTAATCTCAGACTTTGGTTTGAAAGTTTTGAATTTTTTTTGTGTTTGCTGTTACAAGAACTTCGCTGCAGTAAGTAAATAATGGCTTTATATATACATTATATCTTGTGTTAAGAGTTGCTCTGGAACATCCCCACTTCATTCCTGTTAGACGTTTTAATAGTGAAAGGCGCCTCTCTGCTCTTTGTATTACATTTTCTATTTGTTTGGTCCATGTAAGTTTGGTATCAAATGTAACTCCTAAATACTTTGCTTCCTTTGTTTCTGGTAATTGTTGACCCTCAAAATTTATTTTTATTTTTAGTGGTTTTTGTCTTAGTGAAAAGATTTGGTAGTTTGATTTTGTTGTATTAACAGTCATTAAATTTTCTTTGGTCCACCTTTGTAAGTTGGTTAAGGATTGTTGCATGGTTTTTTTCTAGTTCTGTACTTTTGCTTTTTGGTTTTGAAGCCCACATTACTAAGTCATCAGCAAATAATGCACACTTCACACATGATTCTTGTATTTGTTGTGGCAGATCGTTAATAAATATATTAAAAACTGTTGTGCTGAGCACTGCGACTTGTGGTAAGCCACGGTGTACTTGTTTGTATTTAGATATATTTCTTCCATATCTGGTTGCAATTAAGCGTTGTGTTAGAAAATGACATAGCCATGAAAACATTGGACCTTGTATCCCTACTTTTTTTTACTTTGTTTAGTAGTTTTGTTCTGCATATGAATCATATGCACTTTGGAAATCAATAAAAACTGATAAATTACCTTCTTTTCTATTGAAGGAGTCTTTGATTTCTTGACTGAGAAGTAAGACTTGTTCATTTGTAGGGTGGAACTCTCTGAATCCAGCTTGACATGGGGAAATTAAATTTTGTTATTCTAGAAACCAATGTAACCTGTTTGACACCATTCTTTCCATCACTTTTGCTATTATGCTAGTAAGAGCTATTGGTCTATAATTTTTTATTTCTGATGCTGTTTTGTCTTTCTTCAAGAGTGGGACAATTATTGCTTTTCGCCATTCAGCAGGTACAGTCGTTTTCCAGGATAGATTGTAGAGTTTCAGTAGTTGTTGTTTTGCTGTTTTTCCAAGGTTTTTTATGAACTCTGGATGTATGTGATCTGGTCCAGGAGACTTTTTGTTTTTTAGATTATTTATTCCAATGTTCAGTTCTTGCATATTAAAATTTTGAAAAAAGATATTGCACGTGTTAGGATCACATTCTCTTTCTTGTTTCAAATCTTTCTTAAATGTTTTACGTTCCTTTTTATTATTTCTTGTTACTTTATGTGAATTAGCATAATATTTATTGAATTTTTCGGCTATGACTGCATCATTTACTAATATTTTATTATTGTGTATGATAGGTGTGCTGTTGTTTTCTTTCCTGTCCTTGACATTTTTTATGAACTTATGAGCTTTGTTACCATCTGTCCTATAATCCATTTTTTCTAAGAAATTATTACAGTGATTCTTTTTAGCAATATTAATTTCTTTTTTTTTGGTGAGGCACATTTCTTCCGCCATATTTGTGTATCTGATATGTTTTTTGTTTGTTCAGCTGTATTTCTAGCTATATCCCTTTGCTATTTCAGTTCTTCTAACTGGGGGTTCCAAAAGGGTTTGAAATTTTTAATTCTTCCACAAGGAATATGTTTTTTTGCGGTTTCTAGGATGACTTTATAGAAATTTTTGTTCATATGATCTGGTTGGTCATGTAGCTGTGAGTTTGTTTGTTCTTTAAATTTATGTTCTAATTCAGTTTTATATTTGTTCCAATCTGCTTTTTTGAAGTTCCAATGCAGTTTCGTGAGACCTTGACTGTTATTTGTATTCTCTAGTTTTATATCAGCAATTACTGCTCTGTGACCAGAACTTGGATCTTCTATAACTTGTTTTTTAATTTTTGAAACAATATCTATTGTAGCTAACAAGAGGTCTGGGTTACTGCCTGCTCCAGAGTAATGTATGAAGGTTGTGGGATCTTCTTTACTATAAATCAGTTCAAAAGTTGTGGTATTCAAAAATTCTTCCACTATCTTCCCTGTAGAATCCACTTTTTCATAATCCCATCTTTTGGAATGGGCATTGAAATCCCCAATTATGATTGTTTTATTTAATTGGTCAATAAGTGAGAGATCTGGTTCATTCCTGGGAGGATTGTAAATACTGAGATGTGTTATCCCAAAAATTTAGCTTTATTAATTCACTTTTATCTGTGTTATCCATTTCTTTAACAATTTGAAAAGAAGGATTTAATATCCTTTTTGACTCCAACTAATATTCCACTACTTATCTGTCTATTTTTGGGTAGTAGGTGTACTAGAAAACCAGTAAAATTGAAGTATTTCACTTGGTCATTTGTTAGATTTGCTTCCTGTATGAAAAACATATCTATGTTATAGTCAAATACAATTTTATTCAGTTCTACTCTTTTTGTTTGTGTGAGACCACCCGCATTCCATTGTAGAAGTCTGATGTTAGATCTACTAATATAATGTTTTGGTTCTCGAGAAGTAGTCCCCGCCTGGAGATCCGAATGGGGAACTATTTTAACTCCGGAACATTTTACCCCTCGAGTCATATTTCATAAATATTGAAGAGACTTAGCAGTAAATGTAACCACTTTTTAGAGAGCACCATATTTTTATGTTTTGGCAGTCACATCGCTCTCTCACAACCCCCAGAATGTCTGGAGGACCACACCTGTCATTGGTTTACGGGTCTCACCGACCTGACCGGGAGAATTATCAAAATAAATTCACCGACCATATCGTCTGATTACCAATCAGAGGACGTATTACATGCCATGACAGATCAGCATGTTAGGGGTTAAGGTTTTATAGAGAAATTAGAGAAATGGAGAGGATGGAAAAATAAAGACTCCCTAGCCCTCAGGAACCCTAATAGCATCGGGGTCGGAAGAGAACAAGAGATGACCAAGGTAAGGTCAGATAGAAAAGTTACAGTGAGGAGCAAAACACCAGTAAGTGGAAGTAATGTTCTGCTCAGCTTGGGTACCTTGTGGTTGTCATTCACATATCCCCTAGATGGAGACCCCTGAGTAAATAAAGAATATGTATAGGACAGGACTATACAAGAGGAGACAGAGACAGAGAGAGGGAGAGGAAGCGAGGAGAGAGAGAGAGAGAGAGAGAGAGAGAAAATTGAAAAAATGAAAGAATATAGATCAGAAGGCAAGAATACATATGTTAAGGTCCTTGAATTATGCATAGAAGATGAAAAATGGAGTATGTGTGTCATGGGGAATGAATGGGAAAGAATCTATACTTTTCAGCAACAGGAACTAGCATACATGTCACAAGTAAACCGAAAATCAGCAGAAAGAATGAATCAAGCAAAATTATACGCAGCTGTGGCCGGCAGGGGGAGGGGTGGGATGGGTGGGATAGGTGGGATGGATGGGATGGATGGGATGGATGGGATGGAGGGATGAGTAGTGAGTGAAGAACAATGAAATTACACCTAGTGAATAGTTAGGTTAGTTTTAGGTTTTAGATTGGGAAAGCAAGGGGGAACTTAGGACATGACAGCAGAGATGAGTTCAGAGAGACTGGAAAATGAAGAACTGGATGGGGAAATTAGAATAGAAGTATATAAGCAACTAAGAGGGATAAAAATTGGTAAAGCAGTAGGATTTGATGGAATGCCTGGAGAATTCTGGAAAATACATGGAGAAACACAAAATGGCTTAAAAATGAATAAATTTACAAATATAATCAGAGAAAAAAATGAACTTCTGGATAGTTTGAAAAAAGTATATTACCAATATATAAGCGCAAGGAGGAAGTAATTAAACCAGAGGACTATAAGGAAACAAGTTTATTACCAGTGTTAGGTAAAGTCTACATGGTAATACTAGCAGTTAGGTTGGTTGAAAAGGTAGAAGCTTTCTCACAGTTTCAAGTAGGATTTAGGTCAAGAAAACAAACAATAGATAATGTGTTTATAGTAAAAACAATAATAAATATGTAACTACTCATATAAAGAAAGAAAGGGTTTTTGGGGGACTTTGAAAAAGCATTTGACACAGTAAATAGAGAAGCATTAGAATGAAAAAGCATTTGACACAGTAAATAGAGAAGCATTAGAATACAAACTAAGCAGAAAGGGGTGAGCAAAAAATTTATAGAGAAAGTAAAAGTTATATAAGGCAGTAAAATTCTGCGTAAGGTACAAAAATAACAAAATAAGGGAGGTGACAGAACAGAAATTAGGACTAAGAGAAGGATATAAATTGAGCCCAACAACACTTATTCTACAGATAAATTGAGTCATCACTTAGGGTTAGTCTCATCAACCAATGATAAATTTTAACTCAACGTTAAACTGATTCAACAATTAACATAAATTATGTTTCACTGAACTATGTTACTGTTCACCAACAGAAAGAAAGCCCCTGACAGGAATTTATTACCCTTATCTGTTTGGAAACAGTGTGACAAGTACAGCAAGTGTGTGTAACAGAGAAGTGTACTACATAAGTAGTGAAGCTATTCAAAAAACTGTCCTAGTGTCATAAACGGGAGGGTGAGACAGAGTGTCGGACCCGTGTCTCATTGGCAATTTCCCCCAGCACCTCATACCCTGGGGACTTCCTTTGCAGTGGTAAACTGCGGCTTTAACATAAAGTTAAAATCAATATGAACTTAACATTGGCATACTGATAGACATGAATATTCTATGTCATAATGAAACAAAGCTACGATAAGCCTTTCAACATTTTGTATCAAGCTTCTCCAAAGTCATTAACTAATTTATGTCCACATATTGCCAGAAGGCAAAGCAATGAAGTTTTGGGTACTAAATGTGTATGCTAATAAAAAGCACATTTACATGTGTCTTAGTACAGATACATAAAAATAATGCAGAAATGGTAAAGAAAACAAAGGATAAGAAAATAATGCAGCTGTTTTTCAAATTATATGCATCCAATGGTTAAACAACATTTTCAAACACTGAAAAACTTGAAGAATGGATTTCTAAGCTAGATATGACTACATTTTTTAAAGTAGAATTTTCTTGCAATCCTCTCCTCCCCTGCTCCAAACCCCAACTGCAGTATAATACAAGGCTGCGAATTTTGCACCTGTATACCCAAATTTTGAATGTGAATTTTGTTTGCAAAACAATTACGAGCACGTAGGGATGTTGAACATCCAGCCAAGAGCAACTACATGGAATGAGAACCCTTTGGTCAAATAAAATGTATAATTAACAGAATCCTTTCTAAAAATGCAACAATAGTAGATTCTGCAGATGATGCTCGTAGGAATTTGTAAACTATTTTGCAGAGTTTACTAGTGAATTCTCAGTTTTAAGTTCACTGAACATAAAATCTATGAAGCCCACCTCTGTAGTGTGGGGGTAATGTCTGCAACACAATTAACAGGTCCCGAGTACGAATCTCGGTTAAGCTGAGTTACCCGAGTAAGATTTTTGCCTGGATGTTCCCCTATTCTGAAAGACTTTTGGACCCCGAGCTCATTTGAGCATCATTTCACACCTTTGTCGTCCGATATGACCTAACTGGTTAAAGGACGTTACACCTTATAAAAATAGGTGAAGGAATTTCGTGTTTGAAATCAACCGTTAAAGTAGCATAATTGGCGAAAACTCGTCCAATCTGACAACCCTGCATCCATATGACATTCCACTCCATAAGTTGTGGCAGGTATGATAATTCCCGCCTCAGCGGCACTTCATCACGCACTTGCTCATTAATCGGGAATGTTGAAAGCACCAGAAGCAAAAACTTCTATCCAACCATTACGTAACCGAGGCCGTTCATTTTTTGACCCATATCCAGGAATTCTTCCACGCATAACGGAACATTGGGACTGTGATGTAAACACTTCAATGTAAGTAAATGATTCAACTGAAAAATTAGTGCCATGTAAAGCATAAACTTGTTCATCGTATTGCCTTACTATATTGCGTTGCACGGTATTGTGGGAAGAAGGACATTTAAGGCCTTCATGCTACGGTCTGCCAGTTATATACCAAAGCCCCTCCCTTATGTCACACTTTTTTTTTTCTAACGAGTAAAAGCTTTAAAGGCAGCGTAATTATTACCAAATATTTTAACAAAGCATTCGTTGCTGTTATATAATATAACGTAAAAACGGTGGGAAGCAATTATAGGGACTAAATATATGCCTGAAAATGGGGAAGGGGAACTGCAGCACCACAGGTATGCATTAGCCCATTAAGTTGATAAACTACGATTATAATTGAGTTGTATTTATAGACGCTCTTTAATGTTATGGTTCTCAGCGTCCCGTTGTACGAGTATATTGGGCGTGAAGACCATTTAATTTTGGTCGCGGGCCTTTTTATCAGGGTTGAGATACTTTTACATGTAAATCTACGACACAGAGTCACCCATTTACTTCCCTTCCTAAGGACTTCAACGCCCGAACAAATCCACCGCTCTCTGGTGGGTTTGAACCTGCTATCTCGGGAGCCAGAGGCTAGCAAGTTACCCTAGACAACGGAGGACGACCAATATATTATTGTGGTCATCTGTCAATCACATCTACGATAAATTATTTTATAAAACATTTTAGGAAGGGGAAAATACAATGGTAATGCATTTATACACATTAGTAACAAGTGGAAGCTGAAGAAGAAATAAAAAATTGCCATTTTCGCGGATTTCGCTACTACTCGTGCAAGTCTTGCTCTTCTGGGTTATATACATTTGTATTATGCAATGTGTTTCGTGGTTTAAATTAATTTTTTTTTATTGCAGGTAATGTGCCAGTGTACAGGAGAATGACAAGCAACAGTATTTCTCGACCTCTATAAGTGCACTCAAACACATCTGAGTAACTGTCTTCTTGGTCAATACAACTTACGGCTGAAAAATAGAAGTCATGCTTTCCGGAGATAGAGCAGCCTAAGACCAGGACAGAACCAAACCGGACAAGTTTAAATCTCATAGACTATAAGTAACGAGAGGCTAAATTAGAACACGACCGAAGGTAGTGTTGTATATTAAGTATATTTAATTACATTTATTTAATACGGAAAAGATGTTTAGAAAAATAATGGACTTTGGAGGGGGAGGGGGCAGGATACATTAACTTTGTTATATTCTGCAATTTTGGATACTAGTTTCATATGTGAATTTAAAGTAAAAATGACACAACATGCATAATGTTGATTTGCTTGAAATTTGTAGAAAATATCATGGTGTTCGAATTGGTAGCTGCAATAAGCACTTTCTATTTTGTTTAAACAGAAAATGCCGTACTCTAGTGATTTGCATACATATGTATGTTTGTGCAGATTCCTAATAAGAGTGCAGAGTATTTGAAGCTGGAAAACGCCAAGGATTACACCGGGCACTGTATGAGCCGTCCTTCTGTTACTTTCCTCGCAGACAGCGGTGCTGATGTTATTACCTTAAAAAGACATGGAAGGTGGAAATTGAATACATAGAAGAAAGTGTGGAGGGTAAGAAGAAAATTGCTGATCTAATACTTAAGTGAGAAAGTTCAATTACAGGCAAAGTTGTGAAAAACAATACTTCTGATAATAGAGAAAATGTGCCTCCAATAAGTATTACAAATTGTAATGGTTGTAATACTACGATAACTATCAATTAGGGAAGGAAGTTTTTGTTTCAATGCATATTATTATTAAGAAACATAAGATATGGATGACCATCATTAAAGTATACTTCACATTTTGCAGAACCCGTATTTTATCTTTAGTGTTCTGTTAGAATACAAAGTGTAGCTTTTGTTGCCTAGTAACTACGAACGAAAGCATCACTGATTATTATAGTAGTAGATAAAAGAATATGTGTATCTAAGTGGATAGCAGAGGAAACATGTGCACCAGAAACTTTTTATACCTAGATGAAAATACTACTAGCACACTTTATCTCGAGCCCTTGAATCACCCTGGTATCTAGCGCTACGAACGTCCAAGTCAAGAAGTAAGAACTGGGAATCGTTGTCCAGGTCCAGTATAACCACTTGTGCATTTCACTGTATCGTGTTACCCTTGTTGTTCTTTAGAGCTTGCCAAGGTTGACTCAAGCTCTAAAACGTCCACGTATTTAAGTAATGCATCGTTATTATGCTGATGATTTTAAGAAGTGTTTTCCAAATTTGAGATTTGCAAAGCCTAAATCAGACATTTGCAATAGTTATAATTTACTTAATGCTTTTAGATGAAGCACACAAAGCAGCAGAGAAAGGTAGAAATGGCCATTTTTAAGTAGCGTTTAATGCCCATTCTTACTGCATATGGCACCACAGGCGATGGACACTGGTGATTATTTTGTTGTTTACCGACGCTGTCAATTGCCAGGATCACATCAGCGTCGCCGGTGTACCGGAATTTCGTCCCGCAGTTCTTGATCATGCCAGTAAATCTACTGACATGGAGCTGTCGCTTTTAAGCACACTTAAAGTCATCGATCTGGGCCGGATTTGAACCCACGACCTTGAGATCAGTAGGCCAGCATCTAACCAACTGAGTCACCCAGACCGACACACTGGTGATGTATTTAATTTAACATTTGGGAAAGACCTACAGCCTTGAGGAGCAAATATTGCTACTTCCCTTCAATACCCCAACCTCAATTACACCCGTCACCCTGCAAATCCATATCCCGTCGTAACAGTGGTTAAACCATGAAAAGGGCAGGTACAGGTATGATACTATAGGCTGCTCTCAGCCTGCCAACAACACGGACGTTTGTGAAGGGAAATATTTGCCAGATACGGGGACTGAGGTAAACCAGGAAAAACTGATTCTCCCATTCAATCTGTGCCTTAACGACCACGCTATCCGCGTCAGTGTAGAGAACACCATTGTTATATTACGTGAAGACAACTTTTTGCCGCAGATTCCAGGCACAAGGACAGTTTAATAACCGTGTCGCAAAATAGATGGTGTTGCTTATAAGGCAAGTTGATGTTACCATCGTGTACTGCCATTTGTTACACTTCATAAAATAAATCCGGTATTCATTTCCTACACTGGATTTGGCAGACATTTCAATTAGTGGTTCAACGAGTTTTCGCTAAAATGGAAAAAGGGCAGTGTCGTTTAGTGATTCGCTTTTTGCTTTTGGATGGAAAATCTTGCAAGGAGATAAAAGCGAAATTAGATGGTGTTTATGGGGACCTTTCGCCATCTATGACAGCACTTCGATATTGGTTCAGACTTTTTTTTTTTTTTTTAATTCTTAAGTAAACTCTTTTGTACAATTAAGTACAATATAGTTTGGCTAGACTAGAAACAGAACAATAATGAAACTTGTAATTGGGGTATCATCCAGCGATAGTCCCAATAATGGCGCATAAAAATAAGAGGAAAACAGTTACAGCATTCTTGCTCAGACTTTAAATGTGGTCGAACATCCGTTTTTGATGAGCGCCCACGACGCCGGGGAAGTCACTACAACAGCCCACGATATGATTCTCACTTATTGTAAAATGAAAGTTTTGCCAAGTGGCAGAGGCCACAGGTGTGTCGATGGGAACGTCAATTCATATTTTGCATAAAAAGTTGGAGATAAAAAAATGTCGGCCCAATGGGTGCCGCGCTTGCTCACATTAGAGGTCGCTGCCAATTTTAACTTTCCACATAAACATTGGTTTATATTTTACAGTTCTATATCTATAACCCACTAGGTTTCATTTTTTTTTTACTTCGTAAATGAAACCTAGTGGGTTATAGATATAGGACTGTAACCCTATATATATATATATATATATATATATATATATATAATAATAATAATAATAATAATAATAATAATAATAATAATAATAATAATAATAATAATAATAATAATAAATTTAATTATATATCTTTATCTTATGTAATTAACTAAGAATAATTGGAATACACCTCCATATGTATTTATTATTAAAACCCTTTTTTATTTCTTCCCATATAGGTTATTATACCTTATATAAATTTAAGTGTTAATTTATAGGTATAATATAATATAAATCTTTCTTGATATATTCTTAATAGAAGATAAGAAATATATTTATATTATGTCCTTATTATATTACAAATTCATTCTAATGTTATTTTATTAACTTAATCCTAAAGAAATTAATCACAAATCTTAATTTCAGTCCAGCAAAATAAAAATTTCTTTAAACTACAAAATTCATATTAGTAAAATGCCTGATTAAAAGGGTTATCGTGATAGGATAAATCATGTAATTATTATTACTTTTACTATTCTTTTTTACATTCAACAGAATTAAACTGTTTCCTAAAATATCAAAAATTTTTGTGCACCTTACACCAAAATGTAGGGAAGTAAGCTAAATTTAAGCTAATGGGTTCATACCCCATCTATAGAGTTTTATCTCTCTTCCCTAATATTTAATAACCATTAAATATTAGAAAATGCCAGTATATAGCCTACTTCTTTTCAGAAATAACCTTCTCACGATTACTTCCTACGATTAGGCAATTTTACTGCTTCCTTCTTCATGAGTTTGAAGAAAAAGTTTTAATAACTACCATTTACCTATTCATCAACTTTCTATCATTAATGTTCGGCAATTAATACCTTTTTTCAAATCATTGGATTAACAAAAAAAAAAAAAAAACAATTTAATAAACTATTCAAATGATCGAAATTACACAAAAATCATGGATCATAAAAACTTACTTCAACAATTATTTCCAACTTTTAACAAATTTAAGTAAAATAAAAAAAAGACCCTTCCTCGAGAGAAAAAAAAATCTTCTTTTTATGCCCAAAAATCCAATTTTAACTTTCCACATAAACATTGGTTTATATTTTACAGTTCTATATCTATAACCCACTAGGTTTCATTTTTTTTTACTTCGTAAATGAAACCTAGTGGGTTATAGATATAGGACTGTAACCCTATATATATAATAATAATAATAATAAATTTAATTATATATCTTTATCTTATGTAATTAACTAAGAATAATTGGAATACACCTCCTCTCTTAACTTCGAAGCTGTGTTTGGGGCTATTTAAGTGACATTAAGAGGACTTTTTGCATCGAGTTGTCACCGTAAGTGAGATCTGGATTCATCATTATACTCCGGAAACCAAACAACAATCAAAACAATAGTTTGCTTCCGGTAAACCTGCTCCAAAGAAAAGTGATGAAAATTTTTTTGGTATAGGAAATGTCATACTCATTGACTTCTTGGAAAAAGGACCTGTCCTGTCCTGTCCTGTCCTTGCTACTGGCATGTTGACGTTCAGCCTGAAGATTTTTACTGCGTACTCACCCTCAATTGAGTTTAAACGCAGATAAGAATTTATAGGATACGTTATTTAGGGTGGTTTGTTTTTGTTTAGGATGATTAGGGTTTAAGAAGGACGGTTTTGCTCCTCGACAACTGTCTTTTAGGATGCAGCAAGTGGCAGAAATCTTTTATACGTTTAATTTGGATGAGTATAATTTTGAGAGCCGAACAGCTCTTGAGTGGGATTAATGTGAAGCTCAGCTTTAGCTGCTTATGGGATGGATAAAGGGAAAAGATTACTGGATAATAAATACTACAGTGAATTTTTGGACTGATTCGGCAATAAGTAGATGGAGATACCACGCGGATTGGCGAAAAAGAAAGCGCTATTTAACTATAACAAAGTACCATCTTCCTTTGGTGTTGTCGCCGGCAAACCTGAATAAACTGCTCCCGACTTGGCTCCCTGCGATTTCTTGTTGTTCCCAAACATGAATAAATGACAAAATGACAAAATTTAGATAAAACGAGGTCGTCGCCGAGACAGCGGCGTATTTTGCAGAACTTCGTTGTGTCATCCATTACAATGAACTTACAGAAAGCGCTGTATTTACCGTCACAGATACACAGCAAAATTCACGACAATGCAACAGTTATTGCGGGTCATCACAGTCTCAAACCTACGCGCCGTGTCATGCATTTGCGTGAACATCCTTCTCGATTAATGACATCCCGGCTAGTCGATAGATTTAGTTCTTTTTGGTTAAGAAACTTTGGTAGACAATTGATTTTGGAAATGACGAGAATGTGTGACATTATGATCCCCAGTTGTGTTAATCAGAAGAAGTCATAACAATGTTTATCCACCTCTAATAGTTGTTATCAAATGCGGGGCTTTGGCAATGAGTCCATTAGCGCTCTTGCTCTCCAATATTTCTCTGTAGTGGATCCAACAGGTACAACTTCACAGGTTTGTAGATAATCTGGTAATTTCTTCTTCTTTCCACCTCTAATAGCATTTCCATCATACTTGCCACTGTTCGATGAGGCATCAGATTAGGCTATTTGTCGCTAATCATCTCGTTGATTGATGCTTCACTTACTGAAGTAGCTGTCTGGGTTGAAGTTCTATCCCAATTACATTATTGCACATTAGATCTTACTTCGTGTGTGCGCACACACAGTCTTGGTGAAGTGTAAGACTTTCATTTTCACTTATAATGCACATGTAATTACTCGCAGCACATTATTGCACTAAATGACATACCAGTCGTTACCAATGGTGGGAAAACTGGTCCCATAGCCCACTGTTGATCTGCACAGCCACTTACATGGTGAGGGTCAATATGTTGACGTCATACACCTTTATTAACACTGGATGCAACTACACGCCACTCGATTCGGAGCGTCTTTACGTCATTTTAATCCATGAATCTTATTTTTTCCCCTTTATTGTGTGACTGCTGAGTTTCCGTGAGGTTCCCCGGTCGTTTCGCTTACCACCCTCTTCGGAGTACAGAGCTGAAATTATACAATGTATGAATGAAAGTTTACCTAACACATGTAACAATATCGTAAAACTAAGGCTGACACAAAATTGAATGGCGGGTGACTCAACACAACACCCAAACACAGGCTTGCCACGCCTTGCGGTGTTGTATAGTTAAATATACTGTGAAATCATGCTGTAAAATCGGCGATATAAATATAATTTGCGCCCACAGATTGCACAAGAAAGGGCATATAGTCAGCTTACCAGACTTTGTGTCTGCCATAGGTAATTTAACTTATATGTTAACTTTCCAGAGCATCCTCCAAGCATCATCGTCAACGTTATAGCATTTGGTTATCAAATCTGAACTTTCATTCTACATTGTCAAAGACAGACGTTTTCATGCATCACTAGACATTCTATTATTTATATTTCTACTGTTTAAAATTAATTTCACATTTGAGGCAATATTACTCCCTCAACAACTGTTTGTTTTAATTTGTGTGTATATTCATATTTGCTTACAGAAGTTGCATTCATGACTAAGATAAAAGCCTAATGGAACGGAGAGGGTGAGATTGTGTCCTCAATGGTTAAAGTGTCTCTCCCTGCTTTGCTCTAATAAGAGGAAACTGGCCAAGTAAGTAACATAAGAAAAGGAAAACCATGGTCGTGGCTCTTGCACACTGAAGCTGTACATTACGTCCACAATCAGATAATTAAAGTAAAAAGATTTATTAGTGTATTAATTTAAGACAATTCTAAGGAGCCATCTTGAAGTCAGCGCGGGCTTGCAGAGAAATGGGGTTGCCATGGGAACGAACATCTTTTTTGCAGGAAAATGGAAAGTTACGTTTCAGAAGAACGTGATTTATCTTGCTCTCATGTCAGTTCGCGCTTCAGATTTACAGAACATTACTAAGTGGAGTTGTTTCGGCAATAATTTCCGACCGATAGAAGTACATATTCTATAAAGAAATACGTTCAACGAATAGTATTAAAGAAATATTACATGACTATGGAAACATGGGAAATCTTATATTCAGAAGTAAGGTGGATCACGATCTCGAACTCAAATGTTCCAAAAAAAATTATTTTGTTCTTTAACGACGCTGTCAATTGCCAGGATCACATCAGCGTCGCCGGTGTGCCGGAATTTTGTCCCGCAGGAGTTCTTTAACATGCCAGTAAATCTACTGACATGGAGCTGTCGTTTTTAAGCACACTTAAAAACCATCGGCCTGGGCCGGGTTTGAACCCGCGACCTTGGGATCAGTAGGCCAGCGTCTAACCAACTGAGCCACCCAGACCGACCCAGATGTTCCAGTCAATGCTATAAACAGCGGAGTTTAAGTACTGAGCATGTGATCCGGGAATGTATACATTCATCACCGTTAATGCTGTCACAACAGCTGTGTGGACGTGTCTGTTATGTGTGCGACCTTGTGTATAGCAGCTATTTGGGCAGTGGCGTCCTATGACACTTAACCCTAGCAATACCACGCCTTATTCCAGAACTGTACTCCCAACCACCACTGGTAACAAAATGTCTGAGCAAGTTTTAAAACCAATTTATTTTAAAAGTGGGTAATTATATCCTGTCATGTTTATAAAGGTAATATTTAACATTGTTTTAAATATTCCTTTTTTACTTTTTTACGCGAACCACATATTGACGGGGCGTACTTTATGACCACCTTGACGTTTCATTGTTTCTCAGAAAGACCAAGAATGAAAACTTTGAAACAATTGCCAATTGCATAGCAGAAACAGTGATTGACAGTAACTATTAACTGCATGCCTTTAATCAAACAAATTAAAAGGTAGAATTTAAAAGATTACAGAAGGTGGTCATAAAGTAACCTCTCGCTCTTGGTAACCCTGGGGTTAACATGTTTTTTTGCAACTGGAGCATACGACAGGGATATACTCAATTGCAACTGAATTGAAACGTGGAATGGTTGCGAGAATTTGGAGGGCGAACATGCTCCTCGTGATATCGCCAGAGCAATACACTCCGTATTGCGCAACATAACAGCTAGGTAAGACGAAGCAGAAGACGATCTTCCTAGTCACACAAAAACAAATCAACGGCCAAAGAAAACCACCCCAGAGGCGGATGCTGCTCTTATAGCAAAAGTGGAAGCCCACCCTTGAGAGTCACTTAAGGACCGATTGTGCAGGTGCAGTTGCCAATAGTGGACAACGGCTTCTCTCAGGCTAAGATCAGGCATATGCAATGGCCATGCGGCTGTAAAGGAGTAACTTTCTCCTCATCATAGAGAGCTCCGAATGGGATTTGCTCTGGGTAGGCACAGGAATTCCTTGGAGAACACACTGAAATGGCTGATACACAGGTTCTGAACTGACCCCTGGTATTATAGAAGACATGGTCAGGGATACTGTTGGTATGGCGGCCCAGACACACTACAGGGACCAATGGAAATATCTCAGACACATTGAGTCCGTGCCTTCCCAACCCAATCACGTACAGGGTCGGCAAGGACTACTTGTTGTTCAAGTGAGTCTCATGTAAGTTAAATAAGGCTTTATACATGATTTAGAGAAATAGTAATAAAATATACCACTTTTGATATCCTTGGAGGAAAATATTACCTACCATTGACATGAATCTAAGCGAGCACAATAAAGCATTCTCCATATTTAGCTGTGAGCTGTTTGCAATACAGAAAGCACTGAAATATGCCTACCTAACAAGTGATTCCTGTCGGCTTTTAAAGCACTCCAACACATGTACAGTACCAATTGTATTGTGCAAGAAATACACTACACTTTCCAACAGAGGAAAGAACATCACACTTCTGTGGATACCATCACATGATAATATAACCGCAAATGAACAAGCAGGTAACACAGCAAAAGGGGCAACGGAATTAAGTGCATCAGAAACAATATTGAAATTCCTTACAGCGACGCAGCTACATACTTTAAGAACCAAATACATAACCAATAGCGAACCTCTTGGATGGAAAACTCAACAAGTAAACTCCATGAAGTGTCTAGAACTTCATGTGTTAATTATCCGATAAAGAACCTCCAGCGGCGGAATCAAACTGTAATTTCACGATTGCGACTCGGACATACCAAGCTTCTGAACAAAAGCTCTCCTCCAGTGTGTGACATGCCAAACAAACAATAACCGTACTTCACATCATTGTCACCTGTCCAAAATTTGAAGTCCAGCGCAAACAACACGGTATCCCGAAAAGTCTTCCTGCAGCACTGAATGACACCTCTCTCATACACAGTATAATGAAATTTCTAAAGTGCTGTAACCTTTATCATTGTGTTTAACTTATTCTTAAAACTTGTAGTCGGTCTGGGTGGCTCAGTTGGTTAGACGCTGGCCTACTGATCCCAAGGTCGCGGGTTCAAACCCGACCCAGGCCGATGGTTTTTAAGTGTGCTTAAAAATGATAGCTCCATGTCAGTAGATTTACTGGCATGTAAAAGAACTCCTGCGGGACGAAATTCCGGCACACCGGCGACGCTGATGTGATCCTGGCAATTGACAGCGTCGTTAAATAAGAAAATAATTTATTTTTATTTCAAAACTTGTAAGTTTACTTGTCAACTGTGTATGTGGTATTGCAATGTACTCAAGATGTAAGCGGCCGCGATAAAGTTGCAATAAAAAAGAATATTCGCGAATCTTTAAACCGATGACGCAGAGTATTAATCTCACGTGGAACACATTTATTTCAATTATAGGTATTACTACGAAATTTCAATTTATTTTCTATTTGTTTCGTTATCTTTAAAACAACGATTAAGGTTTAAATAATTGTGTTGCAAGCGGTAACCGCACATAACTTACTCTCCTGTGTTCGTAGCTGCAAACCTTAAAATACATTTTATAAATGTGCCGCAAATTTATTTGTATGGTTCTTTACATTTACAATCAACCGTATAAGTTATAAGTGCGATAGCGATGATTCCGAGAATGGCAATCAAGGCAGCACTCAGTATTTTGGTTCACATCAGTTCCGGCAACGATAACGATAAGGCACATAAAACGCAGCGGATATTGCGCATTGGGAATTAATTTGTTTTTAACTGGCCAATGATATTCATTCTATATAGCGTTCCACTCTTAGAAGACAGTATGGAGTTAAATGGGATATATCTGTCTCTATCTAGCGCATACAAGTTGTCATTAGCCGCGTCCTTTTCTAACCTCGCGCTGTTGCCAGATTCCTAATAGCATGGTATAAATATTCATTTGTTATAAATTTCAGATTTGAACACATTATCCTATGCAGAATATTTTTCTCTATCAGGTTATATCCTTTTCAGAGTCATTATACATTTCTATAGGCCCAAATTTCTTCAGAAAACTTTTTTTTTTCCAATAGAAGTCCGATATTTGCTGTTTCTATACTCATCACGCACTAACAAACTAACTGCTAGAATGCATCCATATTTTTTTCTTAGGTAGAGTAAACTAATGTGCTACTACCTGCCTACTTTGAATTCTCTATGTTTACCCAGTTAAGTGTTATAATTTTTTAAATTAAATGTTTTCGGAAATTTTTATATCTGTGCACTGCAAAAGTTACGCAGTGTGAAACTTTTTTGTTATTGAGTTTACATCAGGGAACCAGCGGGAACAAATGTTGAGGAAGGTTGGAGAAAGTTTTTAAAATAAACCAAAAGGCAGTAACCTCTTTCTTTTATCCAGTAAGGCAAACAAAAGGTATTCATCTATTCAGCGTATTCTCGCGCTAGGCCTGAAAAGAAGATAGTATAAGGAGCAGCACTAACATTAGTTCGAAAGAAACCGTGTGTGTAACTGTGAGCTGTTATTGCTTTATTTGTTTAATATTTTTGTAAATATTTGTAGTTATGGAGGGGGGAAGTTAGGAAGAGACGATATATTGGTAAATTAAGAAGTAAGGAACGCCAAATAATTATGAATGTGTTAGATTATTTTTGAAGCAAAATGCGTGTAAGGCAGTAAAAGAAACAGCTAAGGATATCGAGTGTTCAGAAGCAGTAGTGTGTATGATTAAAAAGGAACTAATGAAAGGACCTCTAAGAATGCCATCGAAAAAGAAAGAAAAAAGGGTGGGACTACACAAAACGCTAGGCTAACGCAATATGATTGAATAGTGCAAGGCGGAGTGCGGCGAATTGTTCATTCTTTACAGTTTGCAAATATTCCACCCATGCTGAATATAATTTTGTCACTATTCAACAGTGATGAGACCCTACCAAATTTCTCAAGGGCCACTCTTAGTCGGTTCTTACATGATTTGGGGTTCGAATATGAAAGAAGGGGTAACAAGTGCATATTAATAGAAAGAGACGATATCGATATCATCAGATGGCGACATAAATATCTAAAAGACGTAAAAAGGTTTAGGGACCAGGGGAAATCAATTGTTTATACAGACGAGTCATTTGTAAATTTAGGTCATACAGTAACAAAGGCATGCAGGGATACCAAAGTTAAAAGTGTCCGTCAAGAAGCAATTGAAGGACTAAGTACAGGACTCCGGCCACCTCGGAGTCGCGCGCGGAGAAAGATTCGCAACTAGTACATGTTGCAACACTGCGCTCCATTTAACGTGTACTGTCTTCTAAGGGTGGAACGCGCTTTAGCTTGCGACTACAGAGAGCTCTAGGGGCTGTTTCATGGCATGGCCCCGTGATTAATTTCTACAGCGAAAAGTATAATACCCACAATACCCATTTAACATGCCGTGCCCGGTAAAGGTAGCGAATAACCTGAAACTCTGCCGAGTCTTCTTTCCTGCTTTCAGTTGATTCTGGACGTTCCCATTTGAATACATGTATTTCAGCTTTCTGGTTCAGGTCACTGTTTCCGGTGTTTGTGAAACCAGTCTTACTTCGTCTGATATCTTATTTTACGTGTCCCACAGGGAAGACTGAAACGAAAAGAAGAAAGTTATGGATTCAAACTACTTTAGCACCGTGTGCTTTTTCATAATACTGATTAGTCTCTGGTTCCATCTCTTTTCCATAGTTTATATTTTTAAGCCATCGCCTTAGTATGCGGATGTGTCAAGAGAGAACTAATATGCTATCGAACTTTTCTCTTTAATTCTATGTGCCTTGCTATTAGCCGAAATACGAGCTTGCCTTTCTTAAAATGTACCGATTTTTTAATGTATTGATTCTAGCAAATACAATTAACTACATTCTTGCATTTACGTTCCACTTCAGTTCTATTTTCAGCTTCTGAATTCGAAGTAAACGACATGGAATGTTAATTAAGTTATTTAACTTTAAAGACGAAGCTGACACTGTGTACTTCAAAGATTTCTGGGGAAAGAGGTCTCTGAACTTTTCCCGCTTCAGGATACTTTTTCTTTCCAGCCCGCGTGGAACTTGGTAGCCTCCAGGCTTGTGCTTTATGTTTTCAAGAAATGCTTTCATTGTTTATATATTATAAAACGGGAGGAATTATTTACAAGATTATGCTGGATAAGGTCACATGCTGCTTAAGCATCAATCTAAAAATCATGTAATACTCTAATTACGTATTTCATTTAACGGGGAAGGAAGCAACTGGAATAGGAATAAGAGAGATACGGAGGGGCTTCGCCACAGAAGCTAGGTTTATTGTACCTATTCCCTCGGGAGGAAGGATGAGGTGAGAGGAGACACCGGGCGGCCAGGCGCATAACATCCCTACCAAGCTGTACCTAACGCCTTGCTGATACTTGCAATCCTGAAAGAACCAACGGGATGAACGATGAATGAAATGGGACAAGAAATTTGGGGGATGTACTGTCACTGACTCGGGAGAATTCCTTTGCACTTGAACATACAATCGTAGTGTGGACTGGGGAGGTTCTCGGTACAATGTAAATAGAGTAACACCAGCGGTTCAAAATCATTGTCTACAATGCAGGTAGACTGCAAGCGGTGCCAGTGCTGCTACAATATTATATCGTGTGGCTTCTTGAGTCTCCAATAAACATAATTCATTAGCGATAGTATAATGTATTAGTGATGTCCTTTCGTGTAGTATTTATTGTGCCGGGAAAGAAAGGATAAGCTGATTTCGAAGCAGACTAAAACCGTCAGCGCGCGAGGAAAAAACAATAGAGCGCTATCTCAAGTTCACTTGTGAAAACCACAGGGTCATAGCTAAACTAAGTAAAACACAGTAACTATCCTTCCCAGCATCCACCTAGCGACCAGGGAACCCTCGAAAAAGAAACCTTGGGTCAGGAATGTCGGCCACCGGAATCGGACCTACGAACTCCAGAATGTTAACCTCGCACGTTGCCGCGGAGTCATCTCGCTGGGTAAAGAAGCAATAGTTATCAAAGATTAGTTATTGCAATATACACTTAGAAATTTTAAGAACCTACCTCAACTGCTAGGTATCCCCGTGTCACTTCTGCAGTTATTAAACGAATACCGTCCCTTCTCACTTCTCTTACATGGTTTACATTATCACTAATACCAAGATTTCTGCCTTCTGAAACAAGACTGTCAAATTCCAGCTCCTTATAGGCAGAAAATCACAATTTCTACATCGTACTTGGCCTACGCTTCAAACTATCTACCCTTTTTATTTTCTCTGCTACGTATAGTAGAGTAGAGGAAGTATTGTATTCCATCCAAAAATTCGATGTCGTGATTTCACCGGAAATATATGTTTAAAAACGAAAAGTCGGTTAGAAACCAAAGTTGGTATTTAAGTTTAATGACTTTCAAGGATGCGACACGAAGATCTGGAAGAAGATTGCTTCACCTTAAATTACCCTTTACATGGAAAATTTTTCCAAAACGTTTTTCTTGAAAATGGCTGTAACGATTTTGATTAAAATGTCAAATGTTTGGGATATTTTTGTGACGAATGAAATGTATATCTTGAATTTTCTGGTTATATCCCCCGTGGTTGTATTTACTCTGGATGACTTTTGCATAACTGGTAAACCGTAAGAGATGGACCAAATCTTACTATAGAAAATATGTAGATCTTGCCAAAATACACAATTTATGTGTGAATAAAGCTTTTTGTAAAGTGAACCATTTCGGAGATATGTTTTGTTTTGGAGAACTTATACTTCTTCCAAATATAACGTTATTTCATTTTTTTAATGTTAGTCGTGCAAAGAGAACGTGATCTCAAAGCTTTAAAAGATTTGACTATCGCTCAAAGCCTACTGTATTCTCATATTCCCCTTGCTCCTACAAGGAAATAAGCAAAGGAAGTAAGTAATAAGATAATTTCTGTAGATTTTTATCTCAACTTACACGAAGAAGATACAGGAATAAGAGTTTGCAAGAATGGTTAGTACAAGAGTAGAGAAAGTTATGTGAGTGCAACACATCAGATTTTTAACTGCAAAACGGAATATCGTTATCAGTAGATACGATTTTCCGAACCGTGCACGGTGCCTATAAACCGTTGTACTACTTGGCAAAGAGACGAAGCATATTGACCTTGGTGGTGGAGAGCTGCGATCGCTTCTTATCTTGTTTATTAGAAGAGCGAAATAATAGTAATTTGGCGTATAGTCATTGATAAAACACAAATAGATGATCTCTCGCGCCTGCCGATATATGAGACGTTGCTGCCCTGAATATATGATTGCATCTGAACAGAGTGTACTTACACTGTCTCGCCTTGTTTGTACGATAAGCTCGCGTAAACAGCTGGGCAGTTTCACGTTCTTTCCGATATGCCTCATGGCTTTGCCAAGCAATATAGAGGAAACAGCTTATCGCAGTTCCCAAGAATTTAATATGGCTGATATTATACTAAATTGCACACAAGATTACGCCAAAAAGCAGTACTGACAACGTACGTAATAAAAACATTATTCATAACCTCAAATACCACAGGGTTAAAGTAACACTTTCAAATGATAATAACGTTTGAAGATCGTTACCATACAACACATGATGAACCTACTCATCTTCGGCAAATATTGTTCTGCAATAACACCCTTTAATACACTACTCTGTTGCAAACACAAAAATAACAGTAACCATAACTGCATATACTGCTCTAAAACAATTCGGGACAAAATCACGCAAACACGAGCAATACAATGTCGTTCACAGATCGATTAATTAATTAATACAGTGTCTAAACAGAATCTTGCTTTAAAATCTATCGAACAAGGGCTTCTGTGGCAACATAACGGATGTAATAACACCAACTATGACCGAACTATGCTACTTTACGAACAGTTGGCAGTACTAATGTAACCTAACAGATGGAATATCACCAAATATAACCACACCGCGCCATAATTGGCCACAGTTGTTTTTTGGGGTATCGCAATAAGAGGTGTCCTCTAAATGAATACCTTTCTGCATCCTCTGTAAACGTTCTGTTTAGCTATTCTCTTGGGACAGTGTCTATACAATCTAAATATCTCTTTTTACTTTCAGCAGACGAAGTATTGCATTCCACTCATAATTTGATTCACCAGAAATATACGTTTTGAGGCCCCATGAATTCAAAATAAGCATTTTAGGAAAAGGTCCGCGTGTGCGCATATGTGCGTATGCGCGCGTCTGACCGTCTGTATGTCTGTGAACAGCATAACTCAAAAACGAAAAGTCGGTTAAAAAGCAAAGTTGATATTTAAGTCTTTTAAAGATGTAACACGAAGATTTTGAAGAAAATTAATGCACTCTAAAGTACCCTTACCATGGAAAATTTTTATTTCCTCAAAAAAACCTAACAATGCTGATTAAAATGCCATATGTTTAAGATATTTGTATTGCATATGAACGGGGCTATTGCCTATGTAGTCCTGTTTACTCTTGATGACTGGTAAACCGTAAGAGATAGACCAAATCTTACTAAACAAAAAATGTAGGTCTCGTTAAAACATGTACATTTGTTTTGTGGAATGAACCATTTCGGAGATATTCCTTGTTATTTGTGTGAGTTTTGCAATACTTATACTTTTCTCAAATGGAAGGTCGTTATTCAATTTTTTATCTCTTTGCCGTGCAAAAAGAAGCCAATTTCGAAGCCTTCGTATGGTGACCAGCTTTAAAAGATATGACTATCGCTGTATTACGTTATTCCCCTTGCACCTACAAGAAATATAGTAATAAGATTATTTCTACAAATGTTTATCTCGACTAACATCAAGAGGGGAGAGCAATAAGAGTTTGCATGAACAGTTTGTACAAGACTGAGCAGAGAAAGTCGTGTGAGTGTAACACAGATTTTTTGACACCACGACTATATAAACTAAAGATTCCCCTGCGTGATGGCATAAATGCCATTCTGAATTAAAAATGAAGGCTTTACTGCATAGGCAGTTTTGTTTACGAAGGCACACGCACACAACGCTGGTAGTGACACTGCTTCCGTTGTAGCGGCATTAACGGAGGAGAGTAATAATGGCAATAATGAAAGTAGACCGTGGGAGGTACGGTGGATAATTAGACGAGAAAATATAAATGTTTTTTGTGTGGTCGGAACATACTACATGCAAAGGGAGAGAAACAAGTGAGAGTATGAAATTGCATGTGAATAATGTCTGGCGATAAACAGTCTTCACTTACCATTTGAACACCAAGAGCCGAGATACCAAAATCATTAATCGAACCACGCACCTCTTAATATTTCTGTCTCTCCTTTTACTAACGAGTACCGATCCAGCCACAATACTTGGCAGCTAACGTCTCTTTCATTAAATCAATCACAAGTTCATGGTTAGTGGACCTTATTTACTGCGTCACTGCGATTTTGCTACGATCAAGAGGAAACATGCAAGCAAGGTATTTGTGCCGGAAGATTAACCTAAAACCTTTAATAGCATCTAGCACACCAAAACTTTATTGTGAAGTTATGATTATGTCAAAGGATTATCATAAAGCGGCATACTAGGAAGTTAAATATTTTCAAGTTTCCTGAATTAAAATCACAACAATGGGGATCGAGAATGTCTTTATACTTCTGGGGATTTAGTGTGCCGTAAAGCCGCCACAACAGACCTAAACCATCTCATGAAATCCATTTCCAACATGAGCTGGATAATACATACGCATATGGACATAAGTATTCGTACAGCTACCAACAAAAAGGAAAATGTTTTAGTTTGAACATTTTTACACTTAAAAATACAAACATTTGTGACATCTATGAACTTCAAACATTCTATTAGCGTCCTTATATATAGGCATTACATTTACAGTGTTTTACAAAATATAAAAAAAATCTGATGTGTTGCACTCACATGACTTTCTCTACTCTTACATTCTTACAAACTCTTATTCCTATATCTTCTTCGTGTTAGTTAAGATAAACATGTGTACAAATTATCTTATTGCTTATTTCCTTGTAGGTGCAAGGGGAATATTAGAATACAGAAGGCTTTGAGCGATGGTCAAATCTTTTAAAACTTTGAGATCCCGATTTTTTTGCACGCTTAACATATACAAATGAATAACGATGTTCCATTTCACGAAAGTTTTAAGTTTTCCGAAACTGACACAAATAACAAGGAATATCTCCGAAATGGTTCACTCTACAAAAAAATTCATTCAGACAAATTATGTATTTTAGCGAGATCTACATTTTTTGTACAGTAAGATTTTGTCTATCTCTTACGGTTTAAGAGTTATTCAAAAGTCATCCAGAGTAAACAGGACTACATAAGACTACAGCCAGAAAATTCAAAATATACATTTCATTTGTCATACAAATATTTTAAACGTATGTCATTTTAATCAGAATTGTTAGAGCCATTTTCAAGAAAATGGAAATTTTCGAAAAAGTTTCCATGTAAAGGGTAGCTTAGGTGGGGCTTTTTCTTCAAAATCTTCGTGTCGCATCCTTGAAACATTACGCTTAAATATCAACTTTGGTTTTTAACCGACTTTTCGTTTTTGAGTTATGCTGTCCACAGACTGAAGACAGACAGACAGACAGACAGACAGACACACACACACACACACACACGGACCTTTGTCTAAAAATGTATTTTTTTTGGATTCAGGGGGTCTCAAAACATATATTTCCCGTGAAATCTCGACATCAATTTTTTGGGTGGAATACAATACTTCCACTACTTACCAGTAGAGAAAGTAAAAATTCTCAAGGGTTGCATTTTGCGCAGGACATAAGTGTTCGTACAGCGATGGTAAACACAGAACAAATGGTTATCTGGGAAACATCTTTAGAGCTAAGGGAGATGAGTTTTCATTATATAAACAGAAAAAAAATAATATTCTGAAATATCTCACACCATAGGGAGACATCGTTCGTAAGTGCAGTGTGTCATTAAACATTTTAAAGAAATCCATATGCTAATAAATGAAGAGAAAGTGGGCCGCCCACACAAACTAAATTCTAGGGAACAAAGGTAGTTGATGAAAATGGTGAAGAAAAACCCCAAATTGTCTTTTCTGAAATTGCTGCATATGTGTTTGCAAAGGATATGTAGGGAAGGACAATGCATTCTGGGAAAGAGTTTTATTTTCGGATGAAAATATTTCATAATGATGGCAGAATGCGAATGTGAGGAAAGCTGAATGCAGCAATGGATATTCAGAACTTGCAAGCACCTGTTAAACATGTAGATGGCGGTGTTATGGTCTGGGGATGCACGGCTACTTCTGGTGTTGGGGAACTAGTACTCATTTAGGGAGATATGGACATATTTTGTTCTTTAACGATCAATTGCCAGGATCACATCAGCGTCGTCGGTGTGTCGGAATTTCGCTACCAACAGGTGTTTTTTCACATGCCAGTAAATCTATTGACATGGAGCTGTCGTTTTTAAGCACAATTAAAAAGCATCTGCCTGGGTCGGGTTTGAACCCGCGGCCTTGGGATCAGAATCAACTGAGCCACCCAGACCGACTCTACAAGTATGGTCGGATCATTTGTCATGAGCAGAATAACGGTATTTTTGATAATCAATGCAAGAAAATACTGAACCAATATCATTTGTCATGAGCAGAATAACGGTATTTCTGATAATCAATGCAAGAAAATACTGAACCAATATGCCAGCAGGTAGACTGCATCGATACAAAGGTACGAGAGAAGTTTTGTTTGCAAAGTTTACCGGCGTTACACAAAAATGCGTACTCCCTTTAGCACATGTTAGGAAAGACCGCATTAGACCTTGTGGATTAAGCATGTTTCCTTAGTGGATTTTTATAGAAAACGAACTTGAGACATGCAAAGTTGGATATAGCAATCGCGTGAACCATGTTAGCTTGACACGCGTTTTCCTATTTCAAGGAAGCTTTGCAAGTTACCGTCGACTGCAAAGTATAGAATTACATACATCTCGTGGTCGGTACCTTATATAGCTAACCAGAAATATTTGTCCTTGATTCCTGCTACAAACTCTGCAACCTTGTATATTTCGATGAAGCCTAAACGCGGCTTTCGCAAAGGTGCTAGTCGATGTTACTTATTTCGTGTACATCGGAGATTTTTAGTTTCCAAACAATTTTCTATTTTGTGAACTTGTCCTTCCGTCGCGTTACGTGCAAGGGTTTTGCTTACTCATTGGAATTTATCGATTGAGCCCTCTGAAATACAGCAATGATTTATACCAGCGATGTCCAACGTTTGCGAAAGAGGGGAGGTTGGATTTACCTCCTTCCACTACACGCGGACTTTGCCATTCTTTACGTGCATTGTGTTACACTGGAGGTTTGGTTACATGTACATTTGATTTACGAAAGCACTTTCAAATCGTATGCGATAAACATCCGTTCACTAGTGGCTTGTTTGGTATTGCTTACGTTTAAGGAGTCTTATCAATATTTGGCGACAAAGTTAGAAGATACACCAAGTGATCGTCGCGTAACCTACTGCGATACATACTTTTAGTATAGTTCAGTTTATAGAAACTGTTTGCAAATATATGTAGATCTATACTCACTCTTATACGCACTATTCTTGTAAATGCTTATTTCTCTACTTCATTTTAATAGACATAAGCACTTTCAGAAAGTATCTTATTACTAATAAGGGGAATATGGTAATACAGTAGGTTTTAAGCTATAGTCGAAAGTTTTAACAGCCGATTGCTATGCGATGCCTTTGAAATTCAGTTCTTTTTACAAGGCCAACACATAACAAACGAATAACATATTCCTATTCGAGAAAAGCTTAAGTATTAGAAAATGCAAACAAATAATAAAGAATATCTCTGAAATGGTTCACTGAAAACAAAACAAATATTTGACATAAATTGTGTGTTTTAACGAGATCCACATTTTTACTTTCTCTACTACGTGTAGAAAGTAGAGGAAGTACTGCATTCTACCCAAAAATTCGATGTCGAGATTTCACCGGAAATGTATGTTTCGAGGCACCCTGAATCCACAAAAAAGGCATTTTTAGAAAAAGGTAGGCGCGCGCGCGCGTGTGTGTGTATGTGTGTGTGTGTGTGTGTGTGTGTGTGTGTGTGTGTGTGTGCGTGCGTGCGTGTCGTTTGTGGACAGCATAACTCAAAAACGAAAAGTTGGTTAAAACCCTAAGTTGGTATTTAAGTTGGTATTCAAGGATGCGACACACAGATCTTGAAGACAATCCCTCCACCCTAAACTACCCTTTACACAAAATATTTTTCGAAAAGTTTGATTTTCTCGAAAATGGCTCTAACAATTTTGATTAAAATGCCATATGTCTAAGATATGTTTATGGTAAATGAAATGTGTATTATGGAATTTTCTGGCTATACCCCATGTAGTCCTGTTTACTCTGGATGACTTTTGCATAACTGATAAACCGTAAGACAGACTAAATCTTCCTATACAAAAAATGTAGATCTTGCTAAAGCACAAAGTTTATGCCCAAATAATTTTTTGTAGAGTGAGCCATTAAGGAGATATTCCTTGTTGTTTGTTTAAGTTTTAGAATACTTTCGTCAAATGAAAGATTGTTATTCATTTTTTTGTATCTTAGACATACAAAGAGAATGGGATCTCAAAGTTTTAAAAGATTTGACTATCGCTCAAAGCCTACTGTATTCCCATATTCCCCTTGCACCTACAAGGAAATAAACAATAAGATAATTTCTGAAAATGCATGTCTCAACTAACATGAAGGAGAGATAGGAATAAGAGTTTGTGAGAATGGTTAGTACACGAGTAGAGGAAGTCATATGAGTACAACACAACAGATTTTTTATTTAGCAAGCTTTTGTCTGTCTCTTACTGTTTACCAGTATGCAAAAATCATCCAGAACAAAGAGGTCTTCTGAGAACATGACAGAAAATTGAAGGTATGACTTAGAAACTGCCATGGAATCGCCCGTTTGTGTCCATCACTGGATACTGACTGCTTGTGAGTCTAACGCCACAGGCGTGAGTCACCCTCCGACAGAAAGAGGAGGAGGGTAATAACAGCTGATTACGTTAGAGTCTCCAAAGAGACAAGGTTGGACATCACTGATTTATACCTACTAGGCAACAAACCCATGAAGCGTATCGGAAAGAATGTGAAACTGCCGAATTGTTTACGCGAGCCTATCGCACTTGAACGGGTGTCAGTGTATTTATACTCTACTTAAATGCGATGTCTTCAGGACAGCAACGTGTCACACGTTGGCGGCGTGAGAGATCATCCATTTTAGTTGCATTACTTACTCTACGGTAAGTTATTGTTATTTCGCTGTTCTAGTAAACATAGCAAAGCGAATGCAGCATTCTGACAACCAGGTCAATACGCCTGGACACTTTGCCAGGTAGTACATAGGGGTTGTAGTGTTCGTGATTTTGAAAGACCGCCAGCTTGTTTTGATGCAAGCGCGGGCGGTGGCAATGAATCCCCACACTTCGCCTCGAGACTTCGAGTTGACAACATGGGGAAGAACCGCCGTGCTAAGAAGAGGACCACACCGGCTACTCCTGCTACATCCGTAGCTAAGAAGCCGCGAAACAACTCCAGCAACACCGCCTCAACTGGCTCGCCCAGCTCGACACGCTCTGAGGAGAGAACTTCTCCACCCCCGGCGCCGGTTTCCAGCCGAACGCATGGACCAGTCAACACCGCCTCGGCCGTCTAGTCCAGCCAGACGATACCGGAAGAGACACGACAGACCTCCGCCGACAAAACCACAGCTTCACCGGGATCGCGCACACTGCGCCGCGGCACTTACAGTGCCGTGTTAGTGGGCGTCCCGCACCATCTACCGACGCAGCTTCTCCGGGGCTATGCTGCGAAATTGTGGCCTTCAATTTCGAGGGCCACTCGCATCCTGTCCAGGAGAGGCCCTACTCCACTTGTGCGCCTTTTCTTCACAGAAAAGGAGCACTATGACGCAGCAATCGACGCCGGCCTGGAACTACTCGGGGAGTCCCTACGGATCGAACCGAGCCGCGCCGAATTCACTCCACCCTGCCGACGCTGTTGCCTCTACGGCCACAATGAAGCTGGATGCACTGCACCTCCCCGGTGCCACTACTGCGGGGCACCCAACTCAACGGCTTCCTGCACCCAGCACGACCTCACACGACGCCGCCGCTTCTGCGCTTCCTGCTGGGGGCAGGATCATTACACCGGGCAAGCTTGTTGCCCGTCTAGGAAGCAACCAACACCGTCGCAGCCGAAAGCCGCTGTCACCACCGGTCAGCGCCGGGCCAGCCTGCCGCCAGACAGTGGTAACCAGAGCAAGAAAGCCGACGCCACGCCGGAGTTCTCCACAACCTCTGTTATGGTGATCCTCCAGAAGCTGGAAGACCTCCAAGCAGAGATTGCCAATCTACACACAAAACTCGACAACGCCGAACAGAACTTCAACGACTTCAGGGACACCATGGAGTACTACAACTCGCGCACGGAGGCTCTGATGCCTACCAAGCTCGAGGTTGGTGCTAACCAGAGGACCCTGGAGTCAAAGTTCAACGAACTACTCCTATCGCTCCGAAGGCTCGTCAAGGAAGAGGTGGCAGCTCTTCAGACGATGCTGGAGGAGCGATATACAATAGACGCCGCGCCTAATGGGGCCAATGGAGCACCTCCGACGCAACATGGACGTCGGCGGTACAAACACAACAACAAATTCCCTCAATTTCCTTCACCTTAATACTTCCTTAATTATCACACCTGACTACCCAAGGGCGTAATCAGGGCCTCGGCCATGTTTACGTCCTGGCAACTTCTCTCCTGGCTTTGGCCCTTGTGGCCAGCCAATAAACCCGCTCCCTTAATCCGCAGGTGCATTAGGGGTACTGCCAATCCTTTCCTCCCTAAAACTTCTGTCCGGTGGAGGTTTTTTAGTGGGTAGTATCTTCGGGTGAAGCCTACAGTCCCCCTCTGTGCCATTCCAGCACATGGGGCTCCATAAGTGGATTTTTCCTCCACTTGAAAAAAAAAGCAATGAAGATGGCGGTACTGATAATGGTAGTCCTAGTTTTGGCGTTAAGGGTGGCGGTGGTGGTGGTGGCGGCGGCGGTGGTGGTAGTGGTAGTGGTAGTGGTGGTGGTGTTGGTGGTGGCGGTGCACGTGAAATTCTCCATTTTTTTGAGTCGGTTAAAGGACCATGTCAAGACAATGGAATTGCCACGCCTGTGTAGGAAAATAGACAAAGAGAGAAAACTACGTGGAAACAATTTGTTGTGAATCTACCAATAAACCTCATGAGGAATTGGAAGTTTTTAACGGAGGACCAGAAAACTGTTGTTCCAGCAGTGAAAATTCAAATTACACACGTGTAAAATGTTGATCCTGAAAGTGTGTTGGGTGTTCATGGGAGAAGCTTTCAGAAGCAGTTCTGTTTTAAAGGTTGATTTATCTATTAACAGCTTGAAACGTATGGACTTATGGGATGGGAAGGGTGTTAGGGCGCTCATGCGGATGGCAATGTTGCTGTGCGCCAGATACGGCTATATACCTGTAAGAGGAAGAGTTTACCAACCGAAGACAGTTGCTGTAACATTAAGATATGGACACCATCCGGCTCAGGAGCGGAGGGCTTGGAGGAGGACAGGGTCCACTCGAACTCCGGCATAGTGAAAAAAGCGTTATAACACTGCCGGTTAGAACAGTTAAGGAAAGATTATGAGGCTCATGCATGATGGGTAGAAAACCCGGGTGGTAATGAGATGAGGCATGACTCGCGAGCAAAAGAATTTCTCAGAGCGTCAGCAACAGCTCTAGGGCAAACGATGGTGTTCTTCAGCCTGAGACCGGGTACGACAAGCTGCGAAGCTTTGCCGGCACACGACGAAGCTTATTCCAAACGACAGACGAAGGTGTAAATTTATTAAATTGCTGCAAAACGGAGCCAAGATGTCCTCTTACTGGCCTGTATGGTGCGCCGAGCCCTGGCGCGCGATTGCTTGAAGTCGACCAGATTGTGAAGTGTAGGGTGGCACCGAAACACCCCTAGCGCCGTCCGCCGTGCGCGGACGTCGGTCCAGCAAGGGACCGGCTGGACCGAGGTTAGCACGTTCGGTAGCAGTAAGAACGACGGATGTAAATTGAGCCATCACCTGGTCAACATCTTCGTAGAAGCCGTCGACAAAAACATCTAAGTGAGTATATAGATTCCAGTTCGTATGGTTGAAATGCCAGTAGGGTACACTTGGCGAGGGTACGTAATGAGAGAGCAAGCTGATAAGACACGGAAAATGATCGCTGGAGAAGCTGTCAGAGATGGCGTTCCACTCGAACGATGTGCAAGCTTAGTTAAGCATACTGATAAGTCCAGGTGGAAAACGGCGACAGCAGTCAGAAACAAAAGTAGGCTCGACGGTGTTTAGAAGAGAAAGAGAATCCTGTATGAAAAAATCTGATAGGTGTGTCCCCTTTTCGTTGGGCGTTGGGAATTGGGGCATTACATGGGACAGTCCCGCTATTGAGAAGGGGGAGCAAAGCGGTACATAAACGCAACAGAGAAGGGAACCTGATTTACACAAAAAAGCGCTCGAAATGCTGATTTGCAAATTGTGTTACTACGCCCTGGGAGGAGCATACATATGTACATACCTGAAGATAGTTCTTCTGACCTGAACCACCTTATCACAAATGCAATCAGCGGTATTCATTTCTGAAGGATTAAGCACGTACTATAGGACCCATTTTCCTTCAGTGGAACACTAAAACTTGTTAATTTGAAGTCAGGTGATGTTCTTTAGCTTTGTGTTTTTCCATGCAAATGGAATTGACACTTTTTACGCAAACACCAGATTTCTTGGACGTTAATGGCTTACTCCGAATACTTCTCACAAAACTTTGAACACCTTCAATTCCCAAGTTTTTTTTTTTTTTTTTTTTTTTTTTTTTTTTTTTTTTTTTTTTTACACCTTTCAAATTGTTCCCTTTGTAATGTTTTACATTTACACTTTGATTACTCATACAGGTAACGTATGTGGCCCGCATTCGGGAGGTCGCAAGTTCGATCCCCATGGCCGACCTTCCTGACCCATGGGTTTTTTCGGAGGTTTTCCCGCGTCGTCAGGCGAATGCTGGGAAGGATTTCCGTATCCTCCAAACTTTCTGCGCTCTCGTCCCTCGGATTGGAAGGCGAGCCTACTGGTGTCCGAGTCTCATGGAATGGTACAAGTCCGAGGACGGAAAGGAACCGCTCCCCTTGGGAGTATGAACCCGAAGACTGGGAGAGGAACCTGGCTGAGCCCGCCTCCGCCAGGGTGCTTTTAACTGGGAAAACTGTCGTCGCAACGTTCGGCTGTCCTTAGGATAATTCACCTCATCCCATAGGCACAAAAGACCGCCTTTCGATCGAGGTGCTAAATCCCCTTCCGCAAGTTGTCATAGTCATACTCATAATTAGGCTTCGGTCCCGGTCGGCATTTAAGTTATGTTTGCAACGAGATTTTGTGATGCAGCACGCGTTGGGTAGGGCCAGTACAGTTGCATCGCCTACAAACAGGTTACTGTTGCGGTGTGTCACCCTCCCCTTCCCTATCTCTTCTAGTACCAACAAACACGAAATGCAAACGCATACAGTAAAGTAGCTATCAGCGTAACGTACCGGATCCTACTCATAATTAACCCTTAAGACCGTTCACCACGCTTTAGTAACAATGAGAAAAACCGGGCACAGCTACATGCAACAATTGTATTTTAATAATAGAAAATTGTGCATTATATATAGAGTAACGAAAAAGTAAATAGAATAGATTCCATTTAGTTACTTAAACACACTTTTCTTTCAACATTCATTAGTATAATGCAAATTATATCTACACCGGACATTACCCTATACATTCCTTCCAGATTTCTCACAATGAACATGACTTCAGACTTCCTACAAAATTCAAGATATATATTTTATTTATCATATAAATATCTTAACGTAGATATTTTAATCGAAATAATTAGAACCATATTTCAGAAAATAAAAAATTTCGAAAAATCTTCCATGTAAAGGGTAGTGTGGGGTGGGAAGATATTCTTAAAAATCTTCGTGTCATTCCTTGGGAGATAACTTAAATACAGTCTTTTCGTTTTTGAGTTGTGTGCCCCCACACCCACCCATACACACACCCACCCATCCACACAATGCCCGTCTCTGTGGTGTGGTTGATAGCGTTGCCTAAAATTCAAAAGGTCCCAAGTTAAAATCTCGGTTAGGGTGAGTAATGCGGATAAGGTCTTTTTCCGGGGTTTTCCCTTATCCTAAGAAGACGAATGTCGGGTAACTAAGTTTTAAGGACCTCGGGCTCATTTGAGCACCATTGAGGATGTTAATGTACAAAATAACTTCCACGCGTGCGCACACACGCACACACACACACACACACACACACACACACACACACACACACACACACACACACACTTCATTTTTTTTTTCTAGAAGTGTATTTTTAATTATTATTCAATGAGTCTCAAAACTTGTACTTCCGTTAAAATCTCGGTATCGAATTTTTCAGAGGAATTCAAAACTTGCCCTGAGTACTTAACTATACTTGTTGTTAGTAGACAAAGTAAAAAGAAATAAAAAAGGCTTGATGATTGTGCAATCTGTATTCTGAGTACATGAGTTACCAGGTTTTCCGTGCTGCTGTTGAGTGCATTAATTTCATGCAGAACATGCATGTATATTTGCGCAATACTTCACAACATGTTGTGAAACCGCAATAACCGATGGATTCGTCCAGACAAAGCTTGTCTTCGGTTCTCATGACCCGCGGTTTTAAAGAGCATATCTTATACATATACTCCTCCGAATCAAAAAAAGAACATTCTGGACTGAGTCATTTATATCCATACGTATCTACGTGAAATCTCGTTCTATGCAAGAGTATTGTCCTGAAGGAAATGGTATTTTATCTAGAAAAATCTGATGTGTTGCACTCACATGACTTTCTCTCTCTAGCACAAGCTCTTCTTACAAACCCATAGTCTTCAATCTACTTCATCCTAATCGAGATAAACGTTTGTAGAAATTGTTTGATTACGTATTTCCTCGTAGTTAGAATAGGAATAGAGTAGGCTTAAGCGATGTTCAAATCTTTAACTTTTTCTAAACTGTTTGTTTTTCGATTCAGGGGTCCCACAATTTCAATTTCCGGTGAAATCTTGATATCGAATTTTTGGGTGGAATGCAACACTTCCCTTACAATAGTAGTGGAGAAAATAAAAATCTGATGTGTGGTTTGAAAAGACGTTCCCTATTCATCCTATTTTTCTTATTACCCTCCCCATATGGAGGACTGTCATTCCTTAGGGCTTACAAGCCAGTGCCTAGGGCCAGATGCCTGACGGGAGCACAGAACCTGTGGACCGGACAGAGTGAAGACCTGGAAGCGGGTGGTCAACCAAGCACCTGATATGAGAGTGAGGAAGAGCATGATATGAAATGCAGGCGAAACAGATGAATGGAAAGATGGAGTAGTTGGTGGAATAAGTGGCGGGAGAAACCAGAAAACCCGCCCAGAAGCCGCTTCGTCCATCACGAATACCACGTGCGGGTCCCTGGAATCGAACTCTGACCGCCTTGATGATGGACGAACGACCTAATCTCGGCTACGGCGTCCCTATTCATTTTTGTATAAAACATTCTTTAAAGTTTATTTTTCGATCTACTTCATGTTAATTAGGATAGGTATTCGTAGAAATTGCTTTGTTTTATGCGGTAGTATATTGTATTGCTGATGCTCTTGCGCGTAATATTTATTGTACCGGGAAAGAAATGATACGTTGCTTTTGAAGCAGGATATAAGCTGTAAAACGTCAGTGCGAGAGGAAAAAACAACAGTGCAATACATCAGGTTCGCTTGTGTCAATCACAAGGTTATAGCTAAACTCCTGAGGCAAATAAAGTAGGCACTAAGAGGGTACGGGAATACAATAACCTGGACTGGACTGCATTATAGTAGTGAATTAATAGGGTTAAAAGTTCCCTTAACACTGAAATCTTGAGGTTTATTGAATCATTTCCCATCATTATTACTTTAGTTAAATAATTCTATCCCTTTGACCAGAGACAGTAGTTTATTAACTAAGTTGTCTTTATAAAGATTTCACCTGGTTTTATCAAAGCCAGGAGTCCATATATGAGTATTTTCCTTCCCAGTACTTCACACTTGTAGATCATATGAGAGGCAGTTTCTTTTTCTTCGTTACATAACCTGCATAAGATGTTCTTTAATGTGTTTCCGTTATCTACAATGCCCCAGCAAAAGCCTGGTTACCACGTTTATTCGATCTATTGAGATTAAGTACATGTTCACTAAGTGATGAGGTTAATCTTCATCATTCGCTTACTGCGTTTGTACTTTGAGGCTACAACTGCTGGAGATAATTAATCCATTCGGGGACAGTCCTCGAAAATTATTTATCGGTGTTCCAAAAACCGGTTCAGGCCCAGTAAGTACTAGAACAGACAAATTCCTTGCCAAGGAATCTGGTCTTTCGTTGCCTATAGGTAATTCCCTTGTCTTGGTACCCACACAACAGTGATTTTGAGTTTTGCCAGTTGTATTAGGTTTATAAGGCAGTTCTAGACTATCTTAGATGTTATCCGATAACTTGCTATTTCTTTTAGCGCAGGTCTGTCAGAGAATATCCAAATGTTGCTTCCTTTGTAACCCCGCTTCGGATTCCCTCTGACACAAATGTAATTGCGTGAACTTAAGCTTGGAATACAGTGGCATTGCAACCAAGACGAAGATAAATGTCGTTCCTTGGTGTCCCCCCAAGTATTCCAACTCCTAATCCATTGTCTGTTTTGGAGCCGCCTTTATGCCATAGTAGGATATTACCAGATATATTCTCAGGATAATGCATATTGTTCTGACTATTCTTATTCTGTTGAATGGTTTGTCAAAATATAATTTTAGTAGCATATAATTACTGTCCATCTCAAAAACAGGGTTGCTGATTATATTTGTGATTTTGGTCCCAACGTTTTACCAAGGGTTCCTCTAGCTACGATAGAAGCCATTTTGCCTTTGCTCTGATATTTTCCAGGTGTAGGTTCCATGCATATTTGTTAGCAAGCACTTGGCCCAGATACTTAACAATGGAGCCAATCTGCACTCATTCACTAAATGGAATAGGGGATTTAAAGACTTCCAGTATCTTTTTATGTAAGCGCTGTTTTAGAGGTATTTATCCAACGATTCACCTTCTTGCACCACTTTTTCATATATTTGAAGAGCTTCAATAAGTAAGCTCGGATACAATACTGGCGTACTTGCTCTGAATGAAACTGATAATATTGTTTGCAGATCTTTGGGTATAGATGCCTAGGTTATTCAAATTCTCCAGCAGATCATCTACAACCAGATCTCAAAAGAGTGGGGATAAAGCTCCCCCCTGAGGGCAACGCTTGGCTACTGGGTTCCTTCAAACATGTTAATAGAATCTTCATAGTTTTCAGCATAGTTTCTATCCGCTTGCTACGGTGTCGTTTATTCTATACTTATCTGCAGCTAGAATTATAGATTCACTTGATCTATTACCAAAAGGACCTTCTATGTCAAGGAGTACTTCAAAAGTAATGCTTCGCTGGTTTAGTGATTGTTATACTCCCTTAATCAGCTGAAGAAACGCTGGCTCACATAATTTTCTTTATTGATAAGCGTGCTGATTTGAGTTTTGAGGCCACTCTATCTGTAAGTTTTCCCCTAATAAGCCTAACAAACTTTTCCACCATTTAAAAAAATAAGCTCACTGCTCTAAAAGAACTTGCCTGATTGTACGACAAATACGACCAGGTTTAGGTAGAAAGACTACTCTTAATGACCTCAAATGTATCGGTACGTAATAAAATGCTAAACGAATTCTGAAGTTCTGAGCAGTCTACATACGATTGGTATGATGGTTTCCTTCCCTTTTTCTAGGACGGTTGGAAAAATATCACCAGGATCAAGTGATTTATACAAATCAAATGAGCTTATAACCCAAAGGATTTTATTATAGTCAAATGCCCTTGATACTGCTCTCCAATCTTTCTCGGATGCTTTCTAGATTCAAGGCTTGATGGAGACAACCATCTTTGGATTGTATGACACTGAATCTGTGATGTGTATGTACTTGTATAAGCAATTGAGATGTTTCCGCGCCGCTTTTGTATAGCTTCCGTCAGGTATTTTTAAGGTCCCTAGTGGATTGTTTGCTCCTTTGCTATAATCCTCTGCGTACAATGTCAGAGGCATTATCCATCCTCTATTAGTTTTCTTTGGTCTTGCTAATCATTTTACATGTGCTGTGGTGGTTTATCTATATCCAGTATGCTTAAGCGAGCTCAAATATTTGCTGGTCGCAGCGTGAGGGGTTTGAAATTCCGTTCTCTTAGCATGACAAGGAAGGGAAAAAAAAAAAAAAAAAAAAAAAAAAAAATCTGTGTTGCACTCACATGACTTTCTCTACTCTTGTACATAATATTCATACAAACACTTACTCCTCTCTCTACTTCAATTAATCGAAATAAACATTTATAAAAATTATGTACTTTGTTGCTAATTTTCTTTTGAGTGCAAGTGGAATATGGGAATATAGTAGGATTTGAGTGATAATCAAATCCTTTAAAGATGGTCGCTATTTGATGGCTTTGAAACTTCGTCCTCTGTGCATGGTCTAGAGATAAAAAGTGATCTTATGTGCTCACATGACTTTCACTACTTTTTACAAACTATTCTTAAAACGGTTTTCCCTCTATTCACTTTACATTAATCGAGATTCAGACTTGCAGAAATTATCTTATTGCTAATTTTCTTGTAGGTACAAGGCCCATATGTAGTTACAAGGCTTTAAGCATTAGTCAAATGTTTTAAGAGGTGGTCCTATGTGATGCCTTTCAAATTCCCTTCTATTTGCATAGCGAAGAGAATGACGAATAACGTATTCCTATTTGAGAAAGGTGTAAGCAGGTGTTGGAAATGTCAAACAAACAACGAAGTAGGTATACCTCCGAAACGGGAAGAGAGAGGGAGGAGAGAGAGAGAGAATGTATTTGATATGAATTGTATATGATCTACATTTTTTGTGGACTAAAATTTTGTTTATCTATGACGAGTAATCAGTTACCCAAAAGTCATCCAGAATGAAAAGAACTTCTGACGACATTCCCGAAAAATTCAAAGTATTACATTTCATTTCTTATGAAAATATCTTAACACGTGGTATTTAAATCAAAATCTAGAGCCATTTTTGAGAAAATCAAAATGTTCGAAAAATGTTCCATGTAAAGGTTAGATTTTCTTGAAAAGCTTTATGTCCCATCCTTGGAAGATGCTTAACTGAAACACCAAATTTGGTATTTAATCGCCTTTTCGCTTTTGAGTGATGCTGTTCACAGACTCATATACGGATCTTTTTCCTTTCTTTTTTTCTTCGATTTGGGATCAACATTTAAGTATATCCGGTGAAATCTCGATACCGAACGTTAGGGTGGCATGCAATGTTTTCCCCTACTTACTATGCGTAGCAGAGTAAGCATAAATTCATTATTTTGATTTTCTTAAAAATGGCTGCAACGATTTTTCATTCTGAATAACTGTTGTGTAATTCGTAAACCCTAAGAGATAGATAAAATCTTACTATGCACAAACTATAATCTCATTAAAGAACATAATATAAGTCACTTAATTTGCATTGTTTATGTATTTTTAATTTTTTTCTTTATTTGTTTTGCAAATTTCCCCCTGGAGTTAACAGTTTCCGAGATATTCCTCGTTATTGGTTAACATTTTCAAATGTTCTTCTCAAAAGGGAAATCAACCGACCCCGTAGAGCAACGGTAGCGCGCCTTTGCTCCGGCGTGGGGGACCCAGGTTCGATCCCCGGCGTGGGGATATTTCCCCGCTCGGAGATCTTGTCTGGAATTCACTCTACCTCGTGATGCTAATTGTGTAGCTATCTTGATGGAAGCATTAGCGGCCCTAAAAGGTCAAGTAGTCGCCTTACGGTAGAGGAAGTCGACGCACTGACCCTAGGCACTCCCGCGCTTCTCCTTGGACTTGAGTGCGGCTGGAGGACGCAGCAACCGGTCGTTATGGAGCATTCTCTTATAAGGCCGAAGCCCTAGATATTGTAAAAGGGAAGTCGTTAAGTCGTTTTTCTCCTTCTTTCATACCTGTCATTCAGAGAGCGTGGAATGTCAAAATCATAGCAAATTAGAACTCTAAAAACCTGGTTATCGCTTTACGTATTGTAGCGTATAACGAAATGTTTAAATGTGAATTGAAAACTTATCTGTAACATCAAAAAGCAGATAGAATGAGAAGCTTTTGTAGAAATTGTTAGAAGAATGCAACACAACAGGTTTGTTCATAAATAGCTCTTCGGTTTTGATTAAAATATTCATGACAAACTTGAACTTTCTGGGAGTAACAAATTAAGTTATCTTTATTCGGAATGGCTATTGTATAAGGCCAAAGTATGTCTCATGAGGATTTCCAAGAAGACCCCTACCCTAAACACCTTAACACAGGATATGTTTCGTTATTATTTTCTCAAAAACAAAACGAATAATTTTGATTGAAATGTCACATGTTAGACACTTGCATAAAAAACGTATGCCTATCTTCAATGCTCTGAACCATTTTCTTCATACTCAGTGAATCTTGCATAATTTTCTATCAGTATAACTGGTATTTTAGTTTAGCACCTTTCGAAGATGTGACACGAGTATTTAAGAGAAGTCCCACCCTAAAATCTATTTAGAACACTTCTCTAATTTTTGTATGTTCCGAAATATATAACGATTCTCGTTAAAATAGTGTATATTTGAGATAGTCACATGGCAAATAAAATGAACCTGTATCAAGAATTTTTAAGAATAGCCTGTCAAGTCCTCGTCCTTCGGAAGGAACATTGTATAGTTTCGTATAACTGGTATTTTGTGAAGGATAGACAAACACCACTTGACAAAATTGTGTGTAAACACACCATTTATTTCAAATAATTTTTTTTTCTCTTTTGTTTCTCATAAGCTATTTCTGTTCAACATTTTAATTTAATTGTTTACTTTCTCTATTGCTTATCTATTGTTGGTAGAGGAAATGTTGCATTCTACCCAAAAATTCGATATTAAGATTTCACTATAAAATTAAGCTTTAGACTCCTTAAATATATATATTTCACAAACAAAAATTGTGACATCTGCCTGACATTGCAGGTGACCATAAAGATCCAGAATACAGAGATATATGACAAAGTCAATTTTAAGAAGAATAAAAAAAAAATGATTAAAATTAATATTCAAAATATCTAAAACATTAAAAGATTATAACAAGAAGATAACAGTTAACAGATTGAATACAAGTGATTATTTAAAATATATAGTCTTTTAGGACATGTAAACATATATTTACAATTTCGGACCATTGCACACCCAGTGCTTTGAGGCAGGTACTTGTGAATTTAAAACTTTCCCTAATGCTTACCTATGGTAGGCAAAACATCTTTCATTCTACCCAAAATAAAATCGTCATAGAGATGTCATTGTGAATACACGTTTTGAGGTCCCCTAAATAAAATGCTTTTACAAAAAGGCCTGTGTGTCGGTCTGAGACTAGCATCTAAAAATCTGATGTGTTGCACTCACATGACTTTCTCTACTCTTGTACTAAATATTCTTACAAATTCTTATTCCTCTATCCTCTTCGTGTTAGTCGAGATAAACATTTGTGCAAATAATCTTATTGTTAATTTTTTTGTACGCGCAAGGGGAATATGGCAATACAGTAGGTTCTGAGCGGTAGTGAGATCCTTTAAAGCTGGTCGCTATATGAAGGCTTTGAAATTCCGTTCTCTTTACACGGCTAAGATACAAAAAAGTGGATAATGATCTTCCATTTGAGAAAAGTTTAAGTATTGCAAAATTCATACAAATACAAAAAAGAGGATAGTGATCTTCCATTTGAGAAAAGTTTAAGTATTCCAAAATTCATACAAATAACAAGAAATATCTCCGAAATGGCTTACTCCACAAAAAATTAATTTGGACAAAAATTGTGTTTTTAACGAGATCTACATTTGTTGTATATTAAGATTTGGTCTATCTCTTACGATTTAAGAGTTATGCCAAAGTCATTAAGAGTAAACACGACTACAGGGGCTATAGCCAAAAAATTGAAAATATACATTTCATTTGCCATAAAAATATCTTAAACATATGGCATTTTAGTCAAAATCGTTAGAACCATTTTGGAGAAAATTAAAATTTTCGAAACATTTTTCTTTTAAAGGGTAATTTAGAGTGGAGGAATTTTCTTCAAAATCTTCGTGTCGCATCCTTGAAAGATATTACACTTAAATGGCAGCTTTGGTTTCGAACTGGCTTTTCGTTTTTGAGTTATGTTGTTCGCAGACACAGACACAGACACACACACACACACACACACTTTTTTTTTTTTGATTCAGGGAGCCCCAAAACGAATATTTCCGGTGAAATCTCGACAATGAATTGTTGGGTAGAATACAATACTTCCTTGTATTCTACTATAGATCCGTAGTAGAGAAAGTAAAAAGGAAAAGTCGCCAGGTATAAGTATAGTTCTTCCAAGGATGCGACGCGAAGATTTTAAACAAAATTTCCCCCCTCGAACATGTTTTTTATTTTCACAACATGGATAACAACTTTGATTAAAATAACATACATTTCGGATATTTACATCACAAATAAAATGTATAACTTGCATTTTCTACGAATAGTCGGCGAAGGCCTCTTCGTTCTGAATAATTTTTGTACAATTGGTTAACTGAACTATTTTCAGACCATCTTTGTTATCGATTTCAATTTTAAAATACATATAATTTTTTTCAAAAAGTCGCTATCCTTTTTTACTTTCTCCACTGGTAAGTAAGGGGAAGGAAGTATTGTATTCCATCCAAAAATTAGATGTCGACATTTCACCGAAAATATGTTTTGAGACCCCCTGAATCTTAAAAAAAAAAAAAAAAAAAGAAGCCTGTTTAGAAAAAGGTCCGTGTGGGTGTGTTTGTCAGTCAGTGTGTCATTCAATCTGTAGACAGCATAACTCAAAAACGAAAAGTCCGTTAAAAACCAAAGTTGGATTTAAGTTTAATGTCTTTCAAGGATGCGACACGAAGATTTTGAAGAAAATAGCCCCACCCTAAACAACCCTTTACATGGAAATTTTTTCGAAAATTTTGATTTTCTTGAAAATGGCTCTAACGATTTTGATTAAAATGTCATATTTGAGATATTTTGATGACAAATGAAATGTATATCTTGAATATTTTGGCTATAGGCCTTGTAGTCGTATTTACTCTGGACGACTTTTGCATAAATGGTAAACCGTTAGAGATAGACCAAATCATGCGATACAAAAAATGTAGATATCACTAAAATACACAATTTATGTCTCAATAAATTTTCTTGTAGGGTTAACCATTTCGGAGATATTCCTTGTTATGTGTGCGAGTTTCGGAAAACGTAAAACTTTCGAGAAATAGAACATCGTTATTCATTTTTACTTTCTCTACTGGTAAGTAGGGGAAGTATTGTATTCCACCCAAAAATCCGATGTGCAGATTTCACCGGAAATTTGTATTTTGAGACCCCCTGAATCCAAAAAAAAGCATTTTTAGAAAAAGGTCCGCGCGTGTGTGTATGTGTGTGTGTGTGTGTGTGTGTGTGTGTGTGTGTGTGTGTGTGTGTGTGTGTGTGTGTGTGTGTGTGGTATGTGTGTGTCTGTCTGTGGACAGTATAACTCAAAAACGAAAAGTCGGTTAAAAACCAAAGTTGGTATTTAAATTTAATGTCTTTCAAGGATGCGACACGAAGATTTTGAAGAAAATAGCCCCACCCTAAACTACCTTTTACATGGAAAATTTTTCGAAAATTTTGATTTTCTTGAAAATGGCTCTAACGATTTTGATTAAAATGTCATGTTAGAGATATTTTTATGGCAAATGAAATGTATATCTATCTTGAATTTTCTGGTTATAGCCCTTGTAGTCGTATTTACTCTGGACGACTTTTGCATAACTGGTAAACCGTTAGAGATAGACCAAATCATACTATACAAAAAATGTACATCTTGCTAAAATACACAATTTATATCTCAATGAATTTTCTTGTAGGGTTAACCATTTCGGAGATATTCCTTGTTATGTGTGTGAGATTCGGAAAACTTTCGTGAAATGGATCATCGTTGTTCATTTTTTATATGGTAGTGTGCAAAGAGAAGAGAATCTCAAAGCTTCAAAAGATTTGACTATCGCTCAAAGCCTTGTGTATTCTAACTTTCCCCTTGCACCTACAAGGCAATAAGCAATAAGATAATTTGTACAAATGTTTACTCAACTAACACGAAGAAGATGTAGGAATAAGAGTTTGTAAGAATGGTTAGCACAAGAGTAGAGAAAGTCATGTGAGTGCAACACATCAGATTTTTTCTCGAAAAAGTTGACATTTCAGAATTGCTAATGATTTCAATAGAAAACGCCGATTTTGTGCAATCCTTTTAGTGTCTAACATGTTAAATACAGATACATCTTAAACAAGGGAATATTGCGAGTTGCTTTAAAAACACTTACCTGGAAATTTAACAGCGTTTAATAATTGAAACTTTTTCATTAGGATCTCATTCAGCACAAATCATCAAAGTTGTTTGATATACGTTCAGGATTTGTTGTATCTTGTGTAAGGTTTATCTCGCCAATTTTTATTATTTTGAAAATTCATGTTTTCCAATTCAGAACCGAATCACGCTGCTTATCAAATTCTGTGTGCATTTAGTAATGCAAAACTACCTCTATTGAGTACTGGCATTAACAATCAATAATTTAACACCAATTACTAAAATAATAAACACTTCTCTGAGAGACCTCAATACCTGAGGTATGGTTGTCAAACACCTATAACTCACTATGCGTTACCACACTTGTTCACTCGTACCAAGAATCACTTCTCTGAGATACCTCAGTAGCTGAGGTATTGCTATCAAATACCCATAACTCGTTGTACGTTCCCCCACTTTTTCACTGTTACCAGGAACGACACTCTTCAGTCTGGATGCCCTCTTGTAGTCGCACACGTCTCATGTCTAGGTGACACTAATTTGACCCTGTTGCATACGACGGCGCATGTATAGGTAAGTCTTGGTCTTGGTCTTGGTCTTGTCTTGGTACATTAAAGGAATTTAAGCCGTCTAGAAAGGAACAGGATCACCTCGACACGCGTCGCGCAGCACGCGTGGAACTTCAAGATCATGATCTTCCGAATTTGTTTATATTTTACAGCACGTGCTATGCAACATTTTCATTCTTGAAGACCCTCTGATTGAATCAATTCTGATTGTCAGTTACAATTCCGGAAACCCTTATGGCTTACCACTGAATAATCACCCGACTACATCGTGCCAATTTCGTTTGCGACACGTTTATGCCACGAATATTCAACAAAACTAACTAGAAGTTTTAGAAACAAAGTGAAAAACTCGCTATGCCATACCGTTCAATATTTCTTGCGAGATGATATATCTAATCCCATTTCCTTTGCTTTATCAAATGAACAACCCCGTGTTCTGGCATTATCAACATGTCTTCGAATTACTTCCCTACTCGGCACTATTCCATGAAACGCATTTCTTTATTTTTATACTAACAGTTGTCTTGCAGAATTATAACAAGGAATGTAAGTGTCGTAGACAAAAAAAAAGTGTTGCTCCAAAGAATAAATCGCTATTTGTGAAGCCTTGAAGCCAGCAAAGCGCGCAAAACTTGTGGTGTCCCGAAAACCAGAGAACTAATTGCGCTCGAATAGAAGGCGGTCAAGGACGTCGGACCTTCACCTTCTCCGAGGAGCTGGTGGAACGCGTTACGCCGATCCTCGGACATGCCGCAAAAAAGCCTTCATCAGTGCATAAGCATGTCAGTAATATTCTAGAAGAAAGCCGAGCAAAGATAACCCTAGGCCACAAGGTTTCCAGGTAAACTAGAGACGTGGTGGACAGTTTTACGTTTTACTTCCTTCCTTTCCAGTTGGCTAGACGTTGGCCTTCTGATCCCAAGGCCGCGGGTTCAAATCGGCTCAGATCGATGGTTTTTAAGTGTGCTTAAAAACGTCAGCTCCATGTCAGTAGATTTACTGGCATGTAAAAGAACTCCTAAGGGACAAAATTCCGGCACATAGGCGATGCTTATGTGATCCTGGCAATTGACAGCGTCGTTAAACAAGAAATTAATTTCCTTCCTTTCCGTTTCTATTTGGTATCCCAGAGTCACTGCATCAGTGCGCAGCAGAATCACATCAGGCGCATTCTCTAAACAGCGTCATCCTGTGCTGAAATAATACGTCACCCAAAATCAACGCTCAAAATTTGTCAAAGCGGAATGAAATAGGTCCTCTACCCAGAAGACTTACTAGACTGCTGCCTGCTGATTAGTTTTTGATTCATACAAATATATCCAGCTTTCGTCCACTGTGGTTATATTAAATGTAGTGTTTTGTCTATATAAATATCTTCCAGCATTTTGGCAGCACTCCAGATGCACTCTTTTCTAGTTGTTCGCGAGATGGTGGGGGGTCAGAATAAAGAAATGATTAACGTGCAGTTTTTCTCCAATGATTTTTTTCCTTGGAGCCAAACTATATTCAAAGCATCCTGAATTTAGCGATATATACAACTACAGCAGAACTCCGTTAATCCGAACCCCGTAAATCTGAAATTCCTGATAATTCGAATACAAAATCCACAATTTAAAAACCAATAAAAAACTTATTTTTAGTGTCGAGAAAGCATTTTTATTATAGAACTGACAAACTCGCTAGTGAAACTATACAGCGTCGTTCCAATGATTTTTTACTAGTTGTGCTGCAGCTCTGAATTTTTCCCAATTTTTTCCAGTCACTGATAGTGACTTTCCCAACATCAAATGCAATAGCCAATTTAGTAGCACTTTCGCCCTTGTCAAGTCGCTTAAGCACAGGAACTATGTTTTCATTTGGTTTACATCGTAGTGCACGCTATAACATAAAAAAGAACCTGTTCACAGCTCGCCTACCATCTAGGCGGCCCGGGTTCGATCCCAGGGAACCGCATGTGGTATTCGTGGTGGACGAAGCGGCGTCTGGGCGGGTTTTCTCCGGGTTCTCCGGTTTTCCCCGCCACTCATCCCACCAATTGCTCCATTATCATATTTCCAATCATCCATTTCGCCTGCATTTCATATCATCACTATCATACCTAGTGCTTGGCTGACCACCTGCTTCCAGGTCTTCACTCTGTCTGGTCCAGAGCTACCTCTGCTCCCCGACAAGCATCTGACCCTAGGCTGGCTTTTAAGTCCTACATAAGGGGAGGGTTCGGATTAGCGGGGTTCCACTGTATGTTTACACAATATACACTACTCTCAACAACTTGATGACTGGCCACACTATGTGAACTTTGTCTTCAAGGAATTCCCCTCCTCAAATTCTACATTGCAAAGATCATCCAAATAAACAATTGTAAATTAACATCTATTATCCGGAAAAAGAAAATATGAAAGAAAATTTTAAAAAATGTGGTATTCGAGTTCCTTCAATTCGATTAGGTGGACTTCTCTATTTTTAAAGTGTACCTACCCTCTGCTCCTTCCTTCGCGCGAAGATTTTTCCCTTCAGTCATTTACTGTTGTAGTATAGATAGGTTTAGAATGTAAACACTTAATACTTGCGCTCTATTCGTTCCTCCGAGCCAAACAGTTTGATTTACTTCAGACATATTCAACCCGGGGAAGGCGAACACCTTTTAGCGTGTAAGTAAAATTTAAAATACGCAGTCAGAATATGTTTCCTAAAAGATAAAAAAATAATGAAAAATAGTAACATTTAAAATACGCATACAATTAGTATGTTTTCTGAATGGCCACAAATAAAAAATATTTCGGTAAGGAGATTTGAATTTCCCTGCGTCCAAAGGATCCATATTGCTTACTCTACCGGTCCATGCAACAATATCTTACAGCTGCGCTCTGAAATCATTTGTCCGACAGCACCAACAGTGTCTGCGAATTGTTGTTGTTGTCGTGTTTAACGCCCGCTTTTACTACTACGACACCGCAGGCGGTGACACTGGTGATACACGGAATGAAGATGGAGCACCGGTGGAATGAGATGGCGGGGGAAACCGGAGCACCCGGAGAAAACCCGCCCTGACGCCGCTTCGTCCACCACGAATACCACATGCGGGTCCCTGGGATCGAACCCAGGCCGCCTAGGTGGTAGGCGAGCGCGCTAACCGCTCGGCCACGGCGCCGCCTGTCTGCGAATGTAGGTATGTTACCAATTTATAATCTTTCAGTACTCAGTGTATTTTTGCGACTGTTATCTGCAGGTACATTTCCTTTTGCTCAAAGTCTCACTTCTCTTTGTTTACATTTGTGAACTTATTTTCAGATTATCACCGTAGAAATTATTTTTATTATTATGGAGCATGCATTCTAACTTTTGTTGTAAGGTAGACAAATACGAACAAAACGTAAAAACAATTAAACAAGTGACAGTGGCGATAGTGCTTTGTTCTGTGAAAAGCGCGACAACTCGTATTCCACAATTACGAGAAAGTCGAAAAACCTGAGAAATGTGAGATACAGACATTGCATCTTATAATGGATTACACTACTTTCCAACCCAGATATAATCCCCCAGAGACCAAGGAAAACAGCGGTCGCAGCCTTCCGACTATTGACAAATCACGACTGCTTAGCAAGTCATCTCTACAGAATAGGTATCTCAGCGTCACCAATATGTGTCCTGTGTAACGATCCAGCAGAAATGAACGAAGACCACTTGAAGACCTGTGAAGCATTAAGATCACAAGAAACTACAGTTCAAAAGTATTGGAAAGCACGAATGCTAATGGCTTCATTGCCAGATGCAAGGCACTAGAAAACAACATTGCATCTTATATTAAATATGGATTCGCAATTCGTATCAAATATGTCTGACCCACCTCTCCCCCTCTGCAACCAAACTCTTCTTCTTTCCCTGATTACCCTCCCCTTATGTAGGACTTACACCCCCTAGGACTTACAAACCAACCTAGGGTCAGACGCCTGTCGGGGAGCAGAGGGGCCTCTGGACCGGATAGAGTGAAGACCTGGAAGCAGGTGGTCAGCCAAGCACGAGGTATGATAGTGAGGAAGAGGATGATATGAAATGCAGGCGAAATGGATGATTGGAAGGGTGATTGGTGGAATGAATGGCGGGGAAAACCGGAGGAAACCCGCCCAGCTTCATTCACCACTTGCGTGTCCCGCCTAGCTGGAAGGCGAGCGCCGTTATTATACTTCCAGACTCAGGGAAGGACGAGGAATAATCCTGGATGGAGAAAAATTCCTACCCCTCTGCCGGGAATCGAAACCGGGACCCCTTGCCAGCGCAACCAAACTCTGTCGATTAATGCTATGAAACCATACCTACTTTACAGATACTTGGTAACCAATCAAGATGATGTTTTTCAAGTGTAAAGCAGAAAATTTAGATAAAAGTTCTAACGCCATATAAAATTGTACAGAATCAACAAAGGTGGCACTGGAGACATCGTATAAATTAGTGTTGCTAGTTGCAAAAAATTAATCACTCTAAACCGCAGTTGGTTATTTTATTATTCCTCGTTCTTTGATTATAGCAGATATTCCACTAAAGTAATTTAAAAAGTTCCGAATTATGATGCAAGTGTTGGGTGTAGAATTCATGACATGGCACAAGACATTGTTTATCAAATGGTAGAAAATAATGATGGACAAAACATTTGCGATTCAAATGGATGAATCGGTGGGCGTGTCATGATGCTGAGATATTTACATATCTTCGGTATTCTGACATTAGTAACACTGCTATTGCTGATGAAATTATGGGATGTAAACCATTATCAGAACATACAATGGGAGAGATATTCTTAAACTTGATACTTTTATAAGATTAAAATTACATTTTTCGTGGGAATGGTCTGTAAGTTTGTTTACAGATGGCGATGCTTCATAACAGGTTAAAAAATCTGATGTGTTGCACTCACATGACTTTCTCTACTCTTGTACTAACCATTCTTACAAATTCTTATTCCTACATCTTCGTCTTAGTTGAGATAAACATTTGTACAAATTATCTTATTGCTTATTTCCTTGTAGGGACAAGGGAGATATTAGAATACAGAAGGCTTTGTGCAACAGTCAAATCTTTTTGGCCTTTGAGATTCCGTTCTCTTTGCAAGATTAACATATAAAAAAATCTGATGTGTTGCACTCACATGACTTTCTCTACTCTTGTACTAACCATTCTTACAAATTCTTATTCCTACATCTTCTTCGTGTTAGTTGAAATAAACATTTGTACAAATTATCTTATTGCTTATTTCCTTGTAGGTGCAAGGGGAAAGTTAGAATACAGTAGGCTTTGAGCGATAGTCAAATCTTTTAAAGCTTTGAGATTCTCTTCTCTTTGCACACTTACCATATAAAAAATGAACAACGATGATCCATTTCACGAAAGTTTTCCGAAACTCACACACATAACAAGGAATATCTCCGAAAGGGTTCACCCTACAAGAAAATTTATTGAGACATAAATTGTGTATTTTAGCAAGATCTACATTTTTTGTATAGTATGATTTGGTCTATCTCTAACGGTTTACCAGTTATGCAAAAGTCGTCCAGAGTAAATACGACTACAGGGCCTATAGTCAAAATATTCAAGATATACATTTCATTTGTCATCAAAATATCTCAAATATATGACATTTTAATCAAAATCGTTAGAGCCATTTTCAAGAAAATCAAAATTTTCGAAAAATTTTCCATGTAAACGGTAGTTTAGGGTGGGGCTATTTTCTTCAAAATCTTCGTGTCGCATCCTTGAAAGACATTAAATTTAAATACCAACTTTGGTTTCTAACCGACTTTTCGTTTTTGAGTTATGCTGTCCACAGACTGACAGATTAACACACACGGACCTTTTTCTAAAAATCCCTTCTTTTTTTTTTATTCAGGGGGCCTCAAAACATATATTTCTGGTGAAATCTCGACATCGAATTTTTGGGTGGAATACAATACTTCCCCTACTTACCAGTAGAGAAAGTACAAATGAACAACGTTGTTGCATTTCGCTAAAGTTCTAAGCTTTCTGAAACTCACACATAACAAGGGATATCTCCGAAATGGTTCACCCTACAATAAAATTTATTGAGACATAAATTGCGTATTTTAGCAATATATACATTTTTTTGTATCGTATGATTTGGTCTATCTCTAACGGTTTACCAGTTATGCAAAAGTCGTCCAGAGTAAATACGACTACAAGGCCTATAGCTAGAAAATTCAAGTTATACATTTCATTTGCCATCAAAATGTGACAAACATATGGCATTTTAATCAAAATCGTTAGAGCCATTTTCAAGAAAATGAAAATTTTCGAAATATGTTCCATGTAAAGGGTAGTTTAGGGTGGAGCTATTTTCTTCAAAATCTTCGGGTCGCATCCTTGAAATACATTAAACTTAAATACCAACTTTGGTTTTTAACAAACTTTTCGTTTTCGAGTTATGCTGTTCACAGACTGACAGACACACAGACACACACACTGACTTTTTTCTAAAAATGCTTTTTTTGGATTCCGGCGGTCTCAAAACATATACTTCCGGTGAAATCTCGACATCGAATTTTTGGGTGGAATACAATACTTCCCCTACTTACCAGTAGAGAAAGGAAAAAGTGGTCTTACTACTCGTATTGCGAAACTTACCCCAAATTAGTTTGGCAGCACTCCATTATACACAGAAAAAGTTTGATAGAAAAAAATCCTTAAAAGTGGTCAATTTAAAAAAGTCACGTGCATTGAACTCCCATCTTCCTAAAAATGTGTGAGGAGATACGAGCTACACACTCAATTGTTTTTGCATACGAAGGTGCGCTGGTTACCACGAGGACGTATATCGACTCGTCTTTTTGAATTGAAAAATGAGGGAAATATTTCCTTACAAAATTAAAATCCTATCTGGTGATGCATTTTCCAGATGTGTGGATTTGCCAATTTAATACTTGGCGGATATATTCAACACACTTAAAGATCTCAATCTTCAGTTCTAAGGTTTTGGCTGTAATGTTTTTAAAGCCAATTAGAAAGGAAAGGGGTTTTATAAGAATGTTTAATTTTGGATTAATTGCGTTATTAAAGGGAACATTGCAGTTTTCTTATTGTTGGAACATAGTGGATAAAATGAAAAGATTGTTAATGAACTTCTGGAAATAAATTCCACCTACAAAATCTCAGGTTACAGGTTTTAAAATACTTGCCAGTAATTGAGAAAGACAGAATTAGAGAAGAGGTGTTCAAAATATTGAAGATTATGCCCATGAAAATAAAAGAGAACTCGATTAGCTGGGAGGAAATATGTTACTGGAAAGGGTAAAGATGGCATTATCCAGCACTCTTTTAAGTTGGCAAAACAAAACACTGTTCCAGAACTGCCATCCGGAAAGTACATATGTGGGGCAGTTCTTATCCCCATCAACAATAAGAAAATAGCAGATACTGCAAAGATATTACAATACATTTCAGATGAACTACTGCACTTCTATCAGAAAATAATGACATGGCCAAAAACGGATGTTGAACTTGATGATGTGCTAAGTGTGTTTGTAATGTGAATATATTAGTATATGTTAATAAACCTTATGAGAGATTATTGCCAGAATATTTTGTTTCATTAAGTCTTCAAGAACCTGAAGACCAAAACATTCTTACTATTCACATAACATTGCCTATTTTATAAAGCAAAAAGGTCCTGAATATAAATGGTGATCTGTAAATCATTTAAATGCAAAAATTGAGGCCACCGTATAGTCCAAACAATAATGTATAGATATATAAATTATCTATAGAACACAAATTCCCAAGGTGCCAACTTTGGATGCTACTAAGTTCTTCTTGGTTGTCCAAAAACTATGGTTGTAGGACTTGTTTCCCTTTTCGAATCACCGATTCAATTATATTTATGGATAACTTTGGACTAGGCCTAGGGGTACATGCTGGAATAGAAAATTGTCCTTGGCGGTACCCGGAGATAAAAGGATGAATACCACTGGTTTACTGGATTTATAGCTGACATCAATGTTTGTTCTCTACCAGCAGGTATAGGGGATTGTGATATGCATGTGCCTAACTGTTAATGACAAATTGTTAATTTAGATCTCAGGTTGCATGTACCGGTGAACTGCAAGGTGCAAAATGCGACTACGAAAACTACAAACTTCCACTAGCTCTTTCCTTACGCCTCTCTTTCTCTCTCTCTCCCTCACTTTCCACACTGCTTCTTCCTCACTGCCTAATATTTAAATGCGGTGCGCAGTGTTAAACTGGCTAATTTGGTTTCTAATCCAAATCTAGGTCCTTTGTTTTAATGATCTGGAAAGCACTGGTATAAACCTCATTTTTACCTTCTCTAATACGTATAGCAAATAGAGGAAATCTATATTGTATTCCAACCAAAAATTCGATGTCGAGACTTCACTGGAAATGTGTTTTCTGGGGCGTGTGTGTGTGTGTGTGTGTGTGTGTGTGTGTGTGTGTGTGTGTGTGTGTGTGTGTGTGTGTGAACAGCATAACTCAAAAACCAAAAAGTCGGTTAAAAACCAAAGTTGGTACTTACGTTTAATATCTTTTAAGGATGCGACATACCTACAGATTTTATATAAAATTCCTCCACCCTCGGCTACCCTTTACATAGACAATTTCGATTTTCTCGAAAATGGCTAACGATTTTGATTAAAATGCCATATGTTTAAGATATTTTATGGCCAATGAAATGCATATTTTGAATGTTCTGGCTATAGCCCACGTAGTTCTGTTTACTCTTTATGACTTTTGCATAACTGGTAAACCAGAAGAGATAGGCCAAATCTTACTATACGAAAAATGTAGATCTCGTTAAAACACAAATGAATTTGTTTGTGGAGTGAA